>JANRMT010062857.1:45699550-45752392 GCA_026402145.1 Polypterus bichir lapradei | reverse complement strand
TATCTATCTATCTATCTATCTATCTATCTATCTATCTATCTATCTATCTATCTATCTATCTAACATGCTGAGCAGATGTATTATACGTTTGCCAGTCTTCCTTGCGTTTTGAGGACCTGATGCGTCATATTCATTCATTTGTTCACCCTACGTGACCTGCCTCTCTTTGAAACTCACCATTTATGGATACAAGGCTGCCAAGTGTGCCGCGCCACATAGTTCGAACAATTTCTTCGCGCGACAAATCTACCACTCAGTCAGTCAGACGATTTCTTCTTTTTTATTATTTGTGTGCATTTGTTACTTTTTGTTTTTATATTTCTTTAGCTTCTTTAAAAAGCTAAATGTCAACCCTTAGGACAAATAAACTACACTGTGTGCACAATTATTAGGCAAGTGAGTATTTTGAGCATATCATCATTTTTATGTGTATATTCCAACTCCAAGCTGTATTAACTTGAATGCTTATTGGATTTAAGCACGTCAGGTGATGTGTATTTGTGTAATGAGGGAGGGTGTGGCCTAAGGAGATCAACACCCTATATCAAGGTGTGCAGAATTATTAGGCAGCTAGTTTTCCTCAGGCAAAATGGGCCAAAAAAGAGATTTAACTGACTCTGAAAAGTCAAAAATTGTAAAAAGTCTTTCAGAGGGATGCAGCACTTTTGGAATTGCTAAGATATTGGTGTGTGATCGGTTTTTCGAAGACACTTTCTTCAAACAGTGATACAGGAAAAAGTCTACATCTTTGAAGAAGACCATGATTTTTATTCTCTATCGCTTGCATTGAAGTTCTCCACTGCGTGGCCAGCCAGTAAAGGCCTTAAAGATGAAGGAATAATGACATGACCCCCCTTCCTCACCTGACCTAAACCCTATCGAGAACTTGTGGGCACTTCTTAAACGTTAGATTTACGGGGGAGAAAAACAATACAGTAATCCCTCCTCGATCGCGGGGGTTGCGTTCCAGACCCCCCCGCGATAGGTGAAAATCCGCGAAGTAGAAACCATATGTTTGTATGGTTATTTTTATATATTTTAAGCCCTTATAAACTCTCCCGCACTGTTTATAAATATTCCCCGCAGAGTTATACAGCATAATCCCTTTGTATTCGGTAATATATTAGGTAAGATTCCTTGAAATTATGTATATAAACACACTGTTTATATACATCCATCCATTTTCCAACCCGCTGAATCCGAACATAGGGTCACGGGGGTCTGCTGGAGCCAATCCCAGCCAACACAGGGCACAAGGCAGGAATCCAATCCAGGGCAGGGTGCCAACCCACCGCAGGACACACACAAACACACCCACACACCAAGCACACATTAGGGCCAATTTAGAATCGCCAATCCACCTAACCTGCATGTCTTTGGACTGTGGGAGGAAACCGGAGCGCCCGGAAGAAACCCACGCAGACACGGGGAGAACATGCAAACTCCACGCAGGGAGGACCCGGGAAGCGAACCCGGGTCTCCTAACTGCGAGGCAGCAGCGCTACCACTGCGCCACCGTGCTGCCCATTGTTTATATACAGTAAAACCTAAATATTATTTTAAAGATATCGAGTGTCTCCGATATCACATATGTTACAGCCATTACGATAGACAGGCCACCAGCAATAAATACGTACAATGCAAGAAAAATAGTATACAGTAAATGTGTGTACAGTGACACTAAACGTACATACATGTACTAAGCACTGTAAGAAGAAAATTAATTATGGTTACTCACCAACAATGACACGATGACTTGTCCGATAACAATGAGTTTAATTTTACTGCACAACAAAGGAGAGCGTTACAGCCCTTGTAAAGGAGCCACTTCAGGCGATTGTGTAGCACTGCCGTTGTTCTTCTTCTGGCAGTCTTCAATCCAAATCCCTAAAGCAGATTCCATCCAGACTACTGCCTTATTACATCCACTTAAAACTCGTTTTGCACCCTGGTTAAAAGGACACTGCGGCCGTAGATCTTATATTCCTTTCCTACTTTTTAAATAAAAAGAATCGTAGCCTTCAACAAATCCAAAACGTTTACCTTTTCGGCAATCATTAACATCTTCTTCTTGCGCTTGGGCACGACACCTGAAGCAGTAGCAGATTGTTTTGGAGCCATAATGAAGGGCTTGACTATGCACAAAGATAAACACTAAAGAGCACAACTCTTTACACAGCGAAACACGTTGATGCTGAATGAGCGAGACGAGACTTCCTGGTTAACACTGCATTCAGCACGCAGGAGCTCAACTGCGTGCTCTGATTGGTTAGCTTCTCAGTCAGGAGAACTTAACTGCGTGCTCTGATTGGTTAGCTTCTCAGCCATCCGCCAATAGCGTCCCTTGTATGAAATCAACTGAGGAAGCATGTACAGGAAGTAAAAAGACACATTGTCCGCAGAACCCGCGAAGCAGCGAAAAATCCGCGTTATATATTTAGTTATGCTTTCATATAAAATCCGCGATAGAGTGAAGCTGCGAAAGTCGAAGCGCGATACAGCGAGGGATTACTGTATACCTCTCTGAAGAGTGTCTGGGAGGCTGTAGTCACTGCTCCACAAAAAGCTGTTCGTCAACAGATCAAGAAACTGACAGACTCCATGAATGGAAGGCTTATGACTGTTATTGGAAAGAAGGGTGGCTATATTGGTCATTGATTGATTGATTTCTTTTTCTTGAAATGTCAGAGATGTTTATTTGTAAATTTTGAGGTGTTTGTTTATTATTCTCACTATAACAGATGAAAATAAACAAGTGAGATGGGAAAATTTTCATTTTTCCTTTAGTTGCATAATAAATCTGCACACTAATAGTTGCCTAATAATTGTGCGCACATATGTATTCCCCTGATGATGTTCACACTCACATGTCCTTTGTGAAACATTCAGGTTTCAGGTTTATTAACATTTTGGATTGACTGATAGCACTGTGTTTGTTCCATATTAAAATTAATCCTCAAAAATACAACTTGCCTAATAATTGTGCACACAGTGTACTTATCTACCTGTCTGTCTGTCTGTCTGGCTAAGTCTGTGATGACAGCTCTTCACAAGCTGATTTCTTACATACACTTTGTTATCTGTTTCGGGTGCCCTGCTGTTCCACTCGCACACACGGTCAATTTAAAGAGGACAAGTAACCAGACAGGGTTATTATCTACCAGACATCTTCAAGGCAGAGGAGAGCGCAACCACAGAGGAAATATAAAAGAAAAAAATCCATAGAGAGGGGGACTGTGGTGGGATTTGAATCTCGGTGTCTGCAGCTCTGGCACCAACACAGACCACATTGTGAAAAATAACTGTGACCTCCTGTTTGGAGAAAATGCCAAATGAAACAAAGAACTAAAATTATGAATCAGCAAGTAAAATCACCAGTCGTCATAAAAATGAGCGTCTATTGTGAGTGAAATCAAATGGCGTTACCTGCTGAAAATGCCATGAAGGCGTCTTTCCTTTTGAACTTTCCGTCAGCGTTTAGGAAGTGTCCCGGGTTGAAGGAGTCAGGGGTTTCCCATTCATTCTTGTCAAAAAGCACAGATGTCAGATTTATAACCACCGTGGTGTTCTAGAAAAGAAAGAAATTCATCAGTGTTCCTTTATCTGCTGGATCATTTTTGGGGCACCGTCCAGTTGTTAAGGCTACCCAATGAAGTCCCCGGAGCCCCACAAAGGCTAATCCCATTTTTTGGCGATGGTGTTGAAATGTTCAGGACCCTTTGTGTGGTCAAGAGAAGTCATTTAATTAGTTGATGGTGTGCCCTCTAAAAGACACTACAGTGGATTCAGAAAGTCTTCAGAGCCTTTTAGTTCCTGCACACTTTAATTGTGTTATACACATAAAAAGCCAAACAAAGTTCATCTATCTATCTATCTATCTATCTATCTATCTATCTATCTATCTATCTATCTATCTATCTATCTATCATCCAGTGCCTTTCATATCTATCTATCTAACTGTCTATATATTTTAAATTGATAAATTTGCCATCTATGACCATCAGTCTCCACTCAGTAAACCTCAATGACAAAGTGAAGATTTCTTCTCAGAAAAGTTTGCACATTTTTCAGAATCTATAACTGAAATCTCTCATTCCTAAAAGTATTCAGATCCTTTGCTGTGGCCCACCAATTTGTGCTCTTGGGTGGTGCTGCTTGCTTTAACTCTCCTTGAGATGTTTCTAGAACTTGCTAGCAGTCCACCTGTGGTAAATTAAATAGACCAGGCATCATTCAGAAAGTTCACGTGTCCCTGTGTATAGAAGGTTCCATAATTCACACTGCATGTAAGGAAAAAAACCAAGCAGCAAAATCCAAGGAACTCTTTGTAGACCTCATGTCAAATTGTGGTGAAGCTCAGAGCAGGTTAGAAAATGACTGACTGACTGATTAGGGAATGAGGATCAAACCATTTCCAAAGCTCTGAGTGTTGCCAGTGGCACAGAGGGCCTCAATAATTTTGAAATGGAAGACATTTGGAGCCACCAGGACTTTTCTTAGAGTTTAGCAGTCTGGACAAAAAGTAACTGTTCAAGAAGGGCCTTGGTCAGGGAGATGACCACAAACTCAATGGTCACTCTAAAAGAGCTGCAGAAGTCCTCAGATGAGATGATAGAAACTGTGAGAAGGACGACAATCTGGGCAGCACTCCATCAATTAGGCGTTTCTGGTAGAGTGGGCTGGATGGAAGCCCCACTTCTGTTAAAGGCCTATGATAGCTTAAAAGACTCTGAGACCAGGAGGAGAAAAATTCTGTGGTCTGGCGAGACTTAAATTGAACTCTTTGGGCAGAATTTTAAGCACTATGTCTGGTGAAGGCCAGGAAGTGCTCATCACCGGCCTAACATAATCACTATGGTGAAGAATGGTGGTGCCAACATCATGCTGTGGGGGGGCAGGGACAAGGAGATGTGTCTGAAATGAAGGATGGATGAATGCAGGCAAATGTGAAGAAAGCCTGTGGGAGAGCACATAACACTTCAGACTGGGGTGACGGGTCACTTTTCTACATAACAATGACGTGAAGCATACGTTTGAGTTGTGCAGGTAAAGACCATGGAACATGTGTGGGGAGACCTGAAGCTGGCAGCTTACAGACACTTCCCATCCAATCTTACAGAGTTTGTCAGGATCTGCAAGGAAGAGTGAAATAAGCTGCCTAAATCCAGGTGTGCAAAGCTGGTAGAGACCAATTACCAAATAGACTCACGACTGCAATTGCTGCCCAAGGGGCTTTTAGACAGAACTGAATTAAGGGTCTGAGAACTCCTGGGAATGAGAGATTTCAGTTTTTGAATTTTACTAAATGTGCAGACCTTTCTGAAAACATGTTGCCACTTTGTCATAATGGGTTATTCAGTGTAGGATGATGGACAATAATGACAAATGTATCCATTTAAAATTAAATGTACAACACAATAAAGTCCAGAAAGACAATTGCTCTGAATAATTTCTAAATCCAATTAGTAATAGCACCCTTGATTATTATTATTGTTGTTGATAATAATAATCATCATCACCACCACCACCACCACCACCATAACAATAATAATCATCATCATCATCATCATCACCAGCACCACCACCATCATAACAATAATAATCATCATCATCATCATTATCACCAGCACCACCACCATCATAACAATAATAATAATCATCATCATCATTATCACCACCACCACCATAACAATAATAATCATCATCACCACCACCACCACCACCACCATCATAATAATAATAATAATAATAATCATCATCATCACCACCATAACAATAATAATAATAATAATCATTATCATCATCATCATCATCACCACCACCATAACAATAAAAATCATCATCATCATCACCACCACCACCATAACAATAATAATCATCATCATCATCACCATAACAATAACAATAATAATAATAATAATAGTAATAATAATAGGGTGGCATGGTGGCGCAGTGGGGAGCACTGCTGCCTCACAGTAAGGAGACCTGGGTTCGCTTCCCGGGTCCTCTGTGTGGAGTTTGCATGTTCTCCCCGTTCTCTCCGGGTGCTCCGGTTTTCTCCCACAGTCCAAAGACATGCAGGTTAGGTGCACTGGCGATTCAAAATTGTGCTTGGTGTATGTGTGTGCGCTGGTGCACTGCCCAGGGTTTGTTTCCTGCCTTGCGCCCTGTGCTGGCTGGGATTGGCTCCAGCAGACCCCCGTGACCCTGTAGTTAGGATATAGCGGGTTGGATAATGGATGGATAATAATAATAATGTTTTTTTATTTTATTGGCGAATGCAGATATGCCCACACAGCTGTCCAGATACTTGTGAAGAGTGTGAAGTCTAGCATTTCTTGTTGAGGTTTGTTGGTGTCTGTACCAGGGCTGTCTTAAGGCATGGGCACACTGGGCAGTTGCCCGGGGACGCCATGCTAACCTATGTATGTTGTGACTTGCTGAGTGGTTGTGTAGGTGCACTGCTTTGCCCGGGAGCCTACAATGTTGTTAAGATGGCCCTGGTCAGTACCTAATCTGAGGGACTGGGGGGGCACCTGAAAGGTTTTAACATGTCAAATCAGCAGATATGGCAGGGCAGGGTGCAGAAATGATAGGACATAAATGACAGCAGGCCATATTTGCATTTTTTTAACTAAAATGGGATTGATTGACTACACAGAGTTTATCGGATGTGAATACCTGCTGTAGATAGCAAGCGACTGAAAGAAAACAGCCGAGTGCTGTTGAGACAGGGGGGTGTGGGCGGCAGTGAATACGCAATGCCCTCCATGAATGTGGCCACTGCCACTGAGTGTCAACTGGGCTACAAGAGATTCTGTTGGTCGCATTGTCTATGGACAATGGGGCCCATGTCTTTCTTTTTATTCTTAGAGCACTCTAATTCCAATGTTTTCATGTACACATAGGGGTGAAGTGGATAGTCTAAAGACCCAACTTTGAGGTGGGGATTTGACCAAAGGAATGGAGAAGGAGCATGTGATGTTTTATTTATTCCTTTTTATTTACAGATCGCCACGAGGACACTAATCAGTCTGCCACTACCAACTCCTGGCATTTTCTCTTCTCTCTTCTCTTCTACTCAGTTAGATATACAATACTTCTGATACCTTTGATTAACCCTGGGCACTGTAACTGAAGTCTATCATCTTAAGAAACTCCCCAGGTGAAGCCAGCTAACACAGTTAGGTCCCTTCAGAATTTCCAACACTTCAGTCATGTCACCTCTTAATCGGCACATTTAGAGGACAAAGGACGCTGGTGGAGAGGTGAGAACGGTTTTAAGGTGGGCCGGATCTACGAGTGTTTTCATAGACTCCGGTAATTCTAGTGGTAATCTACATTTGCTTAAACTGAAAAGGTTTCCATCTCTCCTCATAACTCTCAGTCCTGAATCCGCTTAGTTGCTCTCCTCTGGACTTTCTCTAATGCTGCTATGTCTTTATTTTGTAATATGGACACCAAAGCTGCACATGGTACTCCACAGGCCCTGTTTATAAAACTTTGAGTAAAAAGCGTGAAAATATACACATGCAAAAACAAACAAACAAAAAAAAAAAAAAACAGGAAAATCCATAAGGCAAAAAAAAAAATCAATATATAGAAAATACTGGTTTATGCACATTTCTATGCAAATTATCATTTATAAATCACAATCACCTTGTAAATATGCATATGAGAGTGCTCACAGAATGCCGGCCTTAAACATTCATATATGGAGCATGCTAATCAACCTCATATATATGCAATCGCAATGCTGCAGAACGTCATTGGTTGGTAGAGCAGCCTCCCACTTGATGCATCGAGACCCCGCCCCCTGCATTTAAAAGTATCTGCTTGTATTCCACAACTGAGAGCTCAAGATCATTGCAGCATTACAATATCTCTCCTCTGCTTGAGCTGAAGGGTTCGGGAAAGGTGTAAGGCACCAAGTAGCCATCGTCACCTGACACACATAATGACATGATTGCTATTAACATGAATAGTACAGAACATCTGGAACCCTAAGGATTCAGCCAGTTACCTTAACAACAAGCCAGCCACCACATCCAGCACCACCATGTCTGTCAAAGAGACTTTGCCTCAAAATAAATGAATCACTGATTGCCTGCGGCCATCGAGACACACATATCTTGGATGACTTGTGTGTCAATGGAATGTCACTGCTTACGGTTAACAGAAGCTGCTTCATTCTCGCTAGATTCCCTTATTACAATACAAGTGCAGTCAGCTCCTCCAATTACATTAGAAGAACTGGACAGTGTAATAAATTGCCTTTTAATGTCAGCAAACATGTGTTATGTTTTATGTATGTGCACCCACACCATATAAAACCTGGATGTAACACCTCTCGGGTCAGTTAATGGCTCCCAGCACAGCAAGCATGATGGAGTGAAGCTTGGCTGACATATTCCTGACCTGTCGGCCAGTCCCCTGTGAAGTGACAACAGGTAGCCGATATAAACTAACAAAAAAAAGCCAAAAAAGTTCTTCAGTGCAAATACGTAGCATTGGCCCTCTTAAACAGAAAATACAAAACAGTTTTTACATCATCATATTCATAACTCGTGAGTTGTCATATGTTTGTCACGTCAACACCCATTCTAATAACAGCTCAGTGATATGAATTATTACACGTGTGAGTCGTCATTTAGCTGGTTTGGCTGCAGTTCCCTATTTGATCAGAGGTGTCGCCATTTCCCAGTTTCTCTAAAATATTGCGTACACGTGGGTCAGAGGTGCCGTAAATATATGCATGCTCATCAAATTAACTTTTCTAAACACCAATGTTTAAATGGGAAATTGTGTACGCTCATATTGAGCCTCTTTTTGTGTGTACTCAGCTTTATAAAGGAGGCCCCAGGCGAGAACACCCTCATGAGTGTTTTTTACAGTGTAAGCATAACCTCATGCAGGCTTCCAACCAATGCCTTTATGACTTCTCATCCCACCACACAAGCCCTGCTTCTCGCTCCTGGGGCCTCATGTATAACGACGTGCGGAGAACTCGCACTATAACATGACGTAAGCACAAAAGCCGAAATGTGCTTACGCACAGAAAAATCCAGATGCAGGAATCTGTGCGTACTCCAACTTCCGCGTTCTTCCGCTACATAAATCCCGGTCCGCGTGAAAAGTAATGCTCATGCACGCGCCTTCTGTCCCACCCCAACTCCTCCCAGAATTACGCCTCTTTGAATATGCAAATCAATATAAATCGCCCTTAAGCTCAGCCTTCTGTGAAAAGACAATGGGAAAAGCACGGGGGAAAATATAAGAATTTCAGCGAATACCAAGTGGAGGCAAAGGAAAAACATACTATTTGTTTATTTAAATCGTGGGATAATCAACAAAAGGAAGTTGATCGAGTGACACAGCGTGTTGGAGAAACTTGAAAGCTCACATTCACAAAGTCACACAGTGCCGGAAATAAAATAGAAGTCACATATCAAAGTCGTAGCCCACTGTCTGAGTGTCATATGAGGGTAGGGTACAGAGAAAAAAAAAAGGCACACAGTGGGGAAAAAGCACGAAATGTCAACTTCAATCTCGAAATTTCCACTTTAATCATGTAGTTTATTTTGTCATTAAAGTAGAACATCATAAACTTCATCTAATATCGTTTCATTAACCAGTTTCTCAAATCACATCGTAATTAAAGTAGCACGTTAAATGCTTTGTTTTGTATTTGATCTTCTATGTGCTCTATGTGTGTGAATCACTACTTTATTCTTAAACCGGCTCTCTTCCTCCAACTGGACACAGAATCCATTACATTCGTGATATTACAGCTCTCTGAATAACTAAAATACTGAGATGTATACATGATATCATTTTCATGATGATAGGAGTTAAACGGGTTTCCCGGCACAGTGATTGTGCGCGAAATTCGATGAAATTATTTATTTCAGCAGTAATCAGGGACAGCTCGTGGTGGCCCTGGGCAGAGAAAGAATCGGTGGCCCCTTCGCCCACCAATGTCAATATGGTATCTTATGCATGGTGGATGGCCACGTCCGTTGCGGACACTGCATAGCCGCCTCGTGCTCGTAACACAAGCGTTTAACTTTTGTCGAAATTTGTCACTGTGCTTTTAGCTGTGTTGTTATTTTCTCTTTCTGTTTTATATTCAATATATATTGGCGTAGCCGCCCCTGCAGTCCTTGCTTTTCTTTCAAGTAACCAATCGCCACACAATCAGCTCTGTAATAGACGTTAAGCCATCTGTAAGCTTAGAGCGCCGATTCTTCAAAACGTTTAAGGAACAATATCTTCGTAGTACATGTTTAATTATTCTATCCTTCACGACACTCCCAGTGAAGAATATAGATTATTTAAATGAAGTTAAAGTTTTATCTGTATAATATAATAAACATATTTTGCAGCATTTCATCTTAAAAATGATATCGTCATTATATGTAAATACCCGCTGTATAAAGTGGCTCAGGTTGTATAATATTATAACTGTAGTGGAAGTTTACAGTGGGGTGATTGTACTTATAAGTACACACATTTCTACAAGGAGCAATTGATTGAGTGTGTTTATAGTTCTTGGGATGAAACTGATTCTGAACCACGAGGTCCATACAGGAAAGGCTTTGAAACATTTTGCCGTGGCTGAGGCAGCGTGTGCTTGATGCTGTATACCGATAATTCTCTTTCCGATCAGTTGCTGCTGTGATTCACACTCAGATACAGTGATATAAATACTCCGAGTGGTGCAGTGAGAGTAATATGGAAAAAGATGATCCGCCGTGGCAACTCCTAACGGGAGCAGCTGAAAGAAGAAGAAGGACCAGTGAGAGTAACAACGCTAAAGCAGTTATGGTATTTGGAATACTATGGCTATTCCCTGGACCATTATATTGTTACTGGTTAATTACAATCAGATGCATTACACCAATAAACAATATGCGGTTAGTTTCAGTGTATTTATAAAGCCGCGTCAGGAAAATAAAAGAGTAACCACACAGGAACAGTAGCATTGCTTTGACGCTGGGTGCCGCCAGTCTGCAAAACCGAGCGGAGAACTTGCGTACGACAAGGTATGAGGTACCGTGGAAAAGTGCGTGGCTTTACGCCAAGTGTAGGTTTTATACATTGCGATTTGAACGTGGAAAAGTTCTTACGCAACATTTCTGTGCGTACGCACCATTTATACATGAGGCCCCTGTTCTTTACCTTTGGTAAGATGCAGCCCCCCAGGGTGACATCCTCGTTAGTCTTTCGGAGCAGGCCCAGTGGGACTATGTTGCTAAACCTCTGAATCTCGTGAATGACAGCATCGGTGTAAGGCATGTTAGTCCTGTCTTCCATTGATGGTGGCCGCTCACGTCCAATCACGCTGTCAATCTCTGCTCTGACGTGCTCTGTGAGGAGAAAAGAATGGGTGAGATGCAAGGTTATTATAGTTAATGAAAACTAAAATCAAAACTGAAACTATTATTAAAAAACATTTTCATAAAGTGAAATAAAATAATTTACAAAACCGAAATGAAAGACTAAAACTAAAGAAAACTATGAAAGTAGCTGGAAAGACTAACTTAAATAAAATAATAATATCTGTATTATAAAAGGAAATCCTGAGACGAGACTTTTTCAAAGAGATAATTTGAAGTCCTGTGAAACGAGACTTTGGCCATGAGTTGTTTTCAAGTCGCGCCCTCCTCTCAAGCATATTCAATCTCGCACTCGGTGCTTACACCTCTCATTCGTGTGAATGCTTTTGACAGACACAGTTCCTGCTCTCTCAGCTCTTATAAATTTTTACGTTTTCCTCACTTTAAGTTCCCAATAAAAGAAGACGTATTATATCCAAAACTTATTGAAGAATTTCATCACGAACGGTTATCAACAGAAGAAATGATTACACGGGCAATCCTAGCACCGAGAAACGATGAAGTCAAACGAATTAATGCGAAAATTGTCAATCAGTTACACTGCATATTGGTTAAATGAATAACAATAGACTCTGTTGAAACAGTTGATGGTGATGGTGTGGAAGATGAAAACATCAACTTACAATCGACATCCATTAACACTGTCCATTCTTCCACCGCGCAGATTGCTGTAGAAAGAAGAATGTATCCAAGAAAGGTCATGTAGTACACCCAAAGGAGATCTTGATATGCCATTCGTATTATAACGTTTACAGTTTTTGCAAAGACAATTAACAATTCACAGAGACAAACATTCGAAAAAGTAATTTTATTTATTAGAGAGAAAGAAACAAAATTCACTCACGGGCAGTTATACGTTGCATTGTCACGATGTAAGTCCAAACACAGAATCAAAATTTAATGAGATATTGACAAAAATGTAATTAAAAAATTGTTTTACTGAAGTTTTACAGTAGAAGTGTAAGTTTAAAAAATATTTGCATGTTGATTTAAAATCCAAACAGAACGAAATCGTATAATGCAACTAATAACTCTAACGGAACATGAAACATAATTTACTTTCAAATTATTACATTTTACTATTTTTTACTATGGTAAATTACTCGCTGTAATGTAAAATAATTAGTTCTATTATGCATATGTAACAATTCCCATGAAAAGAACAATCTGTTTGAACTGAATTTTGATTCTGTGTTTGGACTTTCATCGTGACAACACAACGTATAACTGTCCGTGATTGAATTTCGTTTCTTTCTCTCTATTAAATAAAATGACTTTTTCGAATGTTTGGTTCTGAGATTTGTTAATTGTCTTTGCCGAAGCTATTCTAACGGGAAACTGTTAATGTTTTAATACGAATGGCATATCAAGATCTCCTTTGGTGTCTAACGTTATCCCCTGGAAATGTACTACATTACCTTTCCTGGATACGTCCTTCTTTCTACAGTAATTTGTGCAGTGGAAGACCAGACGGTGTTAATGGTTGTAGATATTCTTTGTGATATTGGAAGTTGATGTTTTCATCTTCTGCACCATCACCACCAACTGTTTCAGTATAATCTATTGATACGCATTTAACCAATTTTCCGTGTAACCGTTAGGCAATTTTCATGTTAATTCATTTGACTTCATCGTTTCCCCGTGCTATGATTGCCCACGTACTCATTTCTTCTGTTGATAATCCTTCGTGATGAAATTCTTCATTAAGATTTGGACATAAAAAGTCTTCTTTAATTGGGAACTTAAATTGAGGAAAATATAAAAATTTATAAGAGCTGAGAGAGCAGGAACTGTGTCTGTCAAAAGCATTCACACAAATAAGAGGTGAGAGAACCGAGTTCGTGATTGAAAATGGTTGAGAGGAGGGCGGGACTTGAAAAAAATCTCATGGGCAATGTCTCAACTCATGCGACTTGAAAAAATCTTCCAAAAAGTTTGAATAAAATAGAAAGATATAAAAAGGCAAAACTATAATAACCTTGGTGAAATGCCAGAAGAGAACTCTGAAGGTCTGCTTCTGAAGCTTTCTAAAGCGTTAAAGATGAATAAACTGATGGGAATCACAAACAATTATCATTATTAAAACTCAGCCTAACATCAGTGAATGTGTGTAGTGTTAGCCTCCGTACAATGCATACAGTAAAAGTATTCATTTCCCACAGTAGAGCTTTTAAAATAATCTATTATTTCCCCTACATATAAATCATTTATTTTCTGACTATGCCAAAGTGGATACATGCTGCTTGGTCGCTCTTTGTCAAGATCTGTCTGATGTCTTTCTGTGTTTCTCCTTCAAACATGGCCATCCCAAAGCATTAAACTGGCTAATCAGGTTCAGGAAATTGATTGCTGAAAGTCCTGGACATTCATTTTGGGCAAGAAATTATAAAGTTAAAAATCAATGGAGAACAAAATATAAATAATAGCGCCAGAAGTTTAGGATGACAATCACGTGTCGGAGTAAACAAAAAGTGGCAGATTTAGTAATCCCAGTAAATCCAATAATTTTAGGTCTACTAGGGTGGTATCTCTCACATCCGACCCCATTAAAGGTGTCGAAAGGAGCGTTGATGATTCACTCACCCTGCACATGTGGATACTTCATCATGTACAGCAGCGCCCACCGCAGAGTCGTGGACGTCGTCTCCGTCCCAGCCACAAACAGGTCCAACAGGCAGTAGGCCAGGTTCTCCTCATGGAATTGGGCCTCGACATCATTTTTGCGCTGCGGGTGACCAGAACACACTTGAATTCAGTGACGTGTACAGAACTTTTGTGAAACGATGGCTCAAATGGGATGATGGGACACTTTATGGGATAGGATTGGACACAAATTGATGTCCACTTTTATTTCTAATAATGTGGTCACTAGGCAAACTGACCCATGTATAACTGAGTGGTGTCTGCAATGGACTGATGCCCCATCCAGGGCTGCTTTGTGTCCAATGCTGTTGTGATAGGCATTGTGACCCTGAACTGGACTAAGCTGGTTTGAGGATGTTGTGTTGGTTTATCCATGTGGGCTGAGAATCCCAACTCCACAGTATAGTCGTAGTATTTGGGCTGTCACACACATTCACTTTGGAGACAGTTTATGGGCTCGAATACTGTAAGTGTATGTTACCGTCGGGCCAGGGGTTGGCGCTGTCCTATAACTCGCTCTCCCCTCTCCCTTCAGACCAGTTGATGAAGCCTCAACCTAAAGCTACTTCCAGTCCTCAGAAGACAACCACCAGAATTTCCTCTTCCAGTTAACAAGATCCCATCTCCTTCTGATGTTGTTTCCGGTTCCCACAATACCATTCTCTCAATTACATCATTTCCCATCTAGCAACCACATATGGCAGCCATTTTTTGTTTTCTTCTGTTCTGTTTTGAGTTCCTGTCTATAAAGACCTATCAATCACCAGCATTATTTTGACTAAATAGGGTGGATCCCCAAATCTTTCACGTTGTCTTGTCTATTCTTTTACAGAGCATAGGCAATTATTTTGACAATGGTGGAATTTGGTGACATTTTTAGTAGAAACTGACCAGGATTATCCAGGAAGAATAAACCAGGAATTTGTTTAACCAACAGAAAATATGAGACACTGATTATCAAAAATCAAAAAACCCCAAAAGCTTTAATCTAAAACCAAAAAAGGCTCTAATCCTAATCTGTGGTCCTTTCATTACCTTTCTGGCTCTCCAAAAATTGTTTATTTTATATAGCAAATCCAAAATTCGGACATTAGTATGAGCAAAATGACATTTGTTTATAATGATGGTGTGGTAACTAAACACGTTGTGATGCTGGCAAGTCATGTCAATGACAAAGGATGTCAATGTTATGAACAGTTTGGCCATAGTCATGAAAGTTACGGTGAAAGTAGTGAGGAAAACCAAACACACATTTGCAAAAGCGTGATGATCTGGTTTGAAAATTGAATTAGTTTAGTTGTTCCTTGGTAATTTTAATGCTCAATTTGCATTGATACTAGGGTCATCACTAGGGTCAGGACTCATTTTCATTTTGAGTAATTTCAACGTTGCTAAAAAAATAAATCATGTTCTCCCACAACGCCAGTTTGTTTTTTCTATGTGAGTCGGCATTTTGTGCACCCTTTGCCCAAAATGGGTGGATGTGGTTCACAGTTGCTAGGCCTAAACCCTATATAGCACAATGCCCTTTAAGCTGTTTGTCCAAGATTGTGGATTCAACCAAACATTTGTTGTTCTTTTCTTTGTTGTTCTTAAATGTCTAGAAAATGAAGAACGGCTCAGTTTTTGACTACAATATAAGACTTGTGCTTGGTCTGGTTAATTGCTATTTATTTGGTTCTTGACTTACTGCCAGGTTAATTGACTAACTATTTTGACACGTATTGAGTCTTGATTTTTAGGTTCGTGACATTCTGAAGAAAGACTTCAGACATGGCTAAAGATAAGAAAGCAGTCCCACTTAGGCACTATAAAGGCGTATTACCATAGGTATGAAGGAGGCCCGTTTGGTTTCTTGACGCACATTCCTATTGAATAATTCATTAATTCCTATTGAATAATGCATTAATGTCACAGAGAGAATGTACATCATTGTTCATAATTAATATTTATTCACAAGTGCTTAAGTGTTTTATTGTTGTTTTTGTATTATCATTTTATATATTTTTCAGTTTTGTTTGCTAATGATTAATGGTGCAACATGTCTTTAATTTTATTTAAATTCCTTGTTATTTGTGGGTGAAGCCCTAGGAGGCGGGGCCACCTGGACATCACCTCTCCTGGGGCCTCATGTATAACGCCGTGCGTAGAACTCGCACTATAACATGGCGTAAGCACAAAAGCCGAAATGTGCTTACGCAGAGAAAAATCCAGATGCAGGAATCTGTGCGTTCGCCAACTTCCACGTTATTCCGCTACATAAATCCCGATCACCGTGAAAAGTAACGCTCGTGCACGCGCTTTATGTAACGCCCCAACTCCTCCCAGAATTACGCCTCTTTGAATATGCAAATAAATATAAATCGCCCTTAAGATCAGCCTTCTGTGAAAAGACAATGGGAAAAGCACGGGGGAAAATATAAGAATTTCAGCGAATACCAAGTGGAGGCAAAGGAAAAACATACTATTTGTTCAAATAAACCGTGGTATAATCAACAAAAGGAATTTGATTGAGTGAAATAGCGTGTTAGAGAAACTTGAACGCTCACGTTCACAAAATCGCACATTGTCGGAAATAAAAAAGAAGTCACATATCAAAGTCGCCGTGAAAAGGCGAGTTGTAGCCCACCGTCTGAGTGTCATATGAAAGCTTATTAGGGTACAGAGAAAAAAGACACACAGTGGGGAAAAAGCACGAAATGTCAACTTCAATCTCGACATTTCTACTTTAATCACGTAGTTTATTTTGTCATTAAAGTAGAACATCATAAACTTCATCTTAAAATCATTTAATTAACCAGTTTCTCAAATCACATCGTAATTAAAGTAGCACGTTAAATGCTTTGCTTTGTATTTGATCTTCTATGTGCTCTATGTGTGTGAATCACTACTTGATTCTTAAACCGGCTCTCTTCCTCCAACTGGACACAGAATCCATTACATTCGTGATATTACAGTTCTCTGAATAACTAAAATACTGAGATGTATACGTGATATCATTTTCATGATGATAGGAGTTAAAGCACGTTATTAAACATGAGTTTCACGGCGCAGTGATTGTGTGCGACCTTCGATGAAATAATTTATTGCAGCAGTACTCAGGGGCGGCTCTAGGCTTGTGGTGGTACTGGGCAGAGGAAGAATCAGTGGCTCCTTCGCCCGCCAATGTCAGTAAGGTAGCTTATGCACGGTGGATGGCCACGTCCGTTACAGACACTGCATAGCTGCCTCGTGCTTATGACACAAGCATTTAACTTTTGCTGAAATTTGTCGCTGCGTTTTTAGCTGTGTTGTTATTTTCTCTTTCTGTTTTATATTCAATATATATTGGCGTAGCCGCCACTGCAGTAGTCGTTGCTTTTCTTTCCCCAAATACCCAATCACCACACAATCAGCTCTGTAATAGAAGTTAAGCCATCTGTAAGCTTAGCGCCGATTCTTCAAAACGTTTAAGGAACATTGAAATATCTTCGTAGTACATGTTTAATTATTCTATCCTTCACGACACTCCCAGTGAAGAATATAGATTATTTAAATGAAGTTAAAGTTTTTTCTGTATAATATAATAAACATATTTTGCTGCATTTCACCTTAAAAATGATATCGTCATCATATGTAAATACGCACTTTCTAAAGTGGCTCAGGTTGTCTAATATTATAACTGTAGTGTAAGTTTACAGTGGGGTGATTGTACTTATAAGTACAAACAGTTGTACAAGGTGCAATTGATTGAGTGCGTTTATAGTTCTTGGGATGAAACTGTTTCTGAACCGCGAGGTCAGGAAAGGCTTTGAAATGTTTTGCCGTGGCTGAGGCAGCGTGTTCTTGAAGCTGTATACTGATAATTCTCTTTCCAATTAGCTGCTGCTGTGATTCAAACTCAGATACAGTGATATAAATACTCCGAGTGGTGCAGTGAGAGTAATATGGAAAAAGATGATCCGCCGTGGCAACTCCTAACGGGAGGAGCTGAAAGAAGAAGAAGAAGAAGAAGGTGCAGTGAGAGTAACAACACGAAAGCAGTTATGGTATTTGGAATACTATGGCTATTCTCTGAGCCATTATATTGTTACAAGTTAATTACAATCAGATGCGTTAAACTAATAAACAATATGCAGTTAGTTTCAGTGTATTTATAAAGCCGCGTCAGGAAAATAAGGTGTAACCACACAGGAACAGTAGCACTGCTTTGACGCTGGGTGCCGCCAGTCTGCAAAACCGAGCGGAGAACTTACGTACGACAGGGTATGAGGTACCGTGGACTTGTGCGTGGCTTTACACCAAGTGTAGGTTTTATACATTGCGATTTGAACATGGAAAAGTTCTTACACATCATTTCTGTGCGTACGCACCGTTTATACATGAGGCCCCTGGGCCTTGCCTTTGGCTATTTAATTCAGTTGAGAAGGCTCAGGAGCAGGAGGTCATACATTTGTTTGGAGTATTTGTAAGTATTATTGTCTGTATTTTTGATTATACTCACTCTGTTCTTCGATTATTCTTCTGGACTTTGTATTGGGATTTGTTTTCTGTAGGAGTGCCTGTTAGGCAACTCCTTTTGTCTCTTTTTGCCATTTTGAGCATTTGTTCTGAATTCTTCTATTTTCTATAAATGAATATTTGATTTTTAAAGACCCTTTCTCACACTTTTGTTCACAATCCTGGGGTTAAAGGTTATCCTCCCTTTTGTAGAGCTTTTTGATACATTTGTGGACATTGTGTGTTATTTTACCGGCTCCCCATTTTTGGGGCCTACTCTGACTGAAGCCTGCAGGTAGTATTTGGGGGTCTGGCTGAGTTAATGTGTGTCATAAAGTTCTATAACCTACTGTATTAATAAGGTATTATTTCCCATTTTGCCACAATGGTATTTACTATCATCATCATGGGCTGCTATAGCTGTTTACTGCCAGTTGTGCCTTTCTGACATCTTTAAATGTGATGGTATTTAAATCCCCCTGTATGGCCGGCTTATAATCAACATTTATAAACGTAAACTCCTTTCTGTATTTTGCTTCACATTTGAAGCTCTCGGTTTACAACCTTGTGTTGCCTTGACTTTTGTTTGCCATTTTTCTTTGTGGTTTCTGACTCACGCCTGTCTTCATCCTTTTTCTGCTCATTGATACTGAAAGCCATGCTAGCAGTACAAGGTGAGCCTTCTCTGGGCAGATTAGTAAAGGCCCTGGCCAGCTTCTTAGCTTATTTTTGGAGGCCTTTTAACCATTCTACATTTGTGACACTAATGGCCATCATTAGTTTTGTCTTCTTTCTTTACTCCACTACTACCTCCAGCAGGCCCAGAGGGCTTACCGTAACTGAGTCTGCATTCCTAATCAGCTTCTTGATTCGGTGGGCCTTTCTTGAAGTGATGTTTTTGGCTGAGCCCCCAACACCGGTCATCGCCGAGTTGTAGAAGATGTGAAGTACGTCAATACCATCATTAAAGGAACAGAGTCTCTTAAGAAGGAAGAGTCTGCTTTGCTCTTTCTTCCATAGTTCCTCTATATTACTGGATTCGGCTTGCCATTTTGACCACAATGCATCTGGAGATTCCAGTTTTTAAAATTTTAATACTGCCTTTTCTTGTACTCAGTACAGATAACACTTAAATATCATAATAATAATTAAATAATACAGCACCAATAACATAACAAATAACCAAAAATGGTTCCTGAGATTATTGTGACCGGTAATATTTTTCTGTTATCAATTTCTGATATTTTTTTAATGCAAACACTGTGCTTAGTTTCTCTGTTATTTGTTTATTTTTATCGATGTTGAACTTATTTCAATAACCATTTAGATGTGGCTTTCATCATGGGCGCTGGTATTTTTAGCTTGTTTTTCATTCTCTATAACAATGTTTTTTAAACTGGAGGCAACAAGGCTGCACATGGGGGACATAGAACTCCTGGCAAGGCTGACATCTCTACATATATAAAATCCAACGTCTGTCTGTCCACTTTTCACGAGAGAACTACTTAATGGATTTAGATCTGTTTTTTTCTATAGTTTGCTTGACCATTCCGGTTGATTTTGCGACTTCTCTTATTGCGCTATGTATCATAGTTTGCTTGTGGTACCGATTTATTTGCTCAAATCTGAGAGAGACGCAGCGGGCCGAGGCCCTTCTCACTCATGCACCAGCCTCGGGGCACACTTTACCTCCACTTAGCTAGCGAATGAAAGAACTACTTCATAGATTTAGATCATTTTTTTCTATAACTAGGGGGCTCCACCCCATGCTCGCTTCGCTCGCCCACCCCCGTGTTTGGTTTACCGGATATACAATACAATACAATACAATACAATTTATTCTTTGTATAGCCGAAAATCACGCAAGAAGTGCCGCAATGGGCTTTAACAGGCCCTGGCTCCTGACAGCCCCACCAGCCTTGATCCTCTAAGAAGACCAGCAAAAACTCCCAAAAAAAAAAAAAACCCTTGCTTTGTTTGTTTGTTGTTGTTTTGTTTTGTTGGCAAAAAAATGAAGAAACCTTGGGAAAGGCAGCTCAAAGAGAGAGCCCTTTCCAGGTAGGTTGGGCGTGCAGTGGGTGTCAAAAAGAAGGGGGGGTCAATACAATACATTACAATACATAGAACAGAATACATTTTATTTTATATACAGTATAAAAATAAAAATTCTAGAAGTATGGAGTAGAATTTCACATTAGATGATGTCACATAATATGATTTGGATTTGTTTAGAGTCCTGGAGACCTCATTCATCAAGCTGCCTAACGCTAATCCAATGAAAGGACACCTCTTTCCCACGATTCCTGTGATCCTCCATCAGGGATGACTTTACCTTAGGCAGGCAATATACAATTTAAAGAGATTGTTATTTTCTTGGGAATTGTTACATATGCATTATTTTCACTTTTACTTTAAAAACTTTTGTAAAAACAATACTTGTCCTTTATTTTTGGCCCCGTGCATGGTTACATCTCTTTCTTGCCAGACGTATAATGCTGCTCGTGTTGTGTTTTAAGAGCTGGGAGCACATGATGCTTGTCTGCCAGATGCAATCCAATAATTGCTAGGTTAGATGTCTGTGGACTTGTTTAAAATGATGGCTCACTGCCTGGTCTCGCGTGACATTGTAAAAACAATACTTGTCCTGTATTTCCTGCCCCGGGAGTGGCTAATTTCTATCTTGCAGGACGCACAACGCTGCTCGCTTTGTGGGAGGACTGCTGTCGCGCTGCCCTTCGATCTTTTTAAAGCCTGCGCAGCTGCTCTCCTTTTTGCTACTTTGTGTCTCTGCTGCTCGCGTTGTGATCGCTTCTCCATGATCATAAATATACACCTGACAGAATTGTGTTTTCTTTGAAATGAAACTTGTCATTGCTTTAACTGTTGCGGGTCCACAGATTCTCAAAGTGTATGTTTCATTATTGTGTAAATCTACGTTTTGTGCATTGAATGATGCGAATGCCTTTTATTTCTGACTTCGCTTTGTCCTATTTTTTTTGCAATTACACCTGGTCCTGATGATTCATTTCCTTTTTTTTGCGCTAATGCAATCTTTTATTCGTTGACGTTTCATTTATAATGTATTGTCCTTTATATGCTTTATATGCGCTGAGACACCTGTATTTGTGTGTGCTGCGTGCCTTTACAATACTGATTTTTTTTTTTGCCCATTCTCTTTCGTCTTGCAGTTCTTTTGTTTATCTTTCGTGATCTTAATGTGAAGATTACGTATCTTCTCCTAGTCATTTATTCCACAGGATTTTTTTTTTATAATAGAGAGATTTGCATGAACATTCTGGTTGATTTTGCGACTTCTCTCATCGTGCTAAAATCATAGTTCGGTTGCTAATCTGAGGCAGAGGCTGTGGGCCGATTGGAGAGGGAAGTATGACGTCAGGAGTGGGGAACCAGGCAGGGCCCTCCTCACTGTCCTTTTTCACAACTACGCGAGCGGAGCCGCGGGACATGACTAGTTCTTAATAAAAAAAGAAAAATCAATTCCAGTTTTGAAGATTGCCTATAAATTGCCTCATATGGTTTTTAAAGAAGGATAGATGAAAATGTTGTGCAATTCTGCATGAATGTAGCAACAGATGAGTATTGCAGTCCTTAGCCAGCGTGATCTGGCAGGTGATAAGCTGGGAAACACAACAAAAGATGAGGGGGTGGTGGGTCGTTACTTACACAGCAGCCAAACCAGAGTCTCCATGCTGGGCTGTGTTTCATTTCCACCGTTCCATCTCACCATGACCCTACAGTGAATCTCCACTCCTGTCTCACTCTCCAGACCTCATTCTCCTATTCTGTATCCATCAAGTCAAGTCAGGTCGGGGAGCATGCACTGGTTCAGTGTGCTGCCGCACCCACCACATGACGAAACAGCTTGGGATCCCAGTTGGAAACCCACCAAGTAGACACATGGTCCAGTCCCACCCTCTGGAAATGACCCTCTATCTGTCGCAGCCAGGTGTTACGTTTGCGACCCCTTGGCCTAGTCCAGCCACTCGGGTCCCCAACAATGAGGATCCTACAAGCTGGATCACCCTCGGGAATCGCGCCACATGGGCATAGTACCATAACTGATGCTCCCTCAAAATGCAGGTAATGAGCCTCATTCAGGACTCCATGAGCAACACAAAGTCAAACCAACGGTACCCAAGGATTCTCCAGAGAGACGCAGTACCAAAGAAGTCCAGTCTTTGTCTCAGGTCACTGGATAGCATCCATGTCTCGCAACCATATAGCAAGACAGGAAGCACCAGGATTCTAAAGACTTGGACCATCGTCCTTTTACATAGATATCATGAGTGCCACACACCCCTTCCAGTGACCTCATGACCCCCCATGCTCTCCCAATTCGTCTATTGACTTCATAGGAAGAGTCACCAGAGACACAAATGTCACTGCCGAGGTAAGTAAACCTCTCGACGAGGTCGACACTCTCTCCACAGACAGACACACTGCTGATGGCCGTGCCCAAGAGGTCATTAAAGGCCTGGCTGTTGGTTTTTATCCAGGACACTCGCAAGCCCCGACACTCAGACTCCTCGCTCAGTCTCTCGAGGGCCCCAATCAAAGCCTCCATTGACTCTGCAAAAAGTAGGAGCAAGAACAGACCCCTGAGGAACCCCAGAATCAACTGGGAAAAACACAGAGGTCCTGCCTCCACTCTGCACAGCACTCACAGTACCAGTGTACAGACCGTTCATGATATCCAGCAATCATGACTGGATCCCGCGAACCCTCAGAATGTCCCACAGAGCGGCTCGATCAACTGAGTCGAACGGTTTACGAAAATCGACAAAGCTGCAAAGAAACAAGGCCAATATTTGCATTTGAGCTCCATGAGAACCCTCAGTGCCAAAATGTGGTTGATGGTAGACTTCTTAGGCGTGAAACCAGACTGCTCCAGTCGCTGGTAGGTGAGCAAGTGATCACGGACCCTATTGAGGACAACCCTAGCAAGAACCTCACCCGGCACCAATAGCAGTGTTATCCCCCTGTAGTTGCCACAATCCAAGTGATCACCCTTCCTTTTCCAGATAGGGATGACAAGTCCCATTTTCCAGTCAGTTGGGATGACGCCCGACTCCCAAATGGAAGCAAAGATTGCTTACAATACCAGGAGGACAGCCTGATCACCACCCATACAAATTCATACCCTTTTGTTGTAAAAGTTTTCTCTGGTCTCGACTCGTATCAGTATTCTTGACTTTGATTTTTGTACGGTGACTTGGTTTTGATGCTTCTGATTTCCCCGTTTTTAAATATTTTTGGATTTTGACCACATTCACTACTTTTCAAATAACCTTTGCTAGTTTTATAAGCAGAACAACAACATTTTGGAGGGACTTGGCCTGCAAAAGTTTGGAAAATTCACTTTATAATAATGAAGCCAGTTGCTGCTCACATGATCATGGCTGTGGTGACATCACATGATCACTATTTAAGTTGGTGTCACAGTACTTTTAGTACCCAAGCCTTTCTATAATTTTCAAAACCTCACACTAGCACTTTCAATATTTTTTTGGTTATAATGGAATTTTGATTTTGCTCCTACCCTTTAAACCTTTTGAAGTTTTGAACTTTATTTACTTATTTTGATGATCAGTATTTCCAGCCTTTATATTGGCCTGCTCCTTTAATCTCCCCCATGTCCTGGCCAGTGCCTTAAAATACTACTCCAACTTGTGTCCACCTCCTTTGTTGCAAGACGTTCACTACAGAGACTCCCAAATGCACTCCTGACCAAAGAAATTCACTCACAATTTCAATTTCAGCGAGGTAGCAGTCGATGTAGTCACGGGGAGAAGACGGGTCCCAGTCCACCTTGTGTTCTCGAATCTCCTCTCTCAAGAAGTCCATAATCCTCTCAAAATAAAAAAATAGCTGGTTGTGTCGTCCAGGTAAGAGTTTCATAAGCCGCGGGAAGGCGTTATAGACCTGAAAGAAGCAAGTGTGGGTGAGAATGTGTCTTTAGCACTGCACCCCATATTCTTTAACTGTTCTTAGGAGCTCCTAGCTGAAGGAGCACCCCATTTGTTACCTGAACCCACAAGGTGCCCTCCAAGTATGTGATTTCGGAGATTAGGTGCAGCAGCTCCTGAAATCGGCTGTCGCTGTAATCAAACCTGTGTCCAAAAACGATCGAGCAGATGATGTTCGAAACGGCATTGTTAATGATGAAGTGAGGGTTGAAAGGCTTTCCTAAAAAGAGGACAAAATAATACAAAACTGAAATATTTTTTGTCCATGATATGAAATGCCATATACAGTCGTGAAGAAATACACTGTAAGGTGAAACGTTTATGAACATCCTTCCAAATAATTAAGTTCAGGTGTTTCATTAACAGGCACATCACTGATAAACCTCTGGCGTTATCAGAATTACTAGATGCTATAAAGTCACTTCAAGGCAGGAAAGCAGCAGGCCCTGATGGCTACCCCGCAGAATTTTATAAGAAATTCTCCACTCAGCTAGCTCCCCTCCTATTAGTAACATTTACAGAAGCCAGAGGCAATCAAACTCTTCCTCAAACTTTTCGCCAAGCATTAATCACCGTTTTTCCTAAACAAAATAAGGACTTATTACAATGTGCATCATATAGACCAATTTCACTTTTGAATAATGACATTAAGATACTCTCAAAAATCATAGCTAGAAGGATGGAGAAAGTGCTCCCTTCGGTAATATCACAAGATCAAACTGGATTTATCAAGGGTCAACACTTATCTTCAAATCTTCGACACCTGTTTAATGTAATATACTCACCAACTAAGTCAAACACCCCAGAAATACTATTATCATTGGATGCAGAAAAAGCATTTAACATGATTCAATGGAAATACCTTTTCACTACATTGGAGAAATTTGGGTTTGGCCCGAACATTTGTGCATGGATCAAACTACTGTATACCAATCCAGAAGTTTCAATTTGTATCAACAACATTTGTTCAGACTACTTTAAACTAGAACGTGGTACCAGACAAGGATGCCCCTTGTCACCGCTGCTGTTTGCAATCGCCATTGAACCACTGGCAGTTCACTGTCGAAATGCTGATCAGATAAAGGGGATTATCAGAGAAGGACTGGAAAAGAAAATTTCTCTCTATGCAGATGATATGGTACTGTATACAGTATATCAGACTCACAAAATTCTATGCCTGCAGTCTTAACAGCACTTACAGAATTTCAAAAGATCTCTGGCCTCAGAATTAATCTGAATAAAAGTGTACTCTTTCCAGTGAATTCTCAAGCATATAATATTAGATTAGATACCCTACCTTTTATTACTGCAGATCAGTTTAAATACCTCGGGGTAAACATCACAAGTAAACATAAAGCTCTTTATCAACAAAATTTCGCCGTCTGAATGGAAAAAATTAAGCAAGACTTGCATAGATGGTCAACCCTTCATCTCACTCTAGCTGGAAGAATTAACATTGTTAAGATGAATATTCTTCCTAAGCTCCTTTTTTTATTTCAAAACATTCCAATATACATCAATAAATCATTTTTTAAGCAATTAGATTCAACAATAATCTCATTTATTTGGAACTCAAAACATCCACGTATCCAAAGAGTGACCCTACAAAGACCTAAGGCAGAAGGTGGCATGGCTCTACCTAACTTTCAGTTTTATTACTGGGCAGCAAACATACAAGCGATTAAAACCTGGACACAAACAGAAGAACATACATAGGCCTGGTCCGCAATAGAAGTAAAATTCTGCAGTACTTCTTTATATTCCCTGCTTTGTGCCCCAATAAATGTAAGTTATCGGCAACATACTAATAACCCAATTGTGCTTCACTCACTCAGAATATGGAACCAAAGTAGAAAGCATTTTAAGATGGATAAGCTTTTATCTGTGGCACCTCTGTGAGAGAACCACTTCTTTCAACCTTCTCAAACATACGCAGTTTTTAATATCTGGAAAAAATTTGGGATTAACTTGCTTAGAGCTCTTTATATAGACAACGTCTTTGCATCCTATGAACAATTACATTCCAAATTTAACATTCCAGCTACACATTTCTTTCACTATCTTCAAATTAGCAACTTTGTTAAACAGAACCTGCCCGATTTTCCTCATCTTGCACCCTCATCCATGCTGGAAAAAATATTGCTCAGTTTCAAGGACTCAGACACCATCTCTGCAATATATAAAATTATTTTACAGTCCCTCCCTTTCAAAGATCCAAGAGAACACTGGGAAAAAAAATCTCTCAATTAATATATCAGAAAAGGAGTGGAAAATAGCAATGTAGAGAATTCACTCGAGCTCCATATGCGCAAAGCATACAATTATTCAACTTAAAATTATATATCGAGCACATCTGTCTCGCCTAAAACTCTCCAAAATGTTCCCAGGGCATGATCCAACCTGTGAACGCTGCAATCAAGTCCCAGTCTCACTGGGTCACATGTTTTGGGCCTGCACCAAATTAACATCATTCTGGGCCAAAATTTTTAATTACCTTTCAGACAGCCTTGGTGTCCCAATCCCTCCTAATCCACTAACAGCTGTGTTTGGTGTTTTTCCAGATGAGTTTAAAGTGGAGAAGGACAAACAGACTGTGATTGCATTCACTACACTTTTGGCACGCAGATTTATTTTGCTAAACTGGAAGAATCCTAACTCTACTCTTTTAAGTCAGTTGGAAACCGATGTTTTATACTATTTGAAATTGGAAAAAATCAAATAATCAGTTAGAGGATCTGTACAGATTTTTTTCAAAACGTGGCAGGATCTAATCAGTAATATTTTAGAATAAGCTCTTAAAGCACAGAGGAAGCAATTATTTCTGTATTTCTTTTTCTTCTCCATTCATCTCTATTGGCTTTTCAAGCTCATCAATTTAGGTATGTTTACAAGCCTTAAGTTTTACTCCGTTGGCCATGCTCTTTTTCTCAGGGGTGGGGGTCGACTTGTTCTCAATCCTACTTTTTGTAAAAATTGTTTGATTTGTATGGAATGATTGCAATAATATTAATAAAATGTAAAAAAAAAAAAAAAAAAACAGGCACATCATCTAAGCAATGTGCAGTAGCGATTAAAAAGGTAAATAGAATGTTAGGTTATATTGTAATAACTGTTAAATAGAAATCAAGGGACGTTAGGTTCAAACTATATAATGCACTAGTAAGGCCATATCTGTAGAATTGTGTCACCAAACCACAATAAGGACATAACAGCACTTGAAGCCGTGCAGTGAAGAGCAACCAAGGGCACCCCAGGATCTTATAGACAAGTCCTACTGTGACTTCTTCTTCTTTCGGCTGCTCCCGTTAGGGGTCACCACAGAGGATCATCTTCTTCCATATCTTTCTGACCTCTGCATCTTGTTCTGTTACACCCATCACCTGCATGTCTTCTCTCACCACATCCATAAACCTTCTCTTAGGCCTTCCTCTTTTCCTCTTGCCTCGCAGCTCTATCCTTAGCACCCTTCTCCCAATATACCCAGCATCTCTCCTCTGCACATGTCCAAACCAGCACAATCTCGCCTCTCTGACTTTGCCTCCCAACCGTCCAACTTGAGCTGACCCACTAATGTTCTCATTTCTAATCCTGCCCATCCTCGTCACACCCAATGAAATTCTTAGCAACTCTGCCAGCTCCAGCTCTGTCTCCTGCTTTCTGGTCAGTGCCACCGTCTCCAGCCCATATAACATAACTGGTCTCACTACCGTCCTGTAGACCTTCCATTTCACTCTTGTTTATACCGTCTGTCACAAATCACTCCTGACACTCTTCTCCACCTATTCCACTCTGCCTGCACTCTCTTTTTCACTTCTCTTCCACAATCCCCATTACTCTGTAGTGTTGATCGCAAAGTATTTAAACTCATCCACCTTCGCCAACTCTACTCTTTGCATTCTCACCATTCCACTGACCTCCCTCTCATTTACACGCATGTATTCTGTCTTGGTGGTCCTAATGACCTTCATTCCTCTCCTCTCATATCTCCACCTCTCCAGGGTCTCGTCAATCTGCCCCCTACTATCGCTACAGATCACAATGTCATCAGCAAACATCACAGTCCACGGAGACTCCTGTCTAATCTCATCTGTCAACCTGTCCATAACCATTGCATATAAGAAAGGGCTCAGAGCTGATCCCTGATGTAATCCCACCTTCGTCACTCCTACCACAGACCTCACCATGGTCACACTTCCCTCGTTCATATCCTATACCACTCTTACGTACTTCTCTGCCACTCCTGACTTCCTCATACAATACCGCAACTCCTCTCTCCTCACCCTGTCATATGCTTTCTCCATGTCCAGAAAGACGCAATGCAACTCCTTCTGTTCTTCTCTAAACTTCTCCATCAACATCCTCAGAGCAAATATCACATCTGTGGTGCTCTTTTTGGCATGAAACCATCCTGCTGCTCACTAACCATCACCTCACTTCTTGACCGAGCTTCCACTGCTCTTTCCCATAACTTCATACTGTGGCTCATCAATTTTATCCCCCTGTAGTTACTGCACATCCCCCTTATTCTTAAATATCGGCACCAGTTCACTTCTTCTCCACTCCTCAGGCATCCTCTCACTTTCCAAGATTCCATTAAACAATCTGGTTAAAAACTCCACTGCCATCTCTCCTAAATACCTCCATGCTTCCACAAGTGTGTCATCTGGACCAACGGCCTTTCCATTTTTCATCCTCTTCATAGCTATCCTTGTTCCTCCTTGCTAATCCATTGCGCTTCCTGATTCACTATCGCCACATCATCCAACCTCTTCTGTCTCTCGTTCTGTTCATTCATCAGCCTCTCAAAGTACTCTTTCCATCTGCTCAACACACTCTCCTCGCTTGTGAGTACGTTTCCATCTTTATCCTTTATCAAGTCCTGTTGTGACAGACTCCGAAAATTAAACCTGTTTAGTGTTGAGAGCAACAGATTGTGTGGGGACCTCATCCAGGTCTTCAAAAATCTCAAAGACTTTGATAAAGTCGATCCAGCAGAGTTCTTTCAGCATAATGGTGAATTGCGTACTCAAGGACACCAGTGGAAATTATGAGGAGGTGCATTTAGAACTGAAGCCAGGGAGCACTTCTTTACACAAAGAGTTGTGGAAATCTGGGACAAACTGATGAGACATGGAAGAACCGTTAAGAAAAATCAGGATGAGATGTTCGGACTGCTCAGCTCTTAGCTAAAGAAACAAGCTTGACAGACTGAATTTTTGCCTCTCATTTGTCAAATTTCTTACGTCCTTACCAAATCAAGCTCATTGTCATGCAATCTCCAACAGAGTGTTTGTTTTTAAGGATATTAAATAGCATCTAACTACTATATCATTGACTTATGCTATTCTACATTATACATATTTGCTGAAAGTCATAACTGTGTATACCATATAGCCAAAAACATGGGGACCCATATCCAAATGATTGAGCTCAAATGTTTCATTGTTAACAGGTGCATCAAATCGGCACACAGCTATGCAGTCTCCTTTGAAAAACATCGGGTTATACCAAAGAGCTTAATGACTTTAAATGTGGCCCTGTCATAGGATCCACCTTTGCCACAAGTCTTCTCTGCACTAGCTGCCCTGTTCAACTGTGAGTAGTGCTATTAGTTTGAAGCCAAACCATGGAGGAGCAACAACAGCTCAACCGCAAAGTGACAGACCACACAAACTGATGGAGCCGGACCAGCAAGTGAATCAACAAATGGCCTATCATCTGTGGCATCACTCACTGCAGAGTTCCAAACTCTCTCTGGAGGCAACATCAGCACAAGAACTGGGTGTTGGAAGCTTCGTGAATTGGGTTTTTATGGCTAAAACTAAAATAGGCTGTGCCAAGAATCGCCTGGAGTAGTGTAAAGCACGTCACCACTGGACTCTGGAGCAGTGGAAACGTTCTCTGGAGAAAGGAATCATGCGGTTGATATAAGACACCCTTGGTTGGTAAGTGGCATACAACTAAAAGGTGGACAAGCCTTCATGTGTCACAGGAACACCCACACGTTGTAAATGCCGGATGCAGTGAGCCCCATCGTGGAGTACTGAGGAGTGATAGGCATTGTAGTCATCTGTTGACACCGTCCAGAGTTGAGAACTTCCTTGGTATCTCTGGCACTAGCCTCCAGTGGTTTAAGTCCAATCTGACACTCAGCACCAGTCACACAAAGAGTTCCTCAGGGTTCTGTCCTCAGCCCTCTGCTCTTCTGTATCAAGATGCTTCCACTTGGCCATATTATTCATAGCTTTGGACTGGGTTATCATTTTAATGGAGATCATACTCAACTCTGTTTCAATGTTTAAAACTGGAACTTCATCAGAGCTTTCTCAGCTCACAACTTGTCTCAGTGAAAGTAAGACCTGGATGGAACAGAACTCTTTTAAATTAAATTTTAACAAAACTGAATACCTGCAAAAGGGCACTAAAGCACGACTTAAGAAAATGAGCTTCTTCTCAGTCACACTTGATGGTGATCTCATTTCTTCTTCTAATGCAAGGAATCTTGGCGTTATCTTTGTTTCCTCCCTTTCTTATTCCACCCACATAAACCAGATTAAGAAACTTTCTTATTTCCTCCTCCATCACGTATCCCGTGTTCGCTCATTCTTCTCCTTTTCTAAAGCTGAGACACTTGTCCCTGTGTTTATCACATCCAGAATTGATTATTGTAACTCCCTGTTGGCAGGTGCCCCTTCAAATTTTCTATCACAGCTCCACTTGATTCAACACTCTGCTGCAGGAGACCTAACATGGACCAGTAACAGCGAGCACATCACAGCCATCCTGCTTCACCTCCACTGGCTCCCTGTGTCTGACAGGATTGAACATAAAATTCTCTTAATGACCTACAGAGCTTTAAATAGTCTTCACTGGGATACATCAGTGACCTTCTCCATCAGTCTGCTCCTGCTCTCCCACTAAGGTCCTCTGATTCTGGCTGTACTAACCTGCAGTCTGTGGGTGTCAGCAGGGTCTTCAACTTTATAGCACCCATCCAAAATTAATGAGATCAGCTGACTCCATTCAGTCTTTTAAAAAACAACTGAAAACACATCTGTTCAGGAAGGAACTTAACCTGACATTCAGCCCCTTCTGTCAGTTTACCTCTCTGTCCAGATGCTCAGAAGAATTTGTGTGTGTGTGTGTGTGTGTGTTTGTTAATTCACAAATGATGGGATTTGTTCAGGCTTTTCCTTTAGTATTGAATTTAGTTATTCTGGTTTATCTTTTTGTATTCTATATAATGTTTTGTATATCCTGTATTTATCTGTTTAGTGTTCTATGCAGAAAAATATTTGCATTCAATGTTACATACAACCTGATGTTCATTCTATATAAACAAAATGTATTATTTTTATTATCATCACTCATACATACATATATGGATGGGATCCTATGTGGAATGCCACAGAGTGACTGGCAAAAAGGGTACCCATCATACATAGCTGTGTGAATAAGATCTGCGTGTGTGTTAATCTTAAAGTGTGAAAGTAGAGAAACCTCCTAAAGATTGTGGTAAGTCTCATTTATCCCTTGATAATCCAGCTTGGGAGTGGACTCTTCAGTGGCTCAAAGGGTGAGTATCAAAACAAGGATTGATCTTCTGGTTTATGGATTTTGCTTCTGTTGTTTTTGGATTCTGTTTATTGTATGCAATTTTGGTTGCCTTTTATGAAAACCCTTATTTGCTTTCTTTTGTATTTTTTTCACATATTTGTGCTTATTTCATTTATCCATCCATCCATCCATTAGCCAACCTGCTATATCCTAACTACAGGGTCACGGGGATCTGCTGGAGCCAATCCCAGCCAACACAGGGCGCAAGGCAGGAAACAAACCCCGGGCAGGGTGCCAACCTACTGCAGTATTTCATTTATATAAATTAATATTTTATTTTTAAAGATCCTACTTTGGCTTTTTTCTAACTAGTCAGAGGATTTTATTTACAGTTCTTCTCCCTGGAAGGGCATATTTGTGTATTTTCTAAGCATATATTTTAGAATAATAGAGAGGTATTTTGAACTTTACCAGCCAGGGCTCCATTCAGGTCTGTGTAGGCCGAAGCCTATCAATGGAGTTTGGAGCCAGGCTGCCTGGGTTGAGGCCTATTCTAGGCAGCTTAAGGGAGATCCTGGGCATTTTTCAAGACCTCACACTCTTTTGCCATTTGCTAAGTGTGCTCAAATATTAGCATAGCCAATTAATATAATTAATATAATTCTAGGTTGTAGAGGGTTGGGCCTTTCCTGGAAGTGTCATTGTGTGTACTGGGTCTCCTATTTGATTACGTTTTGCTTTAGTTTTATTATAGCTACTTACTTTATAATTAGTTACTTAAACAAGAACACGGGAACTCCGTTGGAAACTTGACAACGTTTGATTTTGTGCAAATGTTAGTAAAATTTTTCTTCCCACAAAGAACTATAGGCGCATGAAATAAGTGGCCAGGTAGCGTGGTAGAGAGCAGTGACACTGAACCTGTGTCTTGTGTTCTTCTGCTCCTTATCTTTTGTATGTTTTGCAGTATCTATCCATATCTGTTATGGTTCAGCCAGGATTATATCCCTGGTGCTTTTTGCTGTAAATTTTGTTTCCAAATATGTTTTCTGTCTGTTTGTTCACTGAATATCATTTTTATTGTTAATTATTTTGCCTTTTTTAATAAAATATGTATTGGTACTAGAATATGTACCTTGGTTTCTTTACATTGAACCCAAGGAGGCAGGGCCCCTTGAGGTTGTAGCTTGTAACTGCCGACCCCTTTCCCAGCAGGCAGCTACACCTCCAAGACCTGTGGCCTGGATAATTTACTGAGATTGAATCTAAATATCAAGCCGTACCTCTAACAAATAAACTTTTTTCCCCACAATCGACGGTGTAAATACAAGCACAACAGAAAAGCAGATATGCAAAATTAAACTGATTAATTGTATTAAATGAAATAACATGAAATACGTAAAATAAATAGAAAAAATATATATATGTAACCCTCCACCACAGCAACAACGTGACACCACCATACATAAATATAACAAAACCTCCTTTGCCCCGTAACATATAACAACGAATAAAACAAAGAATGATAAACGGAATGAATGTTCGTGAATTATAATCTGTTTATAAAAACTGTCCTGCAGACGGATGACTGTACGAGAGATAAATGAGTTGTTTGAATTTCCCGGCAAATGGAGCAACCTCACCGTGATTCCTCGGCGAGGGGTGGATAATGATCCGACCCCGGGGTCTCTGCAGATGAGGGATGGAAGACAGTCCGGCAGAATGAAAAACAAACTAGGCTAAAAACGCGACGTGAAAAACAGCAGGTAAGTTGATTCGTGAGTCTGGACAAAATGGTCTCCTCCTTTCTCCTCTCCTCCTGATTGCTTAAATAGTCCTGTGCTGGATGTATTTGATTGATAGTTAACAGGTGTTTTCCAGGTTTGGGGTTGTGGTTTCCTTCCATCATCCGTCCCCCTTTGTATTTACGGGGACGACATTTCCTGATGCACACAAACAGCAAACGGGACGATGGAAACAAGACGCACTCAGTACTAACATTTGACACCATTACTATGTAGCCCCGCTACAAGCTGAAGGCCTTTATAAGCCTGTATACCCTGCAGTGCATTAGATCAGCTTTGAGTTTGGTTAGTATTCTTCTAGGTTAGTCCTTTTTGAATTTTTATGGTTATTGACTTCTTTTTGATTTTGTTCTGATCCTGATTAATGGATTCTGGACTAGCTTTAGTTATTTTTTGGAGAACTGTCTTTTTAAGCACTCTTTTCTTCTGATTTTTCTTTCTTTCCTTTCTTTTTCTGGAAAATTCCTTTTTGCCAATACAATATTCAGTTATCAAGGAACACTGCTTTTGTGGACTATTCATTTTTTTATCACTTTTTCTCTTTCTCTGTGTGCTTTTGAGAATGTTAACATTTTTTGAAACCTAACCCTGGTTTGGCCTATGCAGGCTAGAAGCACGTTTCCAGAGTTTTGGGGGTGAGGCTCATTTTCATTTTTGGAAAGAGTAGTGGAAGCTCGGTTAAGAAGGGAGGTGATGATTAGTGAGCAGCAGGATGGTTTCATGCCAATAAAGAACATCACAGATGCAATATTTGGTCTGAGAGTGTTGATGGAGAAGTTTAGAGAAGGCCAGAAGTTGCATTGAGTCTTTGTGGACCTGGAGAAAGCATATGACGGGGTGACTGAGAGGAGCTGTGGTATTGTATGAGGAAGTCGGGAGTGGCAGAGAAGTACGCAAGAGTGGTACAGGATATGTACGAGGGAAGTGTGACCGTGATGAGGTCTGTGGTAGGAGTGACGGAGGTGGGATTATTTTAGGGATCAGCTCTGAGCCCTTTCTTACAATGCAACAAATAACTCTAATGTGCAACATTAAACATAATTTTCTTTGAATTTAGTACATTTTACTCTTTTTACTATGGTGAAGTTACTCGCTGTAATGTAAAATAGTGAGTTCTGTTATGCATATGTAACAATCCACTTCCACAAATGCAAGTGGCAGAGCCCCCTAGTACGACAAAAATTAACAAGCGACTAAATAAAATCTACAAATATAAGTCCAAAATGTTGCCAAATGCTCAAAAACTTATTAACACATTTACAGTACACTGGGGCAAATTTAGAGTCTTCAATGAACCTAATGTACCCAAGAAGAATGTGCAAACTGGGCATCGGGTTTAAAGCCAGGATGCTGGATCGTTAAACATCCTGTGGCCCACCATGAAGACCAGTCCTTATTAAACTGTAAATTAAAACACCAGTACCACCTTTGTTTCCAAGACTGCAGTCAGCACTATTTTTTTAATTATGATGTTTAACTTGCATTATTAATACTAAAAAATGGGAAATGAGTGGTGCTACTAAAATGTATTAAAATATTGTATAAATATCTTTGATATCAGTTAGTTTGTAGGCAGCCCCACCACAAACTCTTTTAATTTGAACTCCCTTAAAGCAAAGCGCTTTCCACTCTTGACCTCACATGCCATTTTATTGTTCTTCCAAATGAGTTCAGCTTGGCACACTTTGTCATGTCATGAATCTGAGAAATTTGAATATCTACATCACTGCAGAACAGCATGTTCTGTGCTCAAGATGTACTTAACTAAGCTCCTTTCTGCATTAGGTTGTGCCCTTTGACTTCAGTAAAGCCCCAGGCTTATCTGAGAACAACGTTTTGGGTGGGTCTTGTGTAGGTACAAACTCACAAGTACAATCAACATATAACTACAAGTATTATTAACGACACAATAGTGTTGTTAACAATATCATTTTTATTGTTAATTATTTTGCCTTTTTTAATAAAATATGTACTGGTACTAGATTATGTACCTTGGTTTCTTTACATTGAACCCAAGGAGGCAGGGCCCCTTGAGGTTGTAGCTGAAGGCCTTTATAAGCCTGTATAGCCTGCAGTGCATTAGAGTGGTTAGTATTCTTCTAGGTTAGTCCTTTTTGAATTTTTCTGGTTATTGACTTCTTTTTGATTTTGTTTTGATCCTGATTAATGGATTCTGGACTAGCTTTAGTTATTTTTTGGAGAACTGTCTTTTTAAGCACTCTTTTCTTCTGATTTTTCTTTCTTTCCTTTCTTTTTCTGGAAAATTCCTTTTTGCCAATACAATATTCAGTTATCAAGGAACACTGCTTTTGTGGACTATTTGTTTTTTTATCACTTTTTCTTTTTCTCTGTGTGCTTTTGAGAATGTTAACATTTTTTGAAACCTAACCCTTGTTTGGCCTATGCAGGCTAGAAGAGTTTTGGGGGTGAGGCTCATTTTCATTTTTGGAAAGAGTAGTGGAAGCTCGGTTAAGAAGGGAGGTGATGATTAGTGAGCAGCAGGATGGTTTCATGCCAAGAAAGAGCATCACAGATGCAATATTTGGTCTGAGAGCGTTGATGGAGAAATTTAGAGAAGGCCAGAAGGAGTTGCATTGCATCTTTGTGGACCTGGAGAAAGCATATGACAGGGTGACTGAGAGGAGCTGTGGTATTGTATGAGGAAGTCGGGAGTGGCAGAGAAGTACGCAAGAATGGTACAGGATATGTATGAGGGAAGTGTGACAGTGGTGAGGTCTGTGGTAGGAGTGACGGAGGTGGGATTACATCAGGGATCAGCTCTGAGCCCTTTCTTGCTTGCAATGGTGATGGACAGGTTGACAGACGAGATTAGACAGGAGTCCCTGCGGACTGTGATGTTTGTTGATGACATTGTGATCTGTAGTGATAGTAAGGAGCAGGTTGAGGAGACCCTGGCGAGGTGGAGATATGAGAGGAGAGGAATGAAGGTCAGTAGGACCACCAAGACAGAATACATGTGTGTGAATGATAGGGAGGTCAGTGGAATGGTGAGGATGCGGGGAGTAGAGTTGGAAAAGGTGAATGAGTTTAAATAGTTGGGATCAACAATACAGAGTTAACAGGGATTGTGGAAGAGAGGTGAAGAAGAGAATGCAGGCAGGGTGGAGTGGGTGGAGAAGAGTGTCAGGAGTGATTTGTGACAGACTGGTATCAGCAAGAGTGAAAGGGAAGGTCTACAGGACGGTAGTGAGACCAGTTATGTTATATGGGTGGGAAATGGTGGCACTGACCAGAAAGCAGGAGACAGAGCTGGAGGTAGCAAAGTCAAAGATGCTAGGATTTGCATTGGGTGTGACGAGGACAGATAGGATTAGAAATGAGGACATTAGAGGGTCAGCTCAGGTGGGGCGGTATCATTGGCTCCAGGGTTTTCGATGGTTCCCCCATCCATATGCGGCAATCACAAGTGGGTGAACTGCAGCAAAAGTCCCTAAATGGGGTCACAGTCCCTTTAAAAATCCAGAAACATGGAAGCAGACAAGAGCATGTCACCGTCTTACATACGGGTGCACCTCTGATATCATGGGGTGGTTTGGAGAAACACTGAGCTGACTCTAACATTAACAGTGCTCCAAAAAAAGCATTCATGAAATAATAAGTTAATGCAAAAATGTCAATAAAATCTCTCTTATTATAAAAGAAAAGCTTGAGATGAGACTATTGCCAAGAGATTTTTTTAACGGCCCACGCCCTCGGTCCTCTCACCTCTCATTTGTGTGATTTCTTTTGTCAGACACAGTTCCTGCTCTCTTAGCTCTTATAAATTTTTACGTTTTCCTCATTTTTAGTTCCCAATAAAACAAGACTTATTTTATCCAAATCTAATTGAAGAATTTCATCCCATAGAGTTATCAATAGAAGAAATGAGTACACGGGCAATCCTAGCACCGAGAAACGATAACGTCAAATACATCAACGTGAAAACTGTCGATCAGTTACACGGCATATTAGTTAAATGCGTATCAATAGACTCTGCTAAAACAGTTGGTGGTGATGGTGCAGAAGGTGAAAACATCAACTTACAAAATCATGAAGAATATCTACAAGCGTTAACACCATCTGGTCCTCCACCACCTGAATTACTGTTGAAAGAAAGATGTGTCGTAATGTTACTGTGTAATTTATGTCTAAGTGATGGGATGTGCAACATGACAAGATTAGTTGTATTCAAAATTGGTCGAAAAATTCTGACATGTAAAATTTTAACAGGCGATAAGAAAGGTAATGTAATACATCTAACATTAGACACCAAAGGAGATCTTGATATGCCATTCATTTTAAAACATTAACAGTTTAACATTAGAATAGGTTTGGCAAAGACAATTAACAAATCACAGGGATAAACATTTGAAAAAGTCGGTTTATTTATTAGAGAAAAAGAAATGAAATTCACTCACAGGCAGTTATATGTTGTGTTGTCACGATGTAAGTCCAAAAACGGAATAAAATTTCTCTGCGATATTGACTAAAAGTTAATTCCAAATATTGTTTTTACTGAAATTTTACAGTAAAAATGTTAGTTTAAAAAGTATCTGCGTGTTAATTTCAAAGCCAAAAAGAACAAAAACGTATAATGCAACGAATAACTCTAACGTGCAACATGAAACATAATTTTCTTTGAATTTAATACATTTTACTTTTTACACATTTGATGTTTAACTTGCATTAATAATACTAAAAAAATGGGAAAGGAGTGGTGCTACTAAAATGTATTAAAATATTGTATAAATATCTTTGATATCAGTTAGTTTGTAGGCAGCCCCACCACAAACTCTTTTAATTTGAACTCCCTTAAAGCAAAGCGCTTTGCACTCTTGACCTCACATGCCATGTTATTGTTCTTCCAAATGAGTTCAGCTTGGCACACTTTGTCATGAATCTGAGAAATCTGAATATCTACATCACCGCAGAACGGCATGTTCTGTGCTCAAAATGTACTTAACTAAGCTCCTTTTTGGTTTACGTTGTACCTCTTGACTTCAGTAAAGCCCCAGGCTTATCTGAGAGCAACGTTTTGGGTTGGTCTTGTGTAGGTACAAACTCACAAGTACAATCAACATATAACTACAAGTATTATTAACAACACAATAGTCAGAGGAAATTCGACTAGCTTGGAAAAGATTAGGTTTCAGGAAATAATAAGCTGCACAAACAAAGAAACCAGCTGAAACAAGTTGAGCTGCCTAAAAGTAGAATTCACTTGAGACGCTTAATGGATTTAGTGAGTAGTTGAGCAAAATTACCTCTTTTATTGGTTAACTAAAAAGATTATAATATGCAAGCTTTCGAGGCAACTCAGGCCCCTTCTTCAGGCAAGATGTATTACAGAAAATGGAGTTCCCTGTGTTTATATGGACACCAGGACAGAGACAACATTGGAAAACCTTTAAGTGAGACGTCTTAAACGTAAAAAAATAATAGACCTGTTCAGACCTGGGGTGATGATTAGTGAGCAGCAGTGTGGTTTCATGCCAAGAAAGAGCACCACAGACGCAATGTTTGCTCTGAGAATGTTGATGGAGAAGTTTAGAGAAGGCCAGAAGGAGTTGCATTGCATCTTTGTGGACCTGGAGAAAGTATATGACAGGGTGACTGAGAGGAGCTGTGGTATTGTATGAGGAAGTTGGGAGTGGCAGAGAAGAACGTAAGAGTGGTACAGGATATGAATGAGGGAAGTGTGACTGTGGTGAGGTCTGCGGTAGGAGTGACGGAGGTGGGATTACATCAGGGATCGGCTCTGAGCCCTTTCTTATCTGCAATGGTGATGGACAGGCTGACAGACGAGATTAGAGAGGAGTCCCCGTGGACTGTGATGTTTGCTGATGACATTGTGATCTGTAGTGATAGTAGGATGAGGAGACCCTGGAGAGGTGGAGATATGAGAGGAGAGGAATGAAGGTCAGTAGGACCACCAAGACAAAATACATGTGTGTGAATGAGAGGGAGGTCAGTGGGATGGTGAGGATGAGGGGAGTAGAGTTGGTGAAGGTGGATGAGTTTAAATACTTGGGATCAACAGTACACAGTAATGGGGATTGTGGAAGAGATGTGAAAAAGAGAGTGCAGGAAGGGTGGAGTTGGTGGAGAAGAGTGTCAGGAGTGATTTGTGACAGACGGGTATCAGCAAGAGTGAAAGGGAAGGTCTACAGGACAGTAGTGAGACAAGCTATGTTATATGGGTTAGAGACGGTGGCACAGGAGACAGAGCTGGAGGTGGCAGAGTTAAAGATGCTAAGATTTGCATTGGGTGTGACGAGGATGGACAGCATTAGAAATGAGGACATTAGAGGGTCAGCTCAGGTGGGACGGTTGGGAGACAAAGTCAGAGAGGTGAGATTGCGCTGGTTTGGACATGTGCAGAGGAGAGATGCTGGGTATATTGGGAGAAGGTTGTTAAGGATAGAGCTGCAAGTGAAGAGGAAAAGAGGAAGGCCTAAGAGGAGGTTTATGGATGTGGTGAGAGAGGACAGGCAGGTGATGGGTGTGACAGAGCAAGATGACGAAGACAGAAAGATATGGAAGAAGATGATCCGCTGTGGCAACCCCTAACGGGAGCAGCCAAAAGACAAAGAAGAAGAAGGCTAAGATTCATTTAGCAATAGAGGAGAACAAAGTCTAGTGAAGATCTAAACTCATGCTAAAATTGAACGCATTACAACATGGTTTAAATAGAGAGTTTTATGGCCAGATATGAGGATTGTTTGCATCTCTTGGACTAACACAGGCAACCTGACTACAGACCCACATTGTATTGAAAAACTCATCAGAAACTTCAAAAGACTTTGTTGGACTGTCATTTTATCCAAAGATCTTGACTAGACATTGTTCTCCTCTCCTGCTAAATAAATGTTAGCCTGAAAAGGTCTATTAATTTTTTACATTTAAGATGTTTCACTTAAAGGTTTTCCAATGCTGTCTCTATCCTGAGGCCTCATACATAACGGCATGCATAAAATTCACACTATAACATTGTGTGTGGACAAAAGCGGAAATGTGCGTACGCTCAATAAAATTGAGATGCATAAATCTGTGTGAACGCCAACTTCTACGTTCTACCGCTCCTCAAATCCCAGTCAGTTGGAAAAGTAACGTTCGTGTACGCACCTGCTGCCCCGCCCTAACTCCTCCCAGAATTACGCCTTTTTGAATATGCAAATCAATATAAATAACCCTTAAGCTCAGCTTTCTGTGAAAAGACAATGGCAAAAGCACGGTGGGGGGGGGAATAGAACAATTTCAGTGAATACCAGGTAGAGGCAAAGAAAAACATACTATTTGTTGATTTAAACAGTGATATAATCAACAAAAGGAAATTAATCGATTGACAGAGTGGCAGAGAAACACGAAAGTTTAAGTTCAGAAAGTGGCAAAGTGTCCGAAATAAATAAGAAATGGTCAGATATCAAAGTCGCCGTGAAAAGACGAGTTGTAGCCCACCGTCTGAGTGTCATATGAAAGTGTATTAAGGTACAGAGAAAAAAAAAAACAAAATAGGGACACAGTTGAAAAAAATGTCCAAATGTCAACTTTTATCTCTAAATTTCCACTTTAATCATGTACTTTATTTTGTCAATAAAGTAAAACGTCATGAAGTTTATCTTAAAATCATTTAATTTACTAGTTTCTCAGATCCCATCGTAACTAAAGTAGAATGTTAAATGCTTCGTATTCTATGTGTTATTTTATGTACTCTATGTGTGTGAATCGCTACGTGCTTCTTAAACAGGCTTTCTTTTCCGCCGACAGGACACAAAATCCATTACATTCATGATATTACAGCTCTCTGAACAATTTAAATTAAGATATATACTTGATATCATTTTCATGATGATAAAAGGAATTAAAGCATGTTATTAAACATGAGGGCACGGTGGTGCAGTGATAGTGACAAGCTGGCACCCGGTCCAGTGATTGTTCCTGCCTCCCGCAAGATGCTTGCTGCACCGTACGTGACCTTCGATTAAATAATTTACTGCAGCAGTACTGTCTCTTTCAAACGTATTAACCTCCAATTCCTGTCCTTACTTTTCTTTCTCCAAGTAACCAATTTCCACACAATCAGCTCTATAATAGATGCCAAACCATCTGTAAGCTTAGAACGGCGATTCTTCAAAAATTTTATGAAACATTGAAATATCTTCGTAGTATGTGTTTAATTATTCCATCCATCTATCTATCCAGGGTCGCGCCAATCCCAGCAAGCACACAGTGTGAGGCAGGAACATTCCCTGAACGGGTCGTTGCTAGCGCTGCGACACCGTGTCCTCACATGTTTAATTATTAACAATGTACATTATTTTAATGAAGTATAAAACTTATCTGTATAATGTAATAAGCATCCTTTACTGCATTTCATCTTAAAAATGATATCAAGAGCTCCAAGAAGATAGCGCTTGGAAATCTAAATCGACTTAGAAGCCAGTCGTCATCATATGTAAATACACGCTTTATAAAGTGGCTCAGGTTGTGCAATATTATAACTGTAGTGCAAGTTTACAGTGAGGTAATTGTACTTATAAATACAAATACAAATTCTACCAGGAACAGCTGATGGACTGATTGAGTGCGTTTAGAGCACTTGGGATGAAACTGTTTCTGAAGTGTGAGGTCCGTACAGGAAAGGCTCTGAAGCGTTTTCCGTATGGGGACAGTTCAAATAGATTGCGCGCATGGCTGAGAAAGTGTGTGCAAGATACTGTACACTGATAATCCAATCAGCTGCTGTACAGCTGTGATTCCACTCTCAGATACAGTGGGTTAAATACTCAGTGGTGCACTTGAAATAACAACACTAACGCAGTTATGGTATTTAGAATAGTTTGGCCATTCGCTGCCCCATTATATGGTTATGGGTTGATTACAATGAGATGCCATAAACTAATAAACGATATGCAGTTAATTTCAGTGTATTTGATAAAGCTGCATCAAGGATGTGAATCTAAAAACTAAAGGGAAACCACACTGGAACAAAAGCACTGCTTTGACACTGGGTGCCGCTAGTTTGCAAAACCAAACGGAGAATTTGCATACGCAAAGGATTGAGGCTAGCGTGAAAAAGTGCATGGCTTTACGCCAAGTTTAGTTTTTATACATCATGATGTGAGCGTGGAAACGGGTGTACACAACAATTTTGTGCATACGCAATGTTTATACATGAGGCCCCTGGTGACTTTTCACAGAACGCTGAGCTTATGGGCTATTTATATTGATTTGCATATTCAAAGGGGTGTAATTCTAGGAGGAGTTGGGGAGTGACAGCAGGCGCGTGCGTTACTTTTCACACTGACTGTGATTTATGTAGCAGAAGAATGTGGAAGTTGGCGAACGCACAGATTTATGCATCTGGATTTTTTTGTTCATACACACATTTCCGCTTTTGTCCGTGTGCCATGTTTGAGTGTGAATTCTACGCACGCTGTTATGCATAAGGCCCCAGGACAGAAACAACATTGGAAAACCTTTAAGTGAAATATCTTAAATGTAAAAAATTAACAGACCTTTTCAGGTTAACGTTTATTTAGCAGGAGAGGAGAACAATGTCTAGTCAAGATCTTTTGATAAAATGACAGTCCAACAAAGTCTTTTGAAGTTTCTGATGAGTTTTTCAATACAATGTGGGTCTGTAGTCAGGTTGCCTGTTTTAGTCCAAGAGATGCAAACAATCCTCATATCTGGCCATAAAACTCTCTATTTAAACCATGTTGTAATGTGTTCAATTTTAGCATGAGTTTAGATCTTCACTAGACATTGTTCTTCTCTATTGCTAAATGAATCTTATCCTGAAGCGGTCTATTAATTTTCTACATTTAAGATTTCTCACTTAAAGGTTTTTCAATGTTATCTGTCCTAGTGTGTATATAAACACAGGGAACTCCAGTTTCGGTATTACATCTTCACGAAGATGGGGCCTGAGTTGCCTCGAAAGCTTTCATATTGTAATCTTTCTATTTAGCCAATGAAATGGATCATTTTGCTTGACTTCTCACTACATTCATAATGGCTAACACGGTACAACACCATTCTACAAGGCAAAGCAGATAGGTCATCCTGCTCAGTTTAAATGCTGCAGATGATGGAGCTCCACAAACCCACCTGTTAAAGGAAGGTTCAGAGTGTGGAGGTCACAAAACAAAATTCATATTTACCAAAATCCATATACCCAGATGTTGAAACAGCCATTATCTTGTTTGATCTTGTCTGCCTCCTGGGCTCATATGGCGTAATAGGTAAGAACTTGAAGGCGTGGGTGTTGACATTCCTTCAAAGTTAATTCCGGACTGTTTGAATTGATTCTGTACCTAAATGGAAGTTAGCGTAGCCGAGCTGCTGGAATGAGGACTATCTTCTCCTTGTGTCAGGACTCAACTGGCTTCATGCAAATATGTAATTGCCCATTGACTCGAATTGTAATTTTACTAGTTACAGAGAGTTACTTAACATTTGATACTGCAGTATCCTTAGGCCTTGTAATGACTTTAAGGCACATTGCAGCGGTTTCTGCTTTACTGAAATAGCAGGGTTAGGATTAGGGTAGGGGATTCCAGAATTGGCCATGATCAGACCCTGTAATTAATTTTAATTAGTATTTAAGTTTTCCTTTGTCAACCTGTATGCATTTTTTGGTCATTGCTAATTAAGACCTGCAGGAAAGTATGTATTGAGATTAAAGTGATCCCTCCTCGATCGCGGGGTTGTGTTCCAGAACCCCCAGTGAAAGGTGAAAATCTACAAAGTAAAAACCATATGTCTATGTGGTTATTTTTATATATTTTAAGCCCTTATAAACTCGCCCACACTCTTATAAACATTTCCCGCACAGTTGTACAGCAAAAACCCTATGTATTCTCTTTGATATTAGGTAAGATTCGTGGAAATTATGTATGTAAACATACTATTTATATATTGTAAATTTCCCCTTGGGATTAATAAAGTATCTATCTATCTATCTAACAGTAAAACCTAAATATTATTTTAAAGATATCGAGCATCTCCGATATCACATATGTTACAGCCATTACGATAGACAGGCCACCTGCAATAAATACGTACAATGCAAGAAAAATTGTATACAGTAAAATGTGTTTACAGTGACACTAAATGTGCGTACATGTACTAAGTACTGTACCTAGAAAATTAATTATGGTTACTCACCAACAATGACACGACGACTTGTCTGATAACGATGAGTTTAATTTTACTGCACAACAAAGCAGAGCGTTACAGCTCTTCTAAAGGAGCCTCTTCAGGTGATTGTGTAGCACCGCTGTTGTTCTTCTTCAATCCAAATCCCTAAATCAGATTCCATCCAGACTACCACCTTATTACGTCCACTTACAACTCGTTTTGTGCCCTGGTTAAAGGACACTGCGGCCGTAGATCTTATATTCTTTTCCTCCTTTTTAAATAAAAAGAACCGTGGACTCATTGATGACGTAATGGCATCCTACAGCGGTGTAGCTTTTCCCTTCCTTCAACATATCCAAAACTTTTACCTTTTCGCAATCGTTAGCATCTTCCGTTGGTGCTTGGGCACGGCCTCTGAAGCAGTAGCAGGAGCAGATCGTTTTGGAGCCAAAATGAAGGGCTTGACTACACACAAAGATAAACACAAAAGAGCACAAAAGTTAACTCTTTACACAGCGAAACACGTTAATGCTGAATGAGCAAGACGAGATTTCCTGGTTAACACAGCAGAATCAATTTCGGCGCTCCGTCGCTGAGCCAATCAGCACACAGGAACTTAACCGCGTGCTCTGATTGGGTAGCTTCTCAGCCATTCGCCAGTAGCGTCCCTTGTATGAAATCAACTGGGCAAACCAACTGAGGAAGCATGTACCAGAAATAAAAAGACCCATTGTCCGCAGAAATCCGTGATATATATTTAGATATGCTTACATATAAAATCCGCGATGGAGTAAAGCCGCAAAAGTTGAAGCGCGATATAGCGAGGGATTACTGTATTGATTTAGCGCTTTGAGTACTGAGAAAAGCGCTATATAAATGTAATGAATTATTTATTATTATTATTTATTATCCATTCTTTTTTTTTCATTTTAATGATTTTATTGTAATCATTCCATACGAATAGATCAATTTTTACAAAAAATAGGATTGGAAACAAACCATCCCAACCCCCACCCCTGAAAAAGAAAGCATGACCAACGGAGTAAAACTTAAAGCTGGTCAAAATACATAAATTGATGAGTTTAATAGGAGGATTAAAAAAAAAAGGATAATAGGAAGAGAATCTATTTCCTCAGTGCTTTAAGAGCTTATTCTAAAATATTATTGATTAGATCCTGCCAGGTTTTGAAAAAGTTCTGCACAGATCCTCTAAGTGAGAATTTATTTTTTTCCAATTTCAAGTAATATAAAACATCAGTTACCCACTGACTTTAAAGAGGAGAGTTAGGATTCCTTCAGTTTAGCAAAATAAATCTGCCTGCCAATAGTGTAGTGAAGGTTTTCACAGTTTGTTCTTCTCCACTTTAAGCCCCTCTGTGAGCCCACCAAACACAGCTGTTAGTGGGTTAGGAGGGATTGGGACACCATGACTGTCTGAAAGGCACTTAAAATGTTTTGTCCAGAATGATGTTAATTTGGTGCAGGCCCAAAACATGTGACCCAGTGAGGCTGGAGCTCAATTGCAGTGTTCGCAGGTTGGATCTCGCCCATGAAACATTTTGGACAATTTCAAGTGAGACAGATGTACTCGATATATGATTTTGAGTTGAATAATTGTATGCTTTGTGCATACGGAGCTCGAGTGAATTCTCTGCATTGCTACTTTCCACTCCTTTTCTGATATGTTGAGTGAGAGATCTTTCTCCCATTGTCCTCTTGGATCTTTGAAAAGAAGGGACTGTAAAATAATCTATACTAATAAAAGGCAAAGCCCTCACTGACTCACTCACCCACTCACTCACTCATCACTAATTCTCCAACTTCCCGTGTAGGTAGAAGGCTGAAATTTGGCAGGCTCATTCCTTACAGTTTACTTACAAAAGTTAAACAGGTTTCATTTCGAAATTCTACGTGTAACGGTCATAACGGTCAACAATGTCCGCCATGTTGAACTTTCTTATTTATGGCCCCATCTTCACGAAATTTGGTAGGCGGCTTTCCTGCGCTAACCGACACCAATGTACGTACTTATTTCGGTGGTATGATGCCATTGTAGGCCGCCATATTGAACTTTTCAACTGTCTTTGTTACTTATGGTTCCATCTTCAAGAAATTTGGTACGCGGGTTCCCAACGCTAACTGAATCCTACTTACGTACATATATACGTCCACAGCCTGCAGCTCGGTTGCCGTGTGAGGCGGCGTTGGGTCCCCCATCCCAATGCCTCCCATGTTGTTGGCTGCCTGTCTATATAAGGCCGTCCGTCGCTCCGGTCTCTTCATTCCCTTCCTTGCTTCGCCACGGGATTCACGTCTCCCTGCTGATAACTACAGCCTTTTAATTTAATCCACGGCTTCTCCGCTGTTTTATTGTTCTTTTATTACAATTATAGTTATTGTGTACGTATTTTAGACTTACTTTACATTGTTCAGGTACCCATTTCCTATATCGTTCCAGCAGTACCCCCATTACCATGTCTATCGAGGTGATCACCATCGATCAAAGAACTGTCACTTACCGAGTGGTTTCCATGCCCGGAGATGGCACCTGCCTTTTCCATTCTCTGTGTTACATATTGCACGGCCATATCAGACTCACTCTTGATATCCGGAGGAACATTGTGTCTTATGTATTGAATGACTGGGACAGGTTCAAGGTGTGGACTGATGACGGTACAGGAGATAATTATACTACACAGGAGCACTAGAAGAGTGAAATGCTTAAGCCCTTCACCTATGGTTCTGCATGTGAGTTGATGGCTGCCGCTGAATTGTTCGGTTGTCACTTTCAAGTGTACCGAAATGGCCAAATATTTAACACCTTTGGACAACCGCCAATGCCTCTTAAACATCTTAGATTCACAGGTGACTATTTCAGTAGTGGACACTTTGATGTTATGAATGTTTAAACTCTCAAAAGCTGGATGTGAAGTTATCGATGAAACCGGTTGTATGCTTACAACGTTTGACAGACGCCGAATGTCACTTCAACACAAGTCCTACAAATACTGTCGTAATTGAAACAAACCATGAAACTCAAACCGATTATGACAGCAGCAATCCAAGCTGTGAGATTTGAAACAAGATTACTGTTCACATGGCCAACTGTAAGTTACATGCTCAAGAGTAAGCTCAGCGCACAGCTTGGTCACATTACAATCGGAGGGCCGAACTCACAATGTGGTATACAAAGAGATCCTTAACAAATAATTATTGGTATATTTTCCCTCAGTTTAAAAAGGTTTAATTTTCTTCTTAATAAAAATTTTAAGGCAGTACTTCGCCGCTGCGAAGCGCGGGTATTTTGCTAGTTTTATATATTGCCGAAATGCTGTCTGAATCCTCCAAACTGAGTAATATTTTTTCCAGCATAGAGGAAGGTGCGAGATGAGGGAAATCGGGCAGGTTCTGTTTAACAAAGTTTCTAATTTGAAGATAGTGAAAGAAATGTGTTGTTGGAAAATTAAATTTGGAATATAATTGTTCATAGGATGCAAAGATGTTTTCTATATAAAGATCCATTCTGACTCTTTCCATAACCTACGGGTCTTGTTCCAAAAAGAGATATATTCTAAGGCAAACATCTGAGGTAAGTGACCAGATTGCGCAAAATGAATATACAGTTTAGTGGGTCCTTCCTGATTTTCTATTAGACGTTGTAGTGGGGCTACATAATAATAAGCATGAGTTTTCAGTCTGTGCTGAACGCGTTTTGTTTTCCTCGTCCCGTTTACTGTCTGTTATATGTGAGTCAGTAAATGTTGTCCCCATAAGTCACTGTTTCTCAACCTTTAAGTATTTGCGACCCGAGTTTTCATAACAGTTTTAATTGTGCCCCCTTAACGTTTTTTTGAAACCCTAATAAAATGTATTCTTATATTTTTTGCTGCCGATACACCACTACAAGTTTTATTATACCTACTCAACTTTTTTCAACATTTATCTAACTCTATATTTATTTTTCTAGTATCAGAATGTAGTTTAAGTTAATTTGTTTTGGTTTCAATTCATGTATTTTTCATATTTTCGATTCTTGTTTTCTTTTTTTCACATCTTCGCACCCCTTTTTTTTTGTTACTTCGGGGGGTGCGCCCCACGGGTTGAGAACCGCTGCCGTAAGTGATGAAGAGAGACAGCAGCCCCGAGACGGAAATCACCTGTTAAACTCACCAGATACATCCAGGATATTCTGTATTTAAAAAGGGGGAGCGAAGGCAAAAAAGAAGGAGAAAGAGAGAGGAGAAAGGAGACAATTTACCCGATCATTTACAAACTCAACACTGCCGTTTATTGCATCATTCCACCGCTTGCTTTTTCAACATCCGATTGAACATCACGACAGCCAGAGCTGAGAAACCCTCGGTGTTCGGATTCATACCAGCCATTGTCAGGACTTTTCACAGTGAGGTCATTTTGTTTTCGGGAAGGAGCAAAATAACACTACAGCCAGTATCAATGCCGCCAGCCTTTAGTTTGGACTCGTTTTTTCACCACATTTCAATTGCTGTGTTTAACTAATCTGTGTTTGTATTTGTGTTCCGTGTTTCTATTAATTGTTTAGGGGCAAGGGAGGGTTCTTTGTAAATATTGGTATATTCATGTTTTATATAGTAATTAGACACTGGTGTCATTGGTATTTTGCGTACACATATCTACGTTATTGAATATTTGTTTGTCTTTTCCATTTACAATATATCCATGTTTGATTTTACATTCCTGTCTACTGTTTGCTGGTTATTTCGTCGTGTGAGAAAAAAGTTACAACTTGTAAGGAGTACGGCTTGTTATTAGAGCAAGAAACCTCAGGTGATCCAAGGAACCGTCTTGGTAGAGTAGTGGCAGGTCTGGGTAAGGGGTCGGCCGTTACAACGTAAGTATTTTATGAATCTGAACCTGATTGAATTTTTAGTTTCACCTGCTCCTGTTTGGGGTTGCCTCAGTGAACCATTTTCTTAAATATCATCCTGTCTTCTGCATCTTGCTCTGTTATGAGCATAATCTGCACTGGATTCCATAAATGCAGTTGGTCATGTTAATTCCTGATGTCTGAAAGATAGGTAGTTCTACATTAGAAAATGGGTTGGCAATCATTTTCTTATTGGCAAATGAAATATGCCATGCACGTGTATTTGTTTTTTTAGCTGTGCAGGACAAATGAACTAACAAATCTTTAAATTTTTTACTTCTGCGCTAAGCTGACATGATTCTAAATTTTCTTAAATTGTCATTCGATTGCTGTATTTTAGGAAAATTATTCATCAGAATATTAACGACCTATTGTGCCTGTGCAGAAAATGTAAATACCAAAGGCAAAACACTTTTTACTTCTTGTCCATTCTCCTGTAAACTCTCCCCACTCTCATCTTGCCTGTCCCTGCACCTCCACACTTTCTTCCCTTTGCACCGTCCCCTTCACCCCTTAATATTAATTTCTAATGTCAGGGGATACTGACCAATTTCTATATAATTCAAATATTGGACAATCTCCGAGACCTCTAGATGCTGGTAGGCTCCTAAAATCATACAGACCAGTTTTAAATTCAATGGATGTCTGATTAATGTTGGGGCAGTCAAAATATAAATTAACCTCAGAACTAGTACTCCACTGATTAACCTTCGGCTCCCAATAATCCTGATTAACATTGAAAAAGAGTCCCTGTTTATTAACCTCAGGGACTAAAGTAAATTTTTTTAAAATCAGAGCCTAAAGTAGGGTTATTAACGTCAGGGCCTAAAGTGAGGTTATTAATATTAGGGACTAAAGTCAAATGATTAACATCAGAGACCGGAGTAGGGATATTAACATCAGGACCTGGAATCGAGATATTAACCTTAGGGACTGAAGTCAAAATATTAACCTCAGACACTGGAATTAGGGTTAGGATTAGGGTTAAAACATTTACTCAAATTTGTAGGCAATTCTTTTGTGATGACTGAGCAGAGTATGAAAGAGAAACAGTGAGAAAAGTTATCTTGAATGGCGGAAGGAGCTTTTAAATAGATAGAGATAGAGTAGATAGATAGACACTTTATTAATCCCAAGGGGAAATTCACAAATATGGTGTTCCTCTGCCTCATGACACATAAATGTTAATGAGAACAAAACTTCTTCTTCTTTTTTTTTCGGCTGCTCCTGTTAGGGGTTATAAGGTTAGCACCACTCACTTCATGATATCTGAGTTTTGCGAATAAACATTGGAGTTAGCATGCGATTATTCTTAGTATTAGTTGTTCTGGAAAAAGACTGTTTTGCTTTGTGTCACTACTTCAATTTTGGATTTTGTTTCGGCATATAATTTGAATTCCTGACAGTTGAACTTCGCTCTGATATTAGATTTTATCTCATCTCCTGGTCCCTGAATTCAAAAAATATTTCTTGGTGTACAATAAAGATGGTAACCTCCAAAATGTAGGCCCAAGCTTAAAATCTTCTTCGTCTGTCAGCTGCTCCCATTAGGGGTTGTCACAGTGGATCATTGTGTTCCATATCTTCCTGTCCTTGTCATGAAGCCATCCGCCAATAACGAAGTATTATGAAATATTATTGTTATTATTATTATTACTATTGTTATGTCACATATGTATATGTTTCTTACTTTTTAAAAGTTGAGCCGAACGAGGCGGGGCCCCTTTGATGCTATAGTCTTGAAACTGTGCCCAACCTTATTTAAGGGACTAGCAGACCATAAGCTATATAATGTTGCATTAGTGAATATATTTATTGTTTGTCTTTCTTTTGAATTACTGGATCTCATTTTCTGTAAGACTTCATTTGATGTTGTTTGAATCTAGAACTTGGTATCAGTTGCTTTTGATTTACATTACGCATACCTTTAGATCCTCCTTGTGTTTGTTCTTGTTTATTAGAATTATTGTGAAAATGTTCTTTAAAAAGTAAAGATTATTTTTGTTATCATGGGTCAACGGCTTTAATACTTCAATCTCCCATTGGCAGTCTTTTTAACCCTTGGTTACCCCAACCAATCACAGCACATCAATTGATGCCATCACTTTGATTAGCAGTCTGCTGTTGAGCTGCCACAAGCGTCATTGGGTCCTGCTTTTAAATTTTGTTAAAAAAATGAACATTTATGAACACATGTAATTGCTTCTATTATTGCTGTTATTTTTGAATATGACCCATTTCTGCCAAATATTTATCAAATAAAAATGTGAAAACCATGTTGTTGATGAAGTAACTACAATAATTTTAATGCTCCAACTTTTCAGATATTTTCCTAATAACACTTTAAATATAATTATTGCTTATCTGTAGCATTGAGGCTTATTTTATAATATAGGCCCATTTCTGAGTTTTGTAAGCCTTGCAGCATTACCAAAATTGTGGAAGAAAATCCAGGAGAACATGGGTGGAAGGCATAAAAATCCCAGGGAAGGCTGTTAGCAATTAAAATGAGGTCAGAATGACGCAAGACAGCAGGGATACTGCACAATCATGCTGATGAATAAAAATAATAATAACAACATTAAATAATAATAACAATACAGGTAGTCGTCGACTTATGATCACGGTTAGTTTCAACAGACCAGTCAGAAGTTGATCTGGACGTTAAGACAGACTGATAGACAGTACTATATATACATTTAAGTCCCTTAAGTCATATTATTTGTTTTATATCCTTTTTATCATCATTCTTAGCACACTGTGTAGATTGTCATCTATCATTTTTATTTTGTTTCATTATTACTGTTCCTCACCTGTGTCGAACAGCTTCACAAATCCTTTCTTTGTTTGTGTCGAGTTACGTCATCAGTGTGAGCCTCTCTCAGTGTTCGTTGTGTTAACTGTGAGAGGAGGAATTGTAC
>JANRMT010062857.1:45646472-45657543 GCA_026402145.1 Polypterus bichir lapradei | reverse complement strand
TTTGGGGGGGGATCCTTTATTAATCTCAGTAGGTCTTGTTTTTGATTTTTTATAATTTTTCTGAACTGTAGCTGTGATGTCTTTCACTTGGATTTTATAGGCTGCATTGAGTAAGTAAAGCTGGGAAGAAATATTTATTTGTGTTTTCATTTAAGGCTGTAAAGCAAAAAAAAAAAAAAGGGAATATTTCGAAGGGGTGGGGGGATTCTTTTCTATACCCACTGTATAGCTGTGATGGTCTCGAGATGCCGATCATCTCAGAATGTCACTACGAAGATGTGTGGAGTAACAGTCTCAACTATGGCAACAGCAACAGCGAGGTGCCAAGCAGGTGCAGAGGCCAGGCTAGTGGTGCATGTTGGGTGTTCACCCTGCTGGTGGTGTGCCACCTGATGGAGGCTGACAGCAATTACACATTTTCTTTCTGAGAGTGTCTGCATTCTGGTAAGCTGTTTGCTAATGGAAGCAATGAAGAGGAAAGCACAGTGCAGGGCATCACTTTAATAAAGAAAGGCATCAGCTGTGCTTCTAATACATGCGAAGAAGATGAAGTGGATGTCACCTGCCCATCAGCCATCTAGTCTGTCTCAGTGGATTTCAAAACCTTGTCCTGAAATCAGCATTTTCTTTATGTTGCCACGTGCATGGATCACTGAGACTGGTGCAGTGGCATACGGGGCACCGTATGTAAAAGTGGAGACTGTAATGCTTAGATCTCAACCGCAGGGGCAGCACTGCTGCATATGCTCTAGCGAGGGACGGCACGGATTTTGAATGACACTGGGACCCGTGTGATGCCCTTCTGGAAGTCCAGGCTTGGTTCAAGGCCTTCAGGAGGAAGGAAGGTGAACTTCTGAAGAAGAGACGTGAAGAAGAGGAAGAGCTCCATGCGGGCCAGAGGTTCCCCGACACAGGAACGCTTACCTGAAAAGAAAAACAAAAAAAAAAGGAACAAAATATGAGTCGGAGTGGAGGGGGATCTGGTGTGATCGATCCTATGTATGCAAGAGTAGCCCCCTAAGCTAAAATTAAAATCTATCTATCTATCTATTTATCGTATAGCGGCTTTATTTTATATTGCCTTCAACTCTATTTATCTTTGTTAAAATTAAAATACTGATTGCAATACTGAATGCAATCCAACGTATAATGCACATTCATTTTGACACTGGATTTTCAATACAAAACTCAATATTTGTGCCAATTTGTTGTTTGAATTCATGTCCATTCGATCGCTCACTCAAACATGCCTTAAGTCACGGGTGTCGAACTCCAGTCCTGGAGGGCCGTAGTGGCTGCAGGTTTTCATTGTAACCATCTTAATTGGTGACAAGTTTTTCCTGCTGATTAACTTGGCCTTAGTTTTAATTGACTCGACTCAGCCAGACAATGAGACAAAACAAGCCGCCACATGACCAGTCACACTGTCTGAATATAAAGAAAAGTGACAAGAAGGTCAATCTCTCGGGTCACTGAAACATTTTGATGATGGTTTTAGAAAAAACAGAAAGTCAACAGTTTTGGAAATGTCTGCTGTGACAGAATGAGAGCAACAAGCTGTGGAATTAAATAACGGGTTTGATTAACAGCAAGAATTGGCTTCTCATTAAGGAACTGGTTGGAGTGAAATTGGAGTTTGAAGCCCCAATTTAACTGGTCATCTGTCAACTCGTTTCACGTCTTATTTCTGTTTGGCTGTCATTTAATGAAGAATAATCAATTCAGAGGACTGAATCCTTAAAAGCAATGGCTATTAAAATGAAGGGAAAAGGAGTTAATAAGCAGTGAAACCTGGTCACTGATTTGGAAAAGGGTGAGAATGAAAACCTGCAGCCACTGCGCCCCTCTAGGCCTGGAGTTTGACACCCCTGCTGTATATGGTTAGCAGCATACCGATCATATGTTACAGTACTGGCACTATTTACTGTTGCACCCCTTTGACCACATATGCCAGGCTTCTCTGTTAAGCCGCCAGATGCATGGCAGATGCTGTAGGGATAAGTCGTATTTTCAGCTATTCCTCAAGCCTTTTCTAATTTTATTATATTTGACATGTATAAGCACTCTGAGTAGTTTGAATAATTTGTGACAGACGGGTATCAGCAAGAGTGAAAGGGAAGGTCTACAGGACGGTAGTGAGACCAGCTATGTTATATGGGCTGGAGACGGTGGAACAGGAGACAGAGCTGGAGGTGGCAGAGTTAAAGATGCTAAGATTTGTCATTGGGTGTGATGAGGATGGACAGGATTAGAAATGAGGACATTAGAGGGGCGGCGGCACGGTGGTGCAGTGGTAGCGCTGCTGCCTCACAGTTAGGAGACCTGGGTTCGCTTCTCGGGTCCTCCCTGCATGGAGTTTGCATGTTCTCCCCGTGTCTGCGTGGGTTTCCTCCGGGCGCTCCGGTTTCCTCCCACAGTCCAAAGACATGCAGGTTAGGTGGATTGGCGATTCTAAATTGGCCCCAGTGTGTGCTTGGTGTGTGGGTATGTTTGTGTGTGTCCTGTGGTGGGTTGGCACCCTGCCCAGGATTGGTTCCTGCCTTGTGCCCTGTGTTGGCTGGGATTGGCTCCAGCAGACCCCCGTGACCCTGTGTTCGGATTCAGCGGGTTGGATAATGGATGGATGGACATTAGAGGGGCAGCCTGTTATAATATGAAGTTTAATGTCACTGTCTCTATGCACATTTTAGTGGATTTATTCATACAGGCAGACCAAGTACACAGGGACTAGGCTGCATTTAGAAACCATTAGCCTAGCAGTTTGGAGAATGGGAATACTTTCTGCAGTGTGCGCATTGTGCTATTCTTGTTGGAGGTGGGGTTTGAGTTTACTGTCCTTGTTTGGAGACCAGAGAGGGGAATTGTACTATTCCTGAGATGAAACTGAATCCTTACTTTCCTTGTTTGGAGAACAGAGAGGGCCCTGCACATGGAGAAGACAGTATAAATACATGGAACAAGCAGTCAAACCCTTTGAAGCTGTCGGACGGAAGATTATGTCATCCGTCCGGAAAACCTGTTCAGCGTGGTGACGAAAGATGGCAGACTGCGTAGATCAAGACTCCCACCTTGATAAAGTCTGTCATAAGCTTCCCGTCTGTAACCACGTAAAAACCGTCAGTAAAGTAAGCTAAAGTATATTTTTCTCATGTAATGTTTGTACCGCCGTAATCACGATGGGAGGGATATCGCCTTTTCTGTCATATTTCTATATTTTTCGGTTACTCAACATGCCGCAATTTCAAAAGAACACATTTCCGGAGGGCTAACGCCTCCTAAGGAAACACAGCCCAAGTTGGACCGTTGGGAGACAAAGTCAGAGAGGTGAGATTGTGTTGGTTTGGACATGTGAGGAGGAGAGATGATGGGGATATTGGGAGAAGGATGTTAAAGATGGAGCTGCCAGGCAAGAGGAAGGCCTAAGCGAAGGTTTAGGGATGTGGTAAGAGAGAAGATGGGACCCAGGCAACGCAAACCCCCTCTGTTGACTCCACCACTAGATCTAGTCATTTAAGTGAATTGATTTATTTGTTTGATTCATCAAAACGGCGCAGGGCTGGGTCCCATTGAAAAAAAAAAAAAAAAAATGTATAATCAAATAAGTCGTACTTCATTTTTTATATTCACCCCATGCCTGCTGCTGTAGACCCCAGCTTCCCCATTTCATTGTAGAAAGTGGGGGCATCTGAATGAAATTTAGTGTGTTATACAATACAATACAATACAATTTATTTTTGTATAGCCCAAAATCGCAGAAGAAGTGCCGCAATGGGCTTTAACAGGCCTTGTTTTTTGACAGACCCCCCAGTCTTGGCTCTCTAAGAAGACAAGGAAAAACTCCCCCCCAAAAAAAACAAACCTTGTAGGGAAAAAAAATGGAAGAAACCTCGGGAAAGGCAGTTCAAAGAGAGACCCCTTTCCAGGTAGGTTGGACGTGTAGTGGGTGTTAAAAAGAAGGGGGTCAATACAATACAATACAATACACAGAACAGAACAAATCCTCAATACAATATAAAAATAAAAACGTTATAAATACGCTGACATTTCAGTTTTTTATTTCTAATAGAATTTGCTAAGATTTCTAAAATCCTCTTTTTGTTTCATCATTCTAGGATGTTAAGGGGGGGGTGACGCTACAGGCCCCTCCCACTGGGACCCCCAATTCGAAGCCAGCCCCCCATTACATGATCTATGTAAGGTCAAGGGAGATTTTAGCATAAGGATGCAACATAAAAAAATGTGAAAAAAGTGCAGGCGTCCGAAGATTTTCTGAATGCACGGGATGTAACACGTTTTTATTGTTAGTTTTGTAAGAAATGCACGAGTGTTTTGTGCATGTGACGGTAAAATCTATAACAACGTTTTAACATCGTGTTTTGCGTTTCCCACCACATAACAGGAAGTGTAACCTTTATGCAAAATACGTCACGTGCATAGAAGAGTGATGCGGTGTGAAAAAAGGCTCATTTCTTGAGTTTACGGGGGACCCCCCCACACCTTATTGCTTTAACAAGATCACAACTTTATGGGGTAATTATTGGGGGGTGGATGTGAAGAATGATGGGGAGCAATGTCCGGAGCTCCATCTTCACCAATGACTCTCCAAAGTCCAAACTACTAACTGATTTGTAAGATGTCACCAGCGCTCGTGGTCCACCAATCAGAACAATTCATCAGCCCTGAAGTCAGTGTGCGTTCAGTTTAAAGGAATCCCAACACCCCTAACTCCGCTCCCCTCTAGGAGTCCACTGAGCTGCCCACCAGGCTTTAGAAAGGAGTAGAAGAAAAACAAATGTTTTACCAGCTGAAAAAACAAAGAAGGCATCTCTTCTCAAGAACTTCCCACTGGCGTCAAGGAAGTGCTCAGGTTTGAAGGTGGACGGGTCCTCCCACTCCTCCTCATCAAAGAGCACCGAGTTTAGGTTGATGATCACCGCGGTGTCCTGGAGGGGACAACAGAGTTACAATTTCCTTCAAACCCCCCCCTTGCTTCACTCCTAAGTGCACCCTGTACTGTTCACCCCACCTTTGGAATGAAGTGCCCACCCAAGGACATATCCTCAATGGCTTGGCGGGCCTGGTTGAGTGGGATGATGTCAGCCATTCTCTGGATCTCATGGATCACTGCGTTTGTATAGGGCAGGTTGTTCCGGTCCTGCATCGATGGAGGTTGGTCTCTACCAAGAATGGCATCGATCTCCTTCTGGACTTTCTCTACCAAGACAAATGCAGGAGTGGCAGTTAGTTTTCTGCATCCCATGGTGTCCTCCTCCTGAAAGGACCGAGACCTTGACACAACTAAACTCATTCTCCGAACCTCTGCGTAGCTGCATTTTGTACTTTTGACTTTCAAGAATGGAATCAGAAATCAAAGGTGAGATCTTACCCTGCACATCCGGATATTTCATCATGTAGAGCAGCGCCCAGCGCAGGGTTGTGGACGTAGTCTCCGTTCCCGCTACAAAGAGGTCCAGAAGGCAGTAGCTCAGATTTTCTTCGTGGAATTCTGCCTCCATGTCCGCCTTCCGCTGTGGGAAACAAAAATTTGCAAGTCTCACTGCTGACCCCCAGGTGAGGTTGGCAGAACAGGCATTGTGTGGTGTAGTGGTTAAGGCTTTGGACTTCAAACTCTGAGGCTGTGGGTCACTATGTGACCCTGAGCAAGTCACCTGACCTGCCCGTGCTCCAATTGGAAAACCAAAAGAAATGGAGCAGATGGGATCAGAAATATTGTAAGTCTCCTGGGATAAAGGCGTCAGCCAAATAAGATAAAAGTAAACATGGGTAATCATCTAAATCTCTAAGATTACACTGAAAGGAGCTACATATTTCCAAAGATTTATTTTTTAGACAGGAGTCCCCGTGGACTGTGATGTTTGCTGATGACATTGTGATCTGTAGTGAGAGTAGGGAGCAGGTTGAGGAGACCCTGGAGAGGTGAAGATATGAGAGGAGAGGAATGAAGGTCAGTAGGACCACCAGGACAGAATACATGTGTGTGAATGAGAGGGAGGTCAGTGGAAAGGTGAGGATGAGGGGAGTAGAGCTGGCGAAGGTGGAGGAGTTTAAATACTTGGGATCAAAAGTACAGAGTAATGGGGAGTGTGGAAGAGAGGTGAAGAAGAGAGTGCAGGCAGGGTGGAGTGGGTGGAGAGGAGTGTCAGGAGTGATTTGTGACAGACGGGTATCGGCAAGAGTGAAAGGGAAGGTCTACAGGACGGTAGTGAGACCAGCTATGTTATATGGGTTGGAGATGGTGGCACAGGAGACAGAGCTGGAGTGGTAGGGTTAAAGATGTTAAGATTTAGATTGGGTGTGACGAGGATGGACAGGATTAGAAATGAGGACATTAGAGGGTCAGCTCAGGGTGGACAGTTGGGAGACAAAGTCAGAGAGGCGAGATTGTGTTGGTTTGGACATGTGAGGTGGAGAGATGAGGGGTGTATTAGGAGAAGGATGCTAAGGATAGAGCTGCCAGGGAAGAGGAGAAGAGGAAGGCCTAAGAGAAGGTTTATGGATGTGGTGAGAGAGGACATGCAGGTGACAGGTGTAACAGAACAAGATGACGAGGACAGAAAGATATGGAAGAAGATGATCTGTTGTGGTGACCCATAATGGGAGCAGCTGAAAGAGAAAGGAGGAGATTTTTTTTTAAATAATGCATCTTGCTGTACTTTATGAAATCTGATGACCAGAGAAGAGTCAGTTGGCTAGACTGTGGACAGTCTCTAGTGGTGGGCAGATTTCTCAACTTTTACAAGTGAGATACCACCTCTGTGTCGAGACCAAACACTCAGCCGATGAGCAGAAGAGAATTTGAAGCAACCTATCAAACTGGACTTCTCTAGGTGACCACAGAGGAGATAAAAGTTTACATTTTCTAACTATCTATCGACACTTCACTTTTTGTAATTGACAAAGAGTGTCATCCATTAGCAGACTGGTTTTGTGGTGCCTTACAGGCTGAACATGTGTGACTTGTGCTTCTGGCCATCCTTGCAGGAGGATTTGCTATTGGAGATAGAGCCAGCAGGGGGCAGCAGCCTCAGACACTTTCAAGGGCTATCATGGGAGGAGGTCACCTACCTTAATTTATTTTTTGACTGCAGGAAGGGACAATGACCTTTAGTGGAATTAACAAAATTTAGAAAATTCCAGTTATGTTAGGCATCCTCTAAGGCAGGGGTGGGCAAAGTCATTCCTGGAGGGCCGCAGTGGCTGCGGGTTTTTGTTCCAACCCAGTTGCTTAATTAGAAAACAATCCTTGCCAATAATTACATTTCATGGTTTGTTAGTGCTTTAACTCTGCTATGTCAAGTCATTCTCATATTCTAGATTTTTTTTCCATTCTTAGGATATCATGCAAATACTTTGAAGTGTAAAACGGATGGGTAATTCTTAATCCTTCTCTTTTTTCTGTTCTCTTTCCTTCCAAGTATTTAATTAAACCAAATAGTGCACAATAAATACACACATGTGTAAAGGGTAACAAGCAAAATGGATAACTGCTGGTTTCTTTTGTCATTTGCATCTTATTGCTAATAAGGAGCGATTGAAAACCGAGAATGCAGCTGTTTAAGACTTAAATAAGAAATAAGGGTTCAAAATCTTAATGAGGGAGGCAACTAAAATGAAGCAGAAGTGTTTCTAGAGCAATAAGTGCTTCTTATTAAGCAATCGGGTTGGAACAAAAACCTGCAGCCACTGCAGTAGCTGCAGGTTTTCATTCTAACCCTTTTCTTAATGAGTGACCAGTTTTTGCTGCTAATTAACTTCTTTTTCCCTTCATTTTAATATCCCTGTTTTTAAATATTCAGTCCTCTGAATTGATTCGTTTCTTCAATAAATGGCAGCCAAACAGAAATGAGACATAAAATGAGCCAACAGATGACCAGCTACATCGGGGCTTCAAACTCACACTCCAATCACTTTCTTAATGAGAAGCAGATTCTTGCTGTTAATTAAACCCATTATTTAATTTTATGGCTTGTTCCTGCTCTCATTCTGCCACAGCAGACATTTCCAAAACTGTTGATTTTCTGTTTTTTCTAAGAACACCGTCAAAATGTTTTAGTGACCTGAGCAGATTTAACTTACTGAGACCACCATCACCTACTTTATTTCAGATACTGTGGTTAGCTGGTCATATGGCGGCTCGTTGTGTGACATTATTGTTATGACTGCTAATTAAGGAAAAAGGAACAACTAAGAGGTCTGAGTCACGTTAATTAAAACTGAGACAAAATAAGTTAATTAGCAGCAAAAACATATCACTAATTAAGAAGATGGTTAGAATAAAAACCTGCAGCCACTGTGGCCCACCAGGACTGGGTTTGGACACCCCTATTCTAACCCTTTTCTTAATAAGTGACCTGTTTTTGCTGCTAATTAACTCCTCTTCCCTTCATTTTAATTGACTTGATTTTTAAGATTTGTTCCCCTGAATTTCTTCATCGTTCCTCTGAATTGCGTCATTTCTTTCCTTAAATGGCACCTAAACAGAAATGAAATGTGAAGCGAGTGAGCCAACAGAAGACCAACTAAAGTCAGGGCTTCAAACTCCAACCAATTTCATTCCAACCACTTGCTTAATGAGTCGCCGATTGTCATTATTAATTAGACCCGCTCTTTAATTCCATGGCTTGTTGCTGCTCTCATTGTGCAATAGCAGACATTTCTGAAATTGTTGATTTTTTCTTTTCTAAAAGCTCTGTTAAAATGTTTTGGGGACCCGAGCAGATCAACATTCCTGAGACCTTCATCTTTCTTTATTTTCAGATATCGTATGATGGTCACAGTTTGCTGGTCATGTTTTGGCTCATTTTATATCTCATTATTGCTCAGCTGCTAATTAAGGAAAAAGAAACAATAAAGGTGTCTGAGTCTTCAAGAGCAAGTCAATTAAAATTCATTCAAAAGAAATTAATCAGCAGCAAAAACAGGCCACCGATTAAGGAAAGGGTTAGTATGAAAACCTGCAGCCACTGTGGCCCTCCAGGACCGGAGTTTGAGACCACTGCTCTAAGAGATGATACTCCATCAACTAACAAGATTCACGAGAAATTTAAATTTGTCTTTGGTGATCGGGTGGCCATTGACCCATCTATATTACGTGAAGACTGGCTGCTGCACAGGTTCCACTTTACCATACACACTGATCACACCTTTAACTAGGGCTCTGGTGAAGACATTTAGTGAAAGGATACTGGCACCAGTGCCCAGCGTAAGTTACCTTTTCAATTTCCTCCAAATAGCAGTCGATGAAGTCGCGTGGTGCCGCAGGATCCAAGTGCTTCTTGTGTTCTTCTATCTCTGTCCTCAAAAACTCAACCACCTTGTCGTAGTCAGCAAACATCACGTGGTGGCGCCCAGGTAGGACCTTCATTATTGTGGGAAAGGCGTTGTACAGCTGTAAGAGAAGTGACACAGGGGGTCTTTCAGAACGTGGTAGCGAGCCTGAGGCATTCCAGAAAACCTCTCTCGGTGTCTCAGAGCTTCTGGAGATTGAGATCCAAGGACCAAGTCACACATCACTCACTCCAACGCAGAGCCGGCAGTCACCTTACCTCTGCCCAGATTGTCCCTTCCAGATACAAGGCTTCATAGATGAGATGCAGCAGCTCCTGGAACCTTTGGTCACTGTACTCAAAGCGGCGGCCAAAAACGATGGAGCAGATGTTGTTGGAGACAACGTTGTTGATGAGGAAGTGAGGATCGAAAGGTCTACCTGGCATGGAATCAGAGGGATGTAAAGTTAGGTCAGGGCTCACACCCTGTGCCACAAGACTAGGCAGACTTTTGGCCATTCTTCTTACCCTGCTCCTCTTGGATGGCCAGCTGAAAGTGCTTGAACTCCTCTGTGATGCTGAACTCCAGGCTGCTTTTGCCGACACCAAAATTTCGCAAAGTCGTCAACATGAATCTGCGGTTTTGTTTCCAGCGGTACCCGCTGCTGAGTACCACACCTGGCAGGATAGAAGGGGGCACACATTTGAGGTTAGACATCCCAGAATCCATTTCCCTTCACGCAAAGCATCTTGGGGCAGACAGACCCTCTGACTAGTAGAGCCACTGGCCGGTTCAAAAACAGGCATCTTTTAGGCTCAGGGGTACACAGTCACTATGGCCAGTGGGTTTTGAATTCACTGCTACACATGCATCACTGGACATGGGTTCAAATCACATTTCTGCACAACTTTGCAAGAGTCACTTTACCAGTTCAGTAAAGACAATGTAAATTATACAGAGAAGCTCTTTGGAATGAGGTGCACCGTGAATCATGGCATCCTGCAAAATGAAAATTGTAGATATCCACCCATCTATTTTCTACCACTTATCTGGGTCCAGGTCACGGGGGCAGCAGCCTGAACAAAGATGACCAGGGTTTATTTTGCCCCTTCAACTCCTCTGTAAGGGATACTGAGGTGTTTCCAGGCCTGCCGTGAGATATAATCTCTACAGTTTGTCCTACGTCTGCCCCAAGATCTGTTTTCCGGTTGGACATGCCGAAGACACCTCCTCAAGGAGACGACCAGGAGACATCCTAATCAAATGTCTGAATCTTCCCAAATGACCCCTTTCTTGGCAGAGGTGCAGTGTCTCTACGTTGAGATCCTCCTGAATGTCTGCACTCCTCACCCAGAGCCCAGACACTCTGAAGGACAGTCATTTGCTTCGCTTCTATTCATGATCTATTTCTTTCGGTCACTAGTCAAAATTCATGGCCATAAGTGAGGGTAGGAATGTAGAGTGACCAGTAAATTGAGAGCTTTGCCTTTCAGCTCAGCTCAGTCTTCTCCATGACTGACTGGTACAGTGTCTGGATAATTGGTGACACCACTCCGATCTGCATTTCAGTCTCTTGCTGCCATCTTCTAACCTTTAGATGCTTAACTCTTTCAGGGCTGATGTTGACTTTTGTCAAAAGGAGCAGTTGACGATGGTAATCAACTGTAAACTGTGACAAAACCAACTGTTATGTTTTAGTTGGACTCTCATTGCTAGAAGGAAAGTTAGCTTCATCAGTTTGACCGAGATTTCCTGCACTCATGTGAGTAGTAAGGCACAAATA
>JANRMT010062857.1:45623850-45641472 GCA_026402145.1 Polypterus bichir lapradei | reverse complement strand
TGTGTGTAAATATATATATATAATGTATATTGTCAAACACATGTGCATAGGAGGCAGCTAAAGGGCTCAAAAGAAGATAATGCCATGCCAAACCAAGGGGTGGCAGAGTGCACTGATCCCTTCTCTGTTTCCTCTGCATAACAACCACTGAAAATTCTGCCTGGGCCTGATGACATCACTTCCAGTTCCTGCCCAGATGACATAATTTCCCCTGTCCAGCTTTAAAACCGCCATATTTTCTCTGTCACCTCAGTTCTGTTTTGGGCTAATGTCTGTAAAGACCTATTGCTGAAATCTTTGCCGTTTTACTGCCAGTTCTCAAGTATACGGGGTGGCTGCCCCAAACCTTTTAGAAATATCGCTTGCATTTGTCAGTATCCAGTGTATATATATATATATATATATATATTTTTTTTTTTTTTGACTCATTCCGGCTTACACAGAAGGGGGATTGCAGTCAATACCTTCACCCCTAGAGGGCCGGCAAATACATTGGATGTTTCCTAAAAAGACAACACAACCCCATTCCTCATTCCGCCGTTACTTGTCCAAATCCAGTTTATTGAATGTTTGATCATTGAGAAGCTAAGTCATAATTTTAGCCCTGTATGTGGCACCATTTTACATACTACAACACAGCCGCACCAACACACAGCCAAGAACAGAGTACAGTCTCTAATTAACCCGACCGCATCATTCTGAACTGAAGACCTAAGAGGAAATTTGGCTGATCCCCTAGAGAATATCCCACAGAGACTACTCCAGTACAGAAACTGACTCAAGTCATTCACTGATATATAAAGAATTTACCGTATAATTTGTTGATTCTTTTAAACACAGGGTCTTCAGATCGCCCTAGGATGGCATCTGGCTGGTTGACTAACGCCTCCTTGGCCATCTTATAGCCATTGACAACCACAATGCGAGATCTTCCCAGGCGCAGACTGAAGACGTTGCCATACTTTTGTGCAAGCTGTAAGAGATAAAGACTAGTAAATGTTTTTTTAGTGAAAGGCACTATATGCTATAATTACTGCAGGACCCTTAGGTGATTGATTGTAAATAAACAAAGACCCACAAATGGAAGACACTGGGCATTCTGCCAGTGCCAGAAGAATTAAAGACAATGTAAATTATACAGAGCTGCTCTTTGGGATGAGGGGCCCATGAAAGGTGCTATATGATATAAAAACCACAGTCTATTACAATCACTGATATTGATGCGAAACTGTTGTTTAGATGGATACTCACATTAAAAGCTGCTATATAAAGGCTACAGGTAATTGTTTTTAAATCTTGAAAATCAAAGAGGGTGGTGATATTTTTCAGAGATTGAAACTGTCCATGTGAGATGTTACTTCACTATTTATTGGGACAGAAAGTGAAAGTGATGGAACCAGTTTGGAACTGCCAGAATCATTGAGGTACCTACCTTGTAATCTCTGTTTATTTATAACAAAAGAAACAAAAGGGTGCACAATGGCACAACGATAGAGGCACTCGGGAGCGCTTTTAGGACTCAAGTCCTGGGGCCTCATGTATAAACGGTGCGTATGCACAAAAATGTTGTGTACGCCCGTTTCCACGCTAAGGTCAATCTCTTGTGTACGCAAGTTCTCCACTCGGTTTTGCACCTAGCGTCAAAGCAGTGCTACTGTTCCCGTGTACGTTCCCTTCCCCTGATGTGGCTTTTTCAAATACACTGAAATTAACCGCATATTGTTTATTAGTTCAAAGGCATCTGATTGTAATCAACCGTAAAAGCAAGTGCAATAAAAGGAGGTAAAAAAATCAATAAATAATCTTTAAAACAAAATCAACACCCTTTTTAAACACCTGGTGCCTTCTTTGTCTAACTGGCGGCTCCCCTGATTATCCTGACAGGCTTTGCAGCAGGGGAGTCACCCTATCTGCAGTTACAGCTGACCTTCTCCCGGTCCGGCTGCCTTCCATCACCTGCTAATGTACGACTCCTTCGCCGGACTGAGACTCAGGTTCCCCGGTGACCAGGGCGCTCACACTGAGGCTCTCCCTCTCAAGCCTCCTCAACTAACACTGCCCTCCGTGGCGAGTCGTCCACACTTCTGGTCACTGCAGCTCCTCTGAACTACTCAGCTGGAGTGACCGCTTCGTTCTGCCGCCCGAATGTAGGCCAACCACTCTTTCCAGGGGCTCTCCTCCCGGCTGCCTGCCTTCACACTCCCGAGCCTGCTCTTCCTGCTCGCTCACTCCCGCACCATCTCTTTTCATCTCCCGCCTTCCTCTTCTCTCTTTAACCTCCGTTCTTATGTCTTCTTTTTCCTTTCCTTTTTTTTTTCTCCCCCCTGCGCTTCTCCTTTTTATGATGGGCAGATGGCACAGGTGTGGCAATCAGCAGCTCCCAGCATTAATTACGGACACGGGTGATCCCTCTCCTGTGCACTTCAGTGCGGAAACGCCGACGCCTGAATCGTCCCCAGGAACCTCTTCCACCATGCTACCAGGCCCCCTATCTATCTCTATGGCTCTATTATATAGTGCCTTTTCTATCTCTCTCTGTCTCTGTTATATAATGCCACTCCTATCTATTATTTGTTTAAAAACTGGCCACCCTTTTAGAGCCGCGGACCTGCAATATCACAGACGGTCATTAAACGCAAAGAGACTAAGGAGACGGAGATTCGGTGCTCAAAACATCCGAATCGGTAAAGTGCCCAACAAACCACGGACGAGGCTGCAGGGCATCCACCTTCTGATTACACGTCTATATGTACAACTAAAGGAAGTTTACATAATTTGCGAATTGGAAGTGCAAACATAATCATATTATAGCCACAGAATTTTAACATGACGTATACCTTTAGACCTCAATGCTTACCTGAACTTTACTTGTTGTGACGCCATTTAGTGAAACAATACTCAAAATGACAGAAAGATTTGGTAGCAAACAGAAGCACTTCTCAAATGTGTGGGGTCAAGTACCTGCATTAATTTATGTGTGTCCATCTCCTCTGTTGTTATGGTTGCTACAATGTACAAAAGAATCATTAAGCTTCAGTAACCTTGTGCTACTGAAGTCGTGAACAGCAGTTTTGTTCAGTGGAAGCCTTGAAGAAGAAGGTCAATGCTTACCTTAGGAGATGGCTTGGGCCTCAGCAGTATGGCGCTCTATGGCCAAAACAACAAGCTGGCTCTGCAACTGCCATTCAGAACCTTAGAAGAAGAAATCAAGATGACAAGAACCCAGGAAGTATTGCCATACAGGGAGTCAAATGAACCAGGAGTGGCTGAAGATGGAACAAAGTGGCAAGCAAAGGAAGCGCTTCAGCAGGCAGAGACTAGGCTGCACCAGAGAGAGCTGCTGGGAGTTGACGCTCAAGGCACAGCTGAACTGAGATCTTTCACAGCTTCACCTCACCATAGGAAAGGAGAGGTGTATCTTGGTCCAGTAGGAAGTGAGAACAGAAATGGAGGAAGAAAGGTCCTCCAGAATGGGGCCACAGGGCAACTGGACGAGATGGGGCAATAAACTAGAGAGGTAGCTGATATAGCTGTAGAAAGTCGTGTCCCACCAGGTCCAGTTCTTTGTCCAGGGTGTGTATGATGTGCATCCCAGAATGTGAAATCTCCACACATGAGGCAAAGCAGAGATGGCAGCATGAAACCTGGGACCTTGGAGTATATACAAAGTTGTTGATCCAACACTCTTGGAGAAAATGAGATACCGTTGACAGCATGATCAGGTCCTGAAGATGAGGCTAAAACCTAACAAAGAAGGAATTGAGTGGAGCAAGCGGTATTGACCAACAAAACAACTGATCTCCTTTATCAGAGTCAGAACAATTTAGACCCACAAGAAAAACATCTACTTGGATCTTAGTCTCCACTGGCAACTACTGGCAGACCTGGAGAAGCAGCTCAAGGTCTCATGGCACATCGTGGTTGCCACCTTGAGACTTGACATCTGAATCCATTTTAAAAGAGACGGCTGGCAGCTCCACCCGGCTGGGACACCCCTGATATGGAAGGATGGGGGGAGGTAGCCTTTTTCGAACTCTGCCTCCCCCACGATGCTAGATGGCAGCTCCCTTGGAGAGTAGCAGTGCCCCAGGGCATCCTGGGACTTGGAGTGTGGTATTTCAGCCCTATTGGGTGCCGCCAGAGGGTGCTGTGGAAGGACCTGGAGAGTCATACTGCCCTCATAGCTCAGAAGTATTAGTGAGTCATGAGGAAGGAAATCCAGAAGTACTTCCTGGCTGAAGAAAACTTGATTTCTCTATCTGACTCGGAAATGCTAAGAAGTCACGTGGACAGAAGAGCAGAAGCACTTCTGGGTCAGACCATATATAAAGGGCTGCTGAGAACCCAGCAGGTGAGCCAGTGGCAGGTGTGGAGGAGATATAGAGAGAAGGAATATTGTGACTATTATTGTGTTACTTGATTGTTTATTGTGGCTGTGGTGCTTAGAGGGCACTGTAAGAAGAAGAGGAGAATTATTAAATATCTTCTAAGTGCTTTTACCTGGTGTCCTGAGTGTCTGTCTGTTGGATTTAAAGGGGCAACAGCAACACCTAGCATTCACACCCTTTTAAGCCTTTAAAAGGAAACTCATCTAGTTTGACAGCCAAGTTAGTGAGCACAGACAGGATGGATGGATGGAAAGGTGCCACCCCATAGAATTTGGCTGCAGAGACTTTGTAGCATGATCTTTAGCCAGAGCATTCAAGACATTGAGCATTGAAGGGGAGAAGAGTCATCGGAAATATGGCTGTGGCTCAAAAGAGAATCATGGTGCAATGTGGGCAAGTAGACATCTGGACACAAGCTGAGGTCTAATCAGCCTCAACTGGGTCACTGGGTGACAACGAAAGACTCGAAACACCCAATGATTCCAGGAACGTCATGGAGGATGTATCCAGAAGTGTCAACAGATGCATTTGCTTACCTTAGCCTTTTGTTTTATGTCAGTGTCATGTCTTCTGGTCAGTTCCTTTTTCTATCTTCCCATATTTTTTAATTTATTTTTCTAATGAATCATTAGGAATGGGATTCTGCAACCCTGACCTTTTAAAGTGTATGGACTGAAGAAAATTGGGTTCACGTTTTTAAGGACGAAATCCTGTGGGTGGAGACATCTCACTGGTGGATTTTGCCACTATTCACTACAAAGGGTATAGAGAGTTGTCCCCTGACGTGTGTTCACGTTCAAGAATCACATCTGGCACCACGAAACAACTAACTAACCTGACAGCATATTTCTCAAAAACTTAGCACCATACCAAGTTCAAGACTTTCAGAGGGGATCCACAAACTTGGACAATGAGTCATTTGTGACAACAGCTTATGTCTCATGACATCAAGTGACACCACTCATGGGACACGCCCAACCCAGTAATGGAACTTTACATCATGGCAACAGTTTACCAAAATGGCAGCACCCATAAATGTAAAAACAGAATCAAACTACAACGCAAAAATTAAATGAACAAATCTAAAACTAAATTTCAGTAGGATACCAAAGATGCAAAGGGTTCTCTGCAATGTCCATCCATCCATGCATTATCCAACACGCTATATTCTAACTACAGGGTCACGGGGGTCTGCTGCTAACACAGGGCGCAAGGCAGGAAACAAACCCCGGGGCAGGGCACCAGCCCACCGCAGGGCACACACACACACCAAGCACACACTAGGTATAATTTAGGATTGCCAATACACCTAACCTGCATGTCTTTGGACTGTGGGAAGAAACTGGAGCACCCGGAGGAAACCCACGCAGACACGGGGAGAACATGCAAACTCCACGCAGGGAGGACCCGAGAGGCGAACCCGGGTCTCCTAACTGCGAGGCAGCAGCGCTACCACTGCGCCACCATGCCGCTGCCCCTCTAATGTCCTCATTTCTAATCCTGTCCATCTTCATCACACCCAATGACAAATCTTAGCATCTTTAACTCTGCCACCTCCAGCTCTGTCTCCTGTGCCACCGTCTCCAGCCCATATAACATAGCTGGTCTCAGGGAGGACCCCTACCCACTGCGCCACCGTGCCGCCCTCTCTGTAATGTTTGATCTCCAAAATAAATTTATGAATCTCAAAAAACAACAAATGTATAAAACCCCACAATCATAAAAGGCCCTTTTGTTGTGACCCTGGCTGATCTCTGTACCAATTTCAGGGTGGTGGGCTTACAGTGGTTACCCATTTCTTGTTTTTGTGTTTTCCTCCATTTGCTTATTTTGGTATTTTTGCCCACATAACATCCAGAGGTCAGTCCACCTGTTCTTTGCCATCAATTCATCATTTATGTTTTGAATCTATAGGGTTGGGGCATCATAGTGGTGTTGCTGCTGCCATGTGGACCACTTGGCGTCTACCGTGCCTCTGTCCACTTAACTCTCCCTTTGCACTCTTTTTATTTAAATTCATACTTACTGCTTTGTGTGGTTGACGTCTGGTTTAATAAGTGACCATTGTTTGTTTGTTTGTTTGGCCTTTTTTGGACTTTGGATGAGTTATTTCTGGTTGTTTATTTTCAGATTATTAATTTCCAGTTTTTGACTGTATCATGACCTAGTGACTTCCTAAGCACAAAGTCCCAAATAAGGTATCAAAAAGCCTCACAAGGCGAAGAATCATCAACCTTCAGCTTGTAAACCATAAAGGACACAGAGGGAGCATCTTTATAAAATGATAGACGTACTTTCAAAAGCGCTCTGCAGGAGATGAAGCTCAGAGAAACACAAAAGGACAAAAACTGTCTTAAACGGCAAAGGCAGTCCAAGGCGAAAAGCCACAAAAACACAAATCCAGAATGTGAAGTGAGAAACAAAGCATAGAGGTCAGAAAAATCCAATAAATCCACAAAAAAAATCACCGCCAACACCACCAAGCGCATTTAACTGCAAGAGACTGAGATTGGTGTTCTCATAGCCTTTACAGACCCGAGGGTGGTCCCCATCTAAATCCCCCGAGGACAAGGGGATATCAATCTATCAATTGCACAAAGCACCAGCAGTATGGCACTCTATGCCCAGAACAACAAGCTGGCTCTGCAACTGCCATTCAGATCCTTAGAAGAATTCAAGGTGACGAGAACCCAGGAAGTACTGCCATACAGGGAGTCAAATGAACCAGGAGTGGCTGAAGATGGAACAAATTGACAAGCAAAGAAAGCGCTTCAGCAGGCAGAGACTAGTCTGCACTAGACAAAGCGGCTGGGAGTTGCCACTCGAGGCAGAGCTGAACTGGGATCTTTCACAGCTTCACCTCACCGTAGGAAGGAGAGCCATGGCTCGGTCCAGTAGGAAGTGAGAGCAGAAATGGAGGAAGTCCTACAGGATGACCTACGGTGATTCTGTTGTTGGAACTACGGTGCTTTGGAACTATGGACTGGGATATCCTGCAGGAATCATATAGTGACAACATTGAGGAGGATGCTGACTGCACTACTGATTACATCAACTTCTGTATGGACATTGCAGTTCCAGTAAGAACAGTATGCTGCTATGCTAACAACAAGCTATGGACTACAAGTGACATCAAGGACCTTTTGGACCAGAAGAAAAGGGCTTTTAAAGGCGGTGATCAGTATGAGCTCAAGCGCGTGCAGAAGGAACTCCGAGTCTAGCGCAGGGAGGCGAATGAGCAGTACAGGAGAAAGCTGGAGCAGAAGTTGCAGAATAACAGCATGAAGGAAGTGTGGGATGGGATGAAGATCATCACTGGCTGCAGCTCGAAGTGGGGTACCACCATCAAGAGAGACATGGAGAGAGCAAACCAAATGAACAACTTCTTCAACAGGTTTGACCACCCTAACCCACTCTCACCTCAGAGTACTGCACCCTCCACCATCCTTCTGCTGATACCAGGCTTTGGAAAACATCTTGCATCAACCCAATCCCAAAGGTATCACGTCCTAGTGAGCTGAATGACTTCAGGCCTGTCGCCCTGACGTCACATGTGATGAAGACCACGGAGTGGCTGCTGCTTCACCACCTGAGGCCACAGGTCCACCACATCCTCGACCCTCTGCAGTCCGCATACCAGGAGAAGGTGGGAGCGGAGGATGCCATCATCTACTGTATATGCTACACCGATCCCTCTCCCACTTGGACAGAGGCAGTGGTGCTGTAAGAATTATGTTTCTGGACTTCTCTAGTGCCTTCAACACCATCCAACCTCTGCTCCTCAGGGACAAGCTGACAGAGATGGGAGTAGATTCACACCTGGTGTCATGGATCGTGGACTATCTTACAGACAGACCTCAGTATGTGTGTCTCGGGAACTGCAGCTCTGACATTGTGGTCAGCAGCACACTTTACTTTCTTCGGTCCTGTTCAGCCAACATACATCAGACTTCCAATACAGCTCGGAGTCCTGCCACGTGCAAAAGTTTACTGACGACACTGCAGCATCAGGAGTGGGCAGGAGGAGGAGTACAGGAACCTAATCAAGGACTTTGTTAAATGGTGCAACTCAAACCACCTACATCTGAACACCAGCAAGACCAAGGAGCTGGTGGTGGATTTTAGGAGGCCCAGGCCCCTCATGGACCCCGTGATCATCAGAGGTGACTGTGCAGAGGGTGCAGGCCTAGAAATACCTGGGAGTGCAGCTGGATGATAAATTGGACTGGACTGCCAATACTGATGCTGTGTGCAAGAGAGGACAGAGCCGACTATACTTCCTTAGAAGGCTGGCGTCCCTCAACATCTGCAATAAGATGCTGCAGATGTTCTATCAGGAGACCTGGGTTCGCTTCCCGGATCCTCCCAGCATGGAGTTTGTATGTTCTCCTCGTGTCTGCATGGGTTTCCTCCCACAGTCCAAAGACATGCAGGTTAGGTGCATTGGCGATTCTAAATTGTCCCATGGGTGTGCTTGGTGTGTTGGCTGAGATTGGCTCCAGCAGACCCCCATGACCATGTAGTTAGGATATAGCGGGTTGGATAATGGATGGTTGGATGTCTATTACTTTGAAACACTGAAGTCTGTAATAAGTCACATTTAATCCATGTTCTTACATGTACTTTTTTATGTTTAATTTTAAAAAATAAAAAAGTTAACTCATTCTTTTAGTGTGGTAATATGCCATTTAACACAATTTGTTGTGGTGTAAAACATGGCCACTTGTGTATTTTGGGTTTTAATTTTTATTTCAATTCTTACTTTATTTAATTTGCATTAATAGTTGTGTTTATAATAATTACTCATTTATTTGATTTATTATTTAATAGGCAGTGGCAAGAAACTGTTTGTGTGACGCCCTGTTCTCTTTTTTTGTTTCTGGAAAGGTATGCTACTTTATTTCTTTCTTAAGAATATATAAGATTATAAAGTCACAACACTTTGACTGTGCAAGGCTATACATCTCTCTATTATAATAAAAATTCCTGTGATGAGACTTTTTGGAAAATTTTTTCCAAGTCCAGAGAGTTGAGACTTTGGCCATGAGATTTTTTTCAAGTCCCGACCTCCTCTCAACCATTTACTGTTAATGGCCCATGCCTACGGTCCTCTCCCCTCTCATTCGTGTGAATGCTTTTGTCAGACACAGTTCCTGCGCTCTCAGCTCTTATAAATTTTTACGTTTCAGTCACTTTAAGATCCCAATTCAAGAAGATTTATTATGTCCAAATCTTACTGAAGAATTTCATCCCGAGGGGTTATCAAAAGAAAAAATGAGTACACGGGCTATTCTAGCACCGAGAAACGATGAAGTCAAACGAATTAACACCAAAATTGTCGATCGGTTACACAGCAAATTGGTTAAATGCATATCAATAGACTCTGCTGAAACAGTTGGTGGTGATGGTGAGGAAGATGAAAACATCAACTTACAATATCACGAAGAATATCTACAACCGTTAACACCGTCTGGTCTTCCACCGAATTACTGTAGAAAGAAGGACGTATCCAAGAAAGGTAATGTAGTACATCTTCAGGGGATAACATTACACAACAAAGGAGATCTTGAAATGCCATTTGCATTAAAACGGTAACAGTTTCCCATTAGAATAGCTTTTGCAAAGACAATTCACAAATCACAGAGCCAAACATTCGAAAAAGTCTTTTTTATTTAATAGAAAAAAAGAAATGAAATTCAATCACGGGCAGTTATACCGTTAACACCGTCCGGTCTTCCACTGCACGAATTACTGTAGAAAGAAGGATGTATCCAAGAAAGGTAATGTAGTACATCTTCCACGGATAATACTAGAATTTGAAAGAGTCATTTTATTTAATAGAGAGAAAGAAACGAAATTCCCTCACGGCAGTTTATACGTTGCATTGTCACGATGAAAGCCCAAACACAGAATCAAAATTCAGTGTGATATCGATGAAAATTTAATTCAAAAAATTGTTTTTACTGAATTTTTACAGTAAGTGTGTAAGTTTAAAAAGTATCTGCGTGTTAATTTCAAAGACAAACAGAATGAAATCGTATTATGCAATGAATAACTCTAACGCAACATGAAACATAATTTATTTTCAAATTATCAGCTCTTATTCTTTTTTTAATATGGTTAATTACTCGCTGTAATGTAAAATAGTTCTATTATGCATATGTAACAATGCCCATGAAAATAAAAATCTGTTTAAATTGTACAACCGCATCCCCATACGCGAGTGACAGAACTGCAAAGAGGCTAGCGGGTAGCGCAGGCACGGGGGTTGGCAAGCGAAGTGAAGCGGGGGCAAAGCCCCCTAGTATTGTAAATAGTTTTTTCCTAGTGAAAGGTGAATAATTAAAATATTTTTATACGTAACACGTTTATTATGTTATTAAAAAAGCGAGACTCATAGGGCATTGGGGAGAAATTGTTGGTGTGACGCCCTGTTTTTTTTTTTTTATCGTTTCTGGAAAATTAAAAAAATTAAATTCTGTTTCGTCTCCACGTGCCTCTTAGTTGATTTTTCCTGACACCACACGGAGTAGGAGGCATTCCAGTCAGTTACACTGCTACACCGCCGACTGGTCACACCGTTCTTACCAACTTTTGACAGAGGAGCCTCCTAAGCTATCAATGGGCATGGGATTTCAACTTACTGTCCTTGAGATACTTGGATCAGCCCTTTTTTATACAAAAGGATAATATTTGCCAACTTCCAGCCTTTTCGTATTTCCCCATTACAGAGCGAATTCATTAAAATATGTGTCAAGGGTTTATATCTGCAGTTGTTGCTCACCTTCTTAAACACTCTCTAAGAAATGTCATCTTGTCCTGGTGATTTGTTTGATGTCAGCCTATTTAACCTCGGCAGCTCTTCTCCCTCCACAATATCCAAGTCACTCAGTAGCTCCTTATTTATCCCCTTGAGAGTTTTCTTTTAACAGTTAACTGCTAAACATTTTAGATTGAATTTGTCCCACATTGACTGTAAAATATTTTTAGACCTGTCCCCATGTCCACACTTATCCCAATTGATCTCACTGAGGCTTTGCTGCATCGTCTTAAAGAATTTGCCAGTAATGTTTCCGAACGCATCCTTACGCGGTTTTCACAAATCATTCATTTCAGTCAACGGTAGTGACATTTCAAAACTAAGGTGGGGAGGTAATCTGTGATAGTCTGTTCCAATGTGAGGTTGATTTGAATTAATTACTCTTGTTTACAGGACATCCGGTGTAAAATTTTGCCAAATCCATATGCGGACAGATGATGCGCTGTGGCAACCCCTAACGGGAGCAGCCGAAAGAAGAAGAAGACGACTCTTGTTTACATTTGAGGGTCAGCTCAGGTTGGACGTTTGGGAGACAAAGCCAGAGATGCAAGATTATGTTGGTTTGGATATGTGCAGAGGAGAGATGCTGGGGATATTTGGAGAAGGATACTAAGGATAGAGCTGCCAGGCAAGAGATAAAGAGGAAGGCCTAAGCGAAGGTTTATGGATGTGGTGAGAAAAGACATGCAGGTGATGGGTGTGACAGAGCAAGATGACGAGGACAGAAAGAGATGGAAGAAGATGATCTGCTGTGGCAGCCCCTAACGGGAGCAGCCAAAAGAAGAAGACAACTCTTCTAGTGGAAAGTAGTAAGTATAACTTTTATAACGTGTTTGAAACCATAGATAAAAATATGCAAATATGTTTAGGGCATCAATTCCGTCAGAAGAAATTGAAAAGTTGTCCTCCGTTTATGAATTAGCAGACTTCATCACAATAATAAAAAAATTTAAAAAAAAATCGCATGATAGCAGTAGTCTGCAAGACATCTGTACTGCATGTGTTTCGTTTTTAACTATTGCAGTGGCAGTTGGTACGGCTGAGCGGTCATTCAGAAAGCCGAAACTTATTAAAAATGATTGACGATCTACAATGTCCCAGACTAGACTCATAAGCAGGCTCTTTTATTAACTCTTTGAGGGCTGATTATTTTTTCGAAAAAACTATGAAAAGCACACAAATCAATGGTTTCACACATAAATCAGCCTAAAATGTCTGCTCTTATGTGCTGTCGCTGCTGTTGGCGCATGTTTGGCATCTCTGTGGCTGCGTGGGCGGTTTCCTCCCACAGTCCAAAGACATGCAGGTTAGGTGCATTGGCGATTCTAAATTGTCCCTAGTGTATGGGTGTGTGCCCTGTGGTGGGCTGGCACCCTGCCCGGGGTTTGTTTCCTGTCTTGTGCCCTGTGTTCACTGAAATTGGCTCCAGCCAACCCCCGTGACCCTGTAGTTACGATATAACGGGTTGGATAATGGATGGATGGATGGCTGCGCGGTGGCACCTCAATGACCAGCAGGAATACAAGGCGCAGTGGTGGCAGTCGCAGTGTGACGCAATATGGTTTGTACCCATTGTCTTCATCATAAGTGGTGGTCCTCCCAGGTGAACGCTGCTGTTGGTGCATCAGCTACCCAAACGTGTTCAGCAACACGAGATCAGCTGGGGACTGATCAGCTAATGCTGGTACCTCACTTTCATTTTCGACATCCATCTACTGATCACTTGCATCAAATTGTAAGTCCAACAAGTCAGAGTCCGATTTAGCGATATTACGTAAAACGCACATGGAGTATTTTAATTTACTCATCCGCTTTAGTCTCTCGCCAGATGTTGATGCCATTTTAGAAATTGTTTGCTATTGGCTACTCACGCATGGAATCGAGGTCAAAACAACAAAGCCACTTAACTTTCCTTCTGGCAAAAAGAGTCAAACTAAAACGTAAGGGCGAGTTTTGACGCAGTTTACAGCCGATTAACGTCCTCTACCCCTGAATTTTCAACAAAAGTCAACATCAGCCCTGAAAGAGTCAAGAAGCAACTAAATGTTAAGAAAATAATTCAAGATTCTGACAAATTAAAATCACAAATGAGAAATATATATTAAAACTAGCCATCCCCTGTGGCTTTGCCCGCGTATTAGTGAAACAGAACAGTGAGGAGGCCCCGCTGAGCTCTCTACTCCTGACGTCACTCTTCCTCATCCCCTTGGCCCGCATCGTCTGTCTCGGGTTAGCGCGAATATATCACTCCTGCAAACGAACTATGATACTTAGCGCAATGAGAAAGTCACAAAATCAACTGGAATGTTCAAGCAAATTATAGAAAAAAAAAAATCCGTTAAGTAGCTCTCTTGTTCGCTAACTAAGCGGAGTTACGCAGGTGTCTATTCTTTAATCGATAACTAACTGCATACTGAGCACCTTTTACTTCTGAAAGAGACATGTTTGTTTGAAGTGTTTGAATAAAGTTCCTGCCTCTACAATCTCCTGTGTTTCTGTGCAATTCTGTGACCCAAGCGTGACACCCTGCAGCCTCACTGTCCCTGGGATTGAGCCGCAGCACTCGACTAGCCTGCCAGCATCAGCGCTTACCTCTGTGTGCTCACGTGCAGCCAGTTCAAGCGCAGTTGGCTCGGTGATTTCATCCATGGTGTCGGTTGTACCTTGCACCTATTGTTCCAGTCGTTTTTTTAAAAAGTTTTTACAGTTCATTAGCAGTGTGTAAAATTATCAGTGGGCAGCACGGTGGCGCAGTGGTAGTGCTGCTGCCTTGCAGTTAGGAGACCCGGGTTTGCTTCCTGGGTCCTCTCTGCGTGGAGTTTGCATGTTCTCTTCATGTCTCCGTGGGTTTCCTCCCACAGTCCAAAGACATGCAGGTTAGGTGGATTGGCGATTCTAAATTGGCCCTAGTGTGTGCTTGGTGTGTGGGTGTGTTTGTGTGTGTCCTGCGGTGGGTTGGCACCCTGCCGGGGATTGGTTCCTGCCTTGTGCCCTGTGTTGGCTGGGATTGGCTCCAGCAGGCCCCCATGACCCTGTGTTCGGATTCAGCGGGTTGAAAAATGGATGGATGGATGGAAAATTATCAGTGTTGCAGTAATTGTGATGCTCTTTGCATTTAATGCTCCATTAAAATTTCACTTTTTCTTTGTAAATTGTGACGTTTACTTGAAGTGCAGCAAAAAAGTATTTGGCGTCCAGGGATGCATTAACCCCCAAGCACACTGTAAAAAACAATTCAAGGGACCTCTAACCATCACTTAATCAAGTGCATGCAATTAGGTTAAAAATTCAAGTTCAATGATTTTATTAGATATTTCAATTTGAAAACATTATTTAATGTGTTGACGTGAAAGAATTATGTTAGTACATACTTTAGCTTAGACTTGTAAGTAATCTAAACTCAAATTCCTTTTTTAATTTATTGAAAAACAAAATTCAAGTTTGTCTAACCTAATCTAACGCTATGGCGACTTCATTTCTCTGTTTCACGGGTGTGCACGAAACTCCGCCCTGTTAACGTGCTCTGCCGAGTTCGTGACGCCATACTGCAAGTGAAAAAAAAACAACTACGGTGAGAGATAGAACGAATATTTTAACCGCTGTCAAAGGTGAATAGTACTTAATTCCTCCTTCACTAATCCTGCATTATTATTTGCGCAGTGCTGATAGGACTAGTAACGTTACTTTAAGAGGTTAAGCTATATGGATTCAGACAGGCTAACGTGATGGCTGTCTAACTAACATTACGCAGACGAGCAGATAAAAGCTAAGTGATAGAGGAGCAATTTCAAGCTAATAATTATTTACATTGCTCTAACATAGTAAATATCATTTACTTATTACTGGTTGAATAGCTCTAGTAAAATTTAGTGCCGTCCATCTTAGCATATTTTCTCAACATTACTTTTTTTTGTTCGAGCCGCTAATCATTTCTCACGTGCGTTTCTATGTTGGTTAAGGATTTTAGACGCAATATTGCCTTACTGCATGTAAGCCTGATGGCATTGTGGAGTAGGACCCGGACACAGACAGGCAGACACGTTAAACTCACCCCACACACATTTATTAACACAGTCCATATTTACAATTAAGTGCTCAGAACTCCAAAAGTCCCCCAAAGTCCTGGCCACTCAATCCACAGTGCCTTTCACTTCAGGCCGCCTCCTTGCCTCTCCTCCAAGACCTTGTCTTCTCCTCCCGACTCCAGCCCATTGTCTGAAATGAGGCGGCCCCTTTTATAAGCACCCGGATGTGCTCCAGGTGTTGTTCCGGCAACTTCCCACCGACACGCCCCAGTGTGGCGGAAGTGCCAGCTGCGTACCCGGAAGCACTCCGGGTGTCCCCAGCAGGGCCGGATTTAGATGAAAAGAGGCCCTAGGCTATTCCACCTATGAGGCCCTTTCACCTCCCATTGCTAACAATTTGAATGTAGGCCCCTCTTGATCTTGAGGCCCTAGGCTGAAGCCTAGTTAGCCTATAGGAAAATCTGGCCCTGGTCCCCAGTCTTCTTCCCCTGGGCCCTTCTGGGTGTGGCGGAAGTGCCGAGGTCCAGGGTTCTAAAAGCTTTGGGGGCATCCCCTGGCGGTGACCATGGGCCCCTACAGGGTTGAGCTTCTAAGCTCTGTACCCGTGGCCCACAAAGGAACCAGGGCGGTCACCCCCACATGGTCTGGGGAAGGTGTAAGCCCTCCTCCGGTCTTCCTAGGCGTCCTGGCCAGGACGCCACCCCAGCCATCTCTGACAGAATATTGAGAAGATACTTCATTCATTGCAATCTTTCTTTGACTTTACTTATTTTCCAGTTGTTAAGTTTAGAGTATACACTGAAGCTGTAATGTAAAATGTTTTTGCATCTTACAATAGAGGTCAGGTTTGTCATATTTGGCATTGAGGCCTATATTTTTGCTGCTGCAGTTAGACAACATTTTTGAAAGATGTTGAAAAATGTAAAAATGCAACATTATATTTCCAATAAAGTCAAATTTGCAACACTTTCATTCTCTAAGTGGCTGTGGTTTTAATAATTTAATAAGTAATTAAACTTGATATGGCTTAAAATTAAAGGCAGAAAACACTACTTACACCAGCTTCATTTTTTTACATCATCACAACTTTATATATTAATATTTAAGTATGTAGAACTTAAAAGTGTCTTTAAAAATGTAATGTACATTAGTTGGGACAACTTAATTTTTATGTGCAGTGAATTTAAAAAGTTGTGTGTATCCTATATTTTTTAAGTATATGGTGCTTAAAAGCAATTTAAGATCTGAAGGAAAAACCTTTTCCAGTTACTCAGTGTTGTAGGTTGGTTCTACGTAATTTTAACCAGAAGTTGTAGTAACTCAAAAAGCTTGACACAGAGCGTTGCGTTAATTTTTTTTTTGTTGGCCCAAAACAATTGTTTTTAGAGTGATATATATGGCAGTTTAAGGGTTAAAGCCCCAAAATCGCCGAAATACGCTGCACCTTCTAAGGCTTCTGGTAATGAAAACGCGCTTGCATGAATTCCAGTACATATGGTGGTAACATCGGTATTTTACATTCTAGCACTGAGAGAGACATAGCAGTACAGTACTGAGCAGTATACGGGTTTACCTTTACATTCTTTATTGTTAGGCGATGTATTAAGCTGAGTTTGGAATTAAATTAAAGTGTTTTGGGGGCATATTTAGGGTTTAAACTATAAAAATAGGCACTTTTTTTTAAACTACATTCAAAATTTGCGGTTTTTCACAATTCTCGGGTGCTCTAGGAACATAACCGCCGTGAAATTTGGGGGTGTACTGTAAATATAGATTACTTGTTTTTTTTTTTTTTTTTCAATAGTGAAATCCACCTTTAGTATGCAGTACAGCTCCTTATGGATCATTCCTCTTTTTTGTATTGTATACAAATTACATAATTATAACGATACTTCTTTCTAAAGTTTCATCGTTGCCTGCAGTGCTACCGTAGTATTATGTAGTTTTAATCATAATTAATCATTTTTTGATTAATAATTTTAATCATTGAATTCATTTTCAAGTTTACAAAACATTTGACAACAGTGGTTTCAGTAACTTATGCGTACTGGTACTGCACACTAAAGGTGGGTTTCCTATAACTTTAACATATGATGAATACATAATTTTACAATAAATGTTAAAAAGCATTGTAATACTCGTATATTTATAATAATTACACGGTCCATTTCAAAAACTCCTTGGTAGAAATGCAAAGTGGGTAAGGCAATCCTAGTGCAAATGACATCACCTAAAGACTTCAGAAATCAAAATGTGTGTTTGTTACATTATATAGTTATATTTTTCTTGTTTGAATAAAAATGTACAAAATGCTTGACATGCATATGTGTATCGATGTACCTATAAGTACACACAGGCCCTATACTGTCCAGTTATGCCCCTGGAGTGT
>JANRMT010062857.1:45586663-45613773 GCA_026402145.1 Polypterus bichir lapradei | reverse complement strand
TTTTTCTATAATTTGCTTGAACATTCCGGTGATTTGGTGACTTCTCTCATTTCGCTATGTATCATAGCTTGCGGTATCGATTTATTTGCGCGAATCCGAGAAACACGCAGCGGGCCGAGAGAAGGGGCCTTCTTCACTCACTCGCCAGCTTCGGGGCGTGTGCCTTAACTCCGCTTTGCTAGCAAACGAGAGAACAAATTTATTCAACTTTGTTTGATATTTAAAATAAAGTGTTACTTGGGTCTTGATGAGTTTGAGTCCGGATATTCTCTTAAGTGTACGCCACATTGAAAAGACAGACTGCAATTCAGATTGTGGATCGTGATTTTGTGTTAAAAGGCTCGTGATATGAATTTTTGGAAAGATCGCCCAACCCTAATTTGACTGATCAAGTTTTCAAATTTATGTAGGATTCATTAACCCTTTGGCGAGCTATTTGGAAAGGGATTGTGAGCTACCGGTAGCTCGCGAGCGACGTGTTGGAGACCCCTGGTTTAGAGTGACCAAAGATTAGGAAACCATTAACAATCTGCTGAAGCTGCAGGTCTGTGAGTAAATGAGCCGTGTAGTAAAGACAAGTTCATGACAAACACGTTGCACTGTTCACACCCAGTGCCAATATGTACATTTTTTAAAAGCAAGTATTTATTAAAATCAGTGCAAGCAGAGTCTCTAGGATTGTTAAGTGACTTTTACCCTTTGTTGCACACATGCGCCTTGGGGACAACTTAAAGGCTCTGGTGATGGTAATTCCTCACCAATCCACAGGGTGGCACTGTTTTCTAACACCTCTTCTCTTCCTCCCTCCCTCTGCAGACAGGATGATTGACAGATTCCCCACCTCTGACATCACTCCTGTTGTCCCGCCTCTTCCTGCCTGGCCTGCATCTTGGCTAGTTGAATCTGAGTCTCACGTTTTTATGTTTGCAGAAAAGATTTTTCTTTACAATACACGGGGCTGCAGTGTCACCCCAGATCACAGATCACAGAAGAAGAAAGTCTTAATGATTTGCACTGCTTGATCCATTTCTTGCCACTGCTAGTCCAACACATTGGACTTGGTTGACATTTCCAGCTTTATGGTCTCCAAAAGAAACCAATGTGCCCAACTACTGGTCTTTCCTGTTATTTCATCATAAGAAGTCAACTTCTATCTACTGGACATGGCACTCATTAGGGAATTAACAAAAGCAAAGCAATGGAGACAACCAAAGTTAAGTGGCCCTACCTGTTAGAAAAGGCAAAAATGCATCCCTCCTGATGAGCTTTCCATCCGAGTCGAGAAAGTGGTCCGGATTAAATGAGTCAGGAGTCTCCCACTCACTCTTGTCGTTAAGCACAGATGACAGATTAATGACCACTTTAGTATCCTAGACAGGGCAACATTTTTAATTACTTTCTTATAGTAGTGAAATAAAATATAGACAAAAAGAAAAACACAGACAGCCATTATTTAACGAGCTACTTTAAATGAACAAATTCTAAAGAGTGCTAATTCATGTTCTTACTCTCCTATTTTCTATTCATTTCCATGTCTCTGTCAGACTTAAAACTTTTGGATTAAAATGAACTTCTTGTTCAACTTGTTCTTAACTTACAATGGTAATTGGCTGAAACAAATGTCATTTTGCAAAGTCCTGAGCACTTCATAGCAAACACAATCTAAGGTCACTTCAGACGAAGGTGGGCCAAAAATTAGTCACACATTATAGCCTTAAAATATGAGAGCAGACAGGTGAAGTGATAGTTTGGCTTTACAGATACAACTAGCAACCTTTGACATGAAGTCCAGCTTATTAGCCATTACACTATGTAGGAGGGGAATGGGTATCCTGCTTGGGAAGGGTGATTTATAACCTGGATGAGAGGCCAGTGTGAAACGACAAGTGAATTGGCCGGCAGGACAGAGAAATAACTTTGCGCCAGGTCGGTATAACAGATGAACCAGTGGAAGCTGGCAGTCGGGTGCTGTTCCATCCTCCATACACCAGGTGGCAGTGGTCCTCATATGGCAGCCCAGTCAGGACACCCTAAAGGGTACTTGGGAAATGGAGTCTGGAAGAACAGCCATGTCGGGGTCCATACATACCCGCAGAGGGCGCTGAAATAGAGAAACAAGTAAAGGACTTCTTCTGGTTGTGCAGGAATAGTTGGCATTCGCAGCAGGGTGTCGATTAAAACACTTGGAAAGTAAATTTCGAATCAGAACTTTAATATGCAGGTATAGATGTACATATCTTGATCTGGACTTTCAGAAAGCATTTGATGAGGTGCCACATGAGAGGTTGGGCATCAAACTAAAAGAAGTGGGAGTTCAGGGTGATGGTTTTTAGATGGGTACAGAATTCGCTCAGACACAGGAAGGAGAGGGTGATGGTGCGAGGAACCTCATCAGAACTGGTCGATGTTAAGAGTGGTGACCAGCAGAGGTCAGTGCTAGGGCTGCTGCTATTTTTAATATATTTAATGATTTAGATCGGAATATAAGTAACAAGCTGGTTAAGTTTGCAGATGATACCACAATAGGTGGATTAGCAGATAATTTGGAATCCGTTATATCATTACAGAAGGACTTGGATAGCAGACAGGCTTGGGCAGATTTGTGGCAGATGAAATTTAATGTCAGTAAATGTAAAGAATTACACATTGGAAGTAAAAATGTGAGGTTTGAATACACAATGGGCGGTCAGAAAATCGACAGTCCACCTTATGAGAAGGATTTAGGAGGTCACAGGATTTTAAGTCACAGGAGGTTCTGCTCAACCCTTATCACACACTGGTGAGGAATCATCTGGAGTCCTGTGTGCAGTTTTCGTCTCCAGGCTACAAAAAGGACATAGCAGCACAAGAAAAGGTCCAGAGAAGAGCGACTAGGTTGATTCAGGACTACAGGGGATGAAAATTATGAAGAAAGAGTTAAAGAGCTGAGCCTTTACAGTTTAAGCAAAAGAGGATTAAGAGGTGACCTGACTGAAGTGTTTAAAATGATGAAGGTCCAGAGAAGAGCAACTAGACTGAGTCCTGGGCTACAGGGGATGAGTGATGAGGGAAGATTAAAAGAGCTGAGCCTTTACAGGAGATGAAGAGGAGACCTGACTGAAGTGTTTAAAATTATGAAGGGAATTAGTCCAGTGGATTGAGACTTTAAAATGAGTTTAAGAAGAACACGGGGACACAGTTGGAAACTTAAGGGTAAATTTCACACAAATATTAGGAAGTTTTTCTTTACACAAAGAATGATAGACACTTGGAATAAGCGACCAAATAGTGTGGTGGACAGTAAGACATTAGGGACTTTCAAAACTAGACTTGATGTTTTTTTGGAAGAAATAAGTGGACAGGACTGGCGAGCTTTGTTGGGCTGAATGGCCTGTTCTCGTCTAGAATGTTCTAATATAAGTGTGTGTGTGGTCTACAATAATAAAATAAAGTAGAACTATTCTTAGTTCGAAAATTACACATAAAGGAAAATAAAGTTGCAAAATCTTACACAAATATTAATCACAAAGTTACAATACTGAAGTTGGCCATTGTAACTAAAGGCACTATTGAGAAGCGTTTTACAGAGTTAATGAAATTACAAGCGTAACTATTATAACTTTATTAATAAGTTAAACATTCTGAGTGAACAGGTGCCTTATAAGAACTGCATAGTTAATTAAAGTTCTCAAAAATATACATCATTATGTAGAGGTCCGGTGCCACTAAGATTCACCCCGTCAAGATGACGGTGATTTATTTATTTTTATAGAGGATCCCAGGGACGCTCCCAGCCTTGGCCCGACCCGCCCACACTCACAAACAGAGACAAAATAAAGCACACTGGGAACTAACAACAATTAAAGAATATAATGAAATTTAATAATATAAATGAAAACAATAATACCACCCCAGTACCCCTATGGCGATATTACTTTAAACATATAAAGACAAACACCACACAGCAAAGTCCATGGAAACAACACCGGATGTAATGAGAGAGGACGATTGTGAGTCCAGAGATCTGTATGTTGGAAGCGAATAAAAAAACAGTCCTACTGGTAGACACTGTAAGGGTGAAGATGGATGAATAGTTCAGGAGCGCTGCTTTACTTGCAGGAAAGCCATGAATCCACAATCAGTCCTCAGCACAGAGGTACACAGAAGACGATCTAGACCCCAACAACGAATACAATCCAGGACACAGTAACTAAATACAGCTAAATTAACAGAAGGCAGTCCGACATGTAAACGAAACACAAAATACAACAACAAAAAACACTTCTTCCTCTTTCGGACACCTGCCCTCCTTTTAAACCCCTCTGACCACCTTTGACCCCAACAGCCCCTGCAGTGACTGCTGGGAGATGTAGTTTTAACTAATAGTAGCACTGCTACAATCACTTTCTGGTTCTTTACTCATTTAACTTTAACAAGGGAATAACTAATTGGTTCTTAGATAAACATATATATTCAAAGAATTTAATACGAACAAAAGCAAATCAACAAAACTTTCGTTGCTTCATTTCACACACACTACTTCTAAGGAACTCTCTAACTATTTGAAGTGCAAATACTTAAACAGACAGTGAATTACTAGACGCTGCATGACCAGCAGCATCGTATGTCAACGCCGCCGCCATATTGCGAGTGGCACTGCTGTGGTGTGAAGTAATGGATAAAGATGCCTCACGCATGTGCTGCTTCGGATTTTACAAACCGCTGTACACTCCAAACCAGATCCCGGGCGATAACATTTCATAGGTAAGGCTGAACAATTGTTTTGGTTATATTTGGCCATTAGAAAATCCCGTTTAATAATCTTAACTTTAGCTATGCCAGGCTACGCTAGAAAAGCTATGCATTTATGTGCTCAAGTGAGCCTCCAAACAACGTTTTGGCTAAACGTATTTAGTCACTAACTATGTACGTAGATTGTTGTTAACTGTTAACAGCTAAAAAGCTGTCCTGTGATGTGTGTCGTGCTAGTTTGGTAACAGACGCTGTACCGGCATCATATGATCAAAGCTACCACTCACTGACATTAAAAAACAAAGGAGGCCTGATGATTCCTTCTGTGGGTCTAGTCAAGGTGGTCAACGTAGCTAAGCGTGTTGTCCGACAGTCGACATTAGGGCAAGATGTCAGTGTATCTTTGATCAATCAGTTTGTTCAGGCTGAGATTGGTTCAGATGATGTGTTTTTTCCCCAAGGAGCACATCAAGGTAACACAGTTTGAAATGGACAACCATCATTTAATGCCGATGTCTTTAGTTGTGTCTTCCACAAACTAAGGCTGCACCATATTGCCAGACTGAATACTCTCAAATTACAGGATCTGAGTGAGCGAGAGGAGTGTCAGTCTGTAGGAGATCAGTGAGGTTGTGGAGAGCTTTAAATGTTAAGAGCAGTATTGTGTATTGTATTCAGTAGTGAACAGGGAGCCAGTGAAGTTCAGACAGAATCGGTGTGATATGTTCAGTGGATTTACAACAGCAGGTTGTTATCCTGGCAGCAGAATTTTGAAGAAGTTGTAAGTGATGGATACATTTTTGTGGGATGCCAGATAGAATAGCATTACAGTAATCTTTACATGAGGTGACTCGGGCTTTAACCGATACTTCAGTAATGTGTTGCGTAAGAACAGGACGAAGTCTAGAAATGTTTCGGAGATGGAAGAAGGCAGTCTGAGAAATGTTACTTATATGGGAGGAATTATTTAATAATAATAATAATTATTATTATTTAATAATTGCCGTTATTAGTGTATAAATGGATATAAATAATTGCATTTAAACGATTCGCTAAAATATGTTGCATGTAAACGATACTGTTTTAAACGTTATCGTTGTTTCATCAGAAAACCCGGTTTCCACGTCTATCAGTATTAGTTTAAATGGCACTTTTCCCACTCGCAATATGGCGGATGCGCTGACGTAGCGTGTTGAATGGGCAACACAGTGAATGTGGCATCTACCTATATACGCCTATGGTGGGAACAACTACGCTTTCTCTTTCTTCCTGCTACCCACTGTACTTCGCTCCGCGGAAGGCAGCATCTTAGTCCATCCCTCCTGATGACTGAACTCTACCTCTCAGACAGGCGCTGTCGGAGCAAGACCTCCCATCCCTGATTCCCGGGTGTGACTTAAAAGTCGTGAGGCAGCAGGCAACACTCAGCCGAAGACGAATTGTGTATTTATTGTTGTGCTGTGGCTGATTTCTGGAAAGGTGATTGTAGAGAAGTGTTTTGTTTAAATAAACATAATTTACTTTATCATAGTAACATGTTGGATATTCATATGTCTTGGGTTTGGGGCTCAGTGGCACCTCTTTGTGATAACCACCCCAATAATCAGAAATGCATGACCTAGCACAGGGATTCCCAAACTCGGTCCCGTGGCTGCAGGTTTTTGTTCCAATCAGCTTCTGTTTTTCATTGGACTCCTGGGCTAATTAAGTGAACTGTTATTTCCCAGATTCTGTGTTTTGGGAACAATATAGGAATTGAAAAACTAAGTTTGGTAAAAATATCTCTCTATTATATAAAAACAAATCCTGGGACAAGACAAGACTTTTTCAAAGAGAGAATTTCAAGTCCCCCGAGACCAGACTTTGTGCCAAGAGATTTAACCACTTATAATCAGCCTGGACCAAGTGGAATTGAAGACCTAGCAGGTCCAAATGGGGGTGGAAATAAAAGACAAAGAGTAGAAAACAAAGTAGAACGTCGTAAAGAGGTTCAAAAACGTTGGTGCGATACACATGCACAGCAGGTTAGAGATTATGAAAGTACTAAAATTTGAAAGTCTCAAGAAACTGACAGTAAAGATCTCATTAGAGCTAACAAACAGAAATTATTACTCATTGAAATAACAGAACAGGGAAAAGAGATTGAATATATGGACATAGATGATATGACAGAAGTATGTAGACACTGTTCGGCTTTAAAGTTTAGTCGAAGACTTGTTGATCGTCTAATTCGTGTTGCCATCAGGGAAAAGTAGTGTTTCTTCCCAATGAAGAGGCGTATCCACGAGAATTAAAAGATTTATTATTTGGTGAAAGTGAAATCCACAAACACTACAGGTAAAATATCCAAATGTACAATAATCTGTTTGCATTTGCATCATTCAATGCTCAATATGTAGAATTAAACGATTCAGGACTATACGCTATGAGAAGCTGTGGTCCCACAACAATTAAAGCTACGACAAGTTTAATTTCAAAGAAACCACAGTTTGGTCAGGTTTATATTTATGATCACAGAGAAGCGAAGCAACATAGAATCGAAAGAGTTAAATGATTGGACGTATTAGAAATTCTACAGCCAATAATGGATACAAATCCATACGTCCAAAAGTATCGCACTTTACACGAAATTTATCTGAAAACCACAGACAAAGAAGTTTGCTTGGATTCCTATATGAATCCGTAAGATCACGGTCGCATGCATAACAAACCAACATGTGACGAATTGTCAGCGATAATAGTTTCGAAAGACAGAGATATCAAAGACAGAGTTAATATACGTGTTTATACAAAAGCACAGCATGATTCGTCGCAAGCGGCAGATCCAGGAAATGACGAACGGCCCGCATGGGGGTTGGCGAGTGAAGCGAGCAGAGGGTGGAGCCCCCTAGTATGTATATATTAAAATGTAATAAGCTGTTATATGGGAATAATGTATTTTTTTTCTTTTTTACAATATTTTCATCTTGATGTTCATTCTACTTTTCTAATGTTTAATTAATTCATTATTTACTAATTACTGGGTCTGACGCTAAAGTAGTCTTTCATGATTCAGTGTTGTTTGCCCGAGTGTCTGCTCTGCTAGTTTTTTAATTGTCATTGTTAGGAAACAATGAAGGGAGCAAATTGCACAGAGAAAGGGCAAAATATAATGAAATCAACAAAGGAGAGTTAAGCATTTAAATTTATACAAAAAACAGAAATATTTCTAAATGCCTTTATAAATGTAAAAATCATGCTGTGTTGCTTTTCTGAATGTAGAATAAGAGAAGAGGAAAAAACAACAGCTAATTAAATGAGGTCCATGTTATCAGTTGTTGTCACTGGACCGAGGACCCCAGGACTGAGTTTGGGAATCCCTAACCTAGAGGATTTCCTAGGACATAGCTTTGTACAATTCTACAATAGTATACACATTTTGATAGATCTCATAATTTTATGTTTGCATTTGTAAACCTATTTAACAGCTTGAAGCCTGTCTACGGTGAAGCATGTCACACACGTGCGATTGGGCTCAGGGGATAGTAATTACCCTCCGAGCCAGGTGTTGGCGCTGTCATCTAATGTGTCTCTTCTACCACCCTCTGCAGAAAGAATGATTGACGCACTGGCCTCCGATGACGCCACTTCTGGTTTCCACTCTACCGAACCCACCTTTTCCTCTCAGTTTCCTGTATAAACTGCCATCTTGGGACATTCAGGTAAATGTCTGACTGAAGAAGACTTGTTTAGTTCTTTTTTATTTTTGACAACATCATTCTAATATATGACGACTACTTTGGTGCCCCAAAACTTTATGATATCTTTTTGTCTGTTCTTTTATAGTGCAAATAAAATGCACTCAACATTAACAATAGTTTGAAGGTCTTGTAAAAATTCAGCACATAAAATCTAATAATAAAAGCAGAATGTGTTGTCACACACGTGCGCGTAGGAGGACATTTAATGGACCAAGTGAGGGTAATTCCACGCCAGATCAGGGGGTGGAGGGGTGCGCTAAACCTTCTTCTGTTGCCTCTGCAGACCAAACACAGGAAAACCTGCCTGATTCAACCTTGAAGACATCACTTCCGGTTCCAGTGCCCAGAAGCACGTCACTTCTGGTTCCGTTATATTACTTCCGGTCCTGGCCTTTAAAGCCGCCATGTTCTCAACAGTAATTCAGTTCAGTTTGGAGCTCGACCTGTGCACTTGAGCGCTATTTTTCAAATACCCTCTTGCCACTTTATGGGTGGCTGCCCCAAACCTTTTTCTTGTGTTGACGCTGATTATTTTTACAGTGTTCTGTCTTTGGAGACAACATCAGGGCTCGTCGAGTGGTAATTCCACACGGAGCCAGGCGTTGGCGCTGTCTTTTAATATCTCTGCTCTTCCTCTGTTTGCAGACCAGAAGATTGATGGTCAGAAGACCTCTGATGTCACTCGTGGCTTTCAGTCACCTGAGCTCACCGTTTCCTGCCAGTTTCCTTTATATCCACCGTCACCGCCATTTTGATTCTGCCTGCGTCAAGACACACATCTGAAAAATTGTCTTCTGTATTAACTTTAAAAACCTTTTTTTGTGCAACAACCTTCAATTATACGGTGCGGCGGACGGCCCTGTAATGGAAGGGAGAGAGTATATTCAGGGTATTACCTCACCCAGAACACTAGAGGGCAGCCACGGGTTTGGAACATGGAAGCTCAACCCTGCTGGGGCCCATCATAGACATATATAGATAGACGCCACATTCACTGTGTTGCCCAGTCGACACAATACGTCAGCGCGTCCGCCCTACTGTGAGTGGCAAAAGTGCCATTTAAACTAATACGGGTAGACGTGGAAACCGGGTTTTCTGATGAAAAAACAATAACGTTTAAAACAGTATCGTTTACATACAACAGATTTTGGCGAATCGTTTAAATGCAATTATTTATATCCATTTATACACTAATAATGACAATTATTAAATAATATTATAATTATTATTATGAAATAATTCCTCCCATATAAGTAACATTTCTCGGGCTGCCTTCTTCCATCTCCGACACATTTCTAGACTTCGTCCTGTTCTTACACAGCACAATACTGAAGTATCGGTTAATGCCCGAGTCACCTCACCTATAGATTACTGTAATTGCTATTCTATCAAGCATCCCACAAAAACGTATCCATCGCTTACAACTTCTTCAAAATTCTGCTGCCAGGATAATAACCTGCTGTTCTAAATCCACTGAACATATCACACCGATTCTCTCTCAACTTCACTGACTCCCTGTTCACTACAGAATACGATACACAATCCCGCTCTGAACATTTAAAGCTCTCCACACCTCACTGATCTCCTCCAGACTGACACTCCTCTCGCTCACTCTGATCCTCATCTGCAGCTCGACTTTCTGTACCACACATCAAACTCAGTGCTATGGGAGCTCGAGCGTCTCTCCTGGTGCTCCTCAACTGGTGAATTCTCTTCCCTCTCATATCCGTCAGCTCGATTCAATAACAAATTTTAAAATTACCCTCAAAACTTATCCTTCCAAACTGGCATACCAATTCTGAATTTTGCACTGTTACTGCTAGTTATCTTTGTTTGTTTGCTAATTGTTGCTTTTTGATTTATCATTCTCTTGTTTTAATTTTACTAATGTTGTTTAATTTTATTGTAAGGTGACCTTGAGTGCTAAAATTATAAAATGGGATTTTCTAATGGCCAAATATAACCAAAACAATTGTTCAGCCTTACCTATGAAATGTAATCCCCCGGGATCTGGCTTGGAGCACACAGTGCAGCACAGCACAATCCCAAGCAGCACATGCGTGAGGCATCTTTAGCATTACTTCACTGCACAGCAGTGCCACTCGCAATATGGCGGCGGCGTTGACATATGATGCAGCTGGTCATGCGGCATCTAGTAATTCTATGTCTATGGGGCCCATGGCCACCACCAGGGGGCGCCCGGATGATTGCTGAACCTTGAGATCGCCACAGCCGGAAATCCTGCCAGAAGATGATCATGGAGCACCTGGAGCACTTCCGAGTGCCCTATAAAAGGGGGCCGCCTCACTCCATTGAGGGAGCCAGAGTTGGGAGGAGGTGGATGAAGCTTTCCAGAAGGAGTGGAGGCAGAAGAACAAAGAAAGAAAGAAAGAAAGAAAGAAAGAAAGAAAGAAAGAAATGTGTGTTTGTGTACTGTGCTGTGTTGGTGGGAGCAAGCGAGACAAAAGTGCCTCCCCATTAAAATAAACATGTGCTGTGCTGGACTTGCGGTTCTGCGGCTGCTGTGTCCAGGGTTTGGGGAGCTGTATGCCCCCTGGTTACCACAACAGGGATGACCATTTAGTGTCCCAAACCTTTAAAATCTCTTTTGTGTCCTTCTTACTGTTTCTCCATAAGCAAATTCTCACCATTGAAGTTGTCTCTGCCAGAATTTTCACAGGAGGAGACCATAGACTCGTTCTGAATGTTTTTACCTGGAGGAACGTTACTTAGTTAATCGCAACTCTGCTTTATTATGGGTGTGCCACTAGGGGGCAATTTTGAGACTTGGCAATGACGTGCAAAGTTGCTCCCCATGGTGGGTTTAATCAGTGAAATTTTATTTTGGGGCAAAAAAATTTCCCCCTTGGGAATTTAATTAGTGGCCACCTGGGCACTTTATTTCACCCTCAATAGCATCAGGTAACCTTCCTGGCATTCTGTACAATCCTGCTCAAGCTTCCAACATCATCACCATCGGCGCTAGAAATATAATGAACTGACTTCTATTAAAATAAACTGCTCAGAAAAATTAAAGGAACACTTTGAAAACACATCAGCTGTAAATGGGAAAAAAGATCCTGCTGGCTATCTCTACTGATATGGACTGGGTAATATATTAGGAACGAAAGGATGGCACATCGTTTGATGGAAATGAAAATGATCAACCTATAGAGGGCTGAATTCAAAGACACCCCAAAAATCAAAGTGAAACAATGATATGGCGGGCTAGTCCATTTGGCCGAAATCTCATTGCAGCAACTCCAAATCACACTCAGTAGTTTGTATGGCCCCCCATGTGCTTGTATGCATGCCTGACAATGTATATGCTCCTAATGAGATGACGGATGGTGTCCTGGGGGATCTCCTCCCAGATCTGTACCAGAGCATCACTGAGCTCCTGGACAGTCTGAGGTGCAACCTGGTGGTGTTGGATGGGCCGAAACATAATGTCCCACCCGGAGGTGTTCTATTGGATTGAGTTCAGGCGAGTGAGTGTGGGGGCCAGTCAATGGAATCCATTCCCTCATCCTTCAGGAACTGCCTGCATACTCTCACCACATGAGGCCGGGCATTGTCGTGCACCAGGAGGAACCAGCATAGGGCCTGACAATGGTCCAAGGATTTCATCTGGATAATTTCATCCCGATACCTAATGGCAGTCCTGCGGTGCTGTTGTCTAGCCTGTAGGGGTCTGTGCGTCCCTCCATGGATATGCCTCCCCAGATATACCATCACTGACCCCCCACCAAACCGGTCATGCTGAACGATGTCATAGGCAGCATAACGTTCTCCACGGCTTCTCCAGACCCTTTCACGTCTGTCACATGTGCTCAGGGTGAACCTGCTCTCATCTGTGAAAAGCACATGGTGCCAATGGTGGACCTGCCAATTCTGGTATTCAATGGCAAATGCCAATCAAACTCCACGGTGCCCACTAGAGGATGTCGGGCCCTCAGGCCACCCTCAGGAAGTCTATTTCTGATTGTTTGCTTGGGGACATTCACACCAGTGGCCTGCCTGCCTGCTGGAGGTCATTTTGTATGCTCTGCCAGTGCTCATCCTGTTCCTCTTTGCCCAAAGGAACAGATACCTGTCAGTCGTCCTTCTGATGGGTTAAGAACCTTGTATGAGGGGCCCAGTCCAGCTCTCCTAGAGTAACTAGCCGGTCTCTGGGAATCTCCCCCATGCCCTGGAGACTGTACTGGGAGATGCAGCAAACCTTTTGGCAATGACACGTATTGATGTGCCATCCTGGAGAAGCTGGACTACCTGTGCCAACTCTGTAGGGTCCAGGTATGGCCTCATGCTACCAGTAGTGACGCTGACTGCAGCCAAAGGCAAAACGAGTGACAAAACAAATGGGGAGGGAAAAATGTCAGTGGCCTCCCTCCACCTGTTAAACCATCCATTCCTGTTTTGGGGGTCGTCTCATTGTTGTCCCCCCTCTAGTGCACCAAAGCAGTTGAAACTGATGAACAAGCCCCTCTGCTACTTAACTGACCAAATCAACATACCACAAGTTTCATTGACATGATGCTATACTCTCATTCAAAAGGGTTCCTTTCATTCTTTTCAGCAGTATACATTTCTTTTCCTCTTTTGTTTTAATGAATAAATGCATGGCAAATGTTTTGTCACCTTTGGTATCAGATATCCTCCAAGGCTGATATCGTCACTTGTTATTCTGGTCAGACTGAGGGGGATCACATTGCCCATCCTAAGCACCTCACAAATGACTGCCTCTGTGAATGGCATCTGAGGTCTCTTGTCCATCGATGGAGGGCCGTCTTGTCCCATCACACTTTCTATTTCAGTTTGAACCTTTTCTAAATGAGACACATGCAGAAAGTCAGAGAGAGAGAGAGACGGTCAGATCACAAATCCATCACTTTGCTGTTACAGGACTTTGTTTTTGCGATCTGTGGAATAACCACACTTGACTAAACAAGACCCATTTACACTTATTTATTTGGCCGACACCTTTATCCAAAGCGACTTACAACATTTAAGATACAATTAGTTACATTTCTTTTCTTTAACCAATCGGGGCACAGGCGGGTCCACAAGGTGTCATTGGTGGGATTTGAACCCACAACCTCAGGATTTGAAGTCCAAAGCCTTAACCACTGCACCACACTGCCAAAAACTGAAATGTAAACCCCACTTGAAATAATTCACAGACCTGTAATTATAACTTCTTATTCTTTAGCAGCTTTAATAATAACTAAATCTTAATCTTACAGAGAATGAGAAAGGACAATAAAACAGGGGCGGTATATTAATGAGAAGTGTGTCAAGCATCAATGAAAGAGTGCAGTTTAACTTGATGTTACAGACACCATGCATGGGCGGGCATCCCTTCCGGGATATGTTCCAGTCGACTGCCTGGGGGGTAAGCAAAAAGCAGGAAGAAAAGAAGGGATATTCCCTGCCAGACATCTACTTATGCTGGCTCAGGTTCCTTACCTGGCCAGGAGGCCAATAACTCATAATGGTAGAATCAGGCGAGTTAAACTTGCTCAGACTACTTGCTTCCCCTGATAGCAGCATCCCTGGGTTTGGATTCCCACAGGGCATGCTGGGACTTGTAGTCTCATGGGGGCAGCCCTGTTGGGTTTTCGTGGGGAGCTGCTGGGATTAGCACAAGGGGTATTCTTCTGTTTGACCCAGCAGTGCTTCCAGCAGGCTATCCACAGGCACTGGAAGAGCTCCCCAGTCATTGATGGAAGATGGACAAATCTCACCTGGGAGGAGCAGAGGAGAAGAATGAAAGAAAGACAAAAAAGAATTGTGTTGTGCTTGTGTCGCTATCACAAGGAAGCGTTTGTAAGCTCTTATAATTACCATAAGGTTTTCATTTACATCTGGGAACTGTGTCTGTGAGGTTGTGTCTGAGGTGCTGCAGCACCCCCTACTGGTCACAATGATCATATCACCTGGCTTACATTTTGATGGATGGCCGAGTACAAATGATCAAAGTCAAAGTGAACTTTATTGTCATCTCATATACAAGTATACAGATAGACAAAATTAAAATTAAAATTTAAAATTAAAACACAAACAAGGCATTGTGCAAAGACAAGACAAAGAAGTAGCAGCAATATTGACGTGTAGTTACCAATTACCAGCTCACCAATTACTTAACCTCTAATAACTTGATGGAACCCTTTCAGTCTGGTTTCAGGGTGCAGCACAGCTGTGAAACTCTTCTGCTACGAGTAACCAATGATTTGCTTATGGCAGCAGACTCTGGACAAACCAGCATATTAATTCTGTTAGACCTCAGTGCAGCATTTGACACTGTCAAACATGACATTCTACTGTCCAGAATGGAGAACATGCTGGGTATCTCTGGCTCTGCCCTTCAGTGGTTCAAGTCCTATCTGACTGATAGACAAGAGTTTGTTAGTCTGGGCAACAACAGGTCCAGCACAGCGCCAGTCACACAAGGAGTTCCTCAGGGCTCTGTCCTCGGCCCTCTTCTCTTCTGTATTTATATGCTTCCCCTTGGCCATATTATTCGTAGCTATGGACTGGGCTATCATTTTTATGCAGATGATACTCAACTCTACTTCAATGTTAAAAGTGGAACTTCATCAGAGCTTTCTCAGCTCACAACCTGCCTTAGTGAAATTAAAACCTGGATGGAGCAGAACTCTTTAAAATTGAACTGCAACAAAACTGAACTCCTGCAAATTGGGACTAAAATGCAACTTAATAAAATGAGCTCCTTCCCAGTCCATCTTGGCGGTGATCTCATCAGACCTGCCTCTACTGCAAAGAATCTTGGTGTCATTTTTGATTCCTCCCTCTCTTATTCCGCCCACATAAATCACATTAAGAAACTTTCTTACTTTCACCTCCGTCACGTATCCCGTGTTCGCTCCTTCCTCTCCTTTTCTAATGCTGAGAAACTTGTCCATGCTTTTATCACATCCCGCATAGATTATTGTAACTCGCTGCTGGCGTGTGCCCCTTCTAATCTTATATCACAGCTCCAGCTTATTCAAAACTCGGCTGCAAGAGTCCTGACTCGAACCAGCAGCAGCGAGCACATCACACCCATCCTGCTCCGTCTTCATTGGCTCCCTGTGTCTTACAGAATCAAATATAAAATCCTACTAATAACCTACAAAGCCTTAAATAACCTCGCGCCAAACTACATCAGTGACCTTCTCCATCACTATGTGCCTGCCCGCCCACTAAGGTCCTCTGATTCTGGCAATCTTGTTGTGCCCCACACTAATCTACACTCCATGGGTGACAGCAGGGCCTTCAGCTGTATAGCGAGTGCCCAGACTCTGGAATGACCTACCGAAATTAGTGAGATCAGCTGACTCCATGAATTCTTTTAAAAAACAACTCAAAACTCATCTGTTCAGGAAGGCTTTTAGCTCTATTTGACTTCATTCCCCTTCTCTCAGTTTACCTCTCTGTCAAGATGCTCATGTAACCTGTGTGTGTGTGTGCTAGACCATCAATTCTGTTGTCTGTTAGGCTTTCTTTGAACTTACTGTCTTAATATTCTTTATTTATTTATTTGGTTTGTACAATGCTATACGCTGTATACCCTGCTGTTTTCTCTTATTTTCTGTAAGTGCCTTGAGCATGGGAAAGGCGCTATATAAATAAAATGTATTATTATTATTATTAGTTAGCAATATGTACAGTACAGGCCAAAAGTTTGGCCACACCTCCTCATTCAATGTGTTTTCTTTATTTTCATGACCATTTACAGCACTCCATCACTCTCCTTCTTGGTCAAATAGCCCTTACACAGCCTGGAGGTGTGTTTGGGGTCATTGTCCTGTTGAAAAATAAATGATCGTCCAACTAACCTGACTTCTGCACAACACAACTGCTGGTCCCAACCCCATTGATAAAGCAAGAAATTCCACTAAATAACCCTGATAAGGCACACCTGTGAAGTGAAAACCATTTCAGGTGACTACCTGTTGAAGCTCATCCAGGGAATGCCAAGAGTGTGCAAAGCAGTAATCAGAGCAAAGGGTGGCTATTTTGAAGAAACTAGAATATAAAACATGTTTTCAGTTATTTCACCTTTTTTTGTTAAGTACATAACTCCACATGTGTTCATTCATAGTTTTGATGCCTTCAGTCATGAAAATAAAGAAAACACATTGAATGAGGAGGTGTGTCCAAACTTTTGGCCTGTACTGTATATTAATGCAATGTATGGTATTTGCAATCTAGATACATAAATATAGAATAGAATAGAATGCCTTTTATTGTCACTATACACATGTACAATGAGATTAAAAGCAGCTCCTTCAGTGCAGATATAAATGTAGAACACAACAAGTAAATAAACAAAAGCTGCAAAAAAGTTCTGCGACGCTATATACATATGGAAAGAATAATAACTATTACACTATTGGGTTATTGCACATTATTTAAATATTGCACAATAATAATGATCATGTGCAGTGAGTAGTGGATGTTGGACCCTAAGAGTAATGATATTGCACAGTTATTCTCAGTACCATTTAGATATTGGATATTGCACAGTTGATGGATAGAAGGAAGTCCAGGGGTTGGGGGGTTAGACTGTGTACTCAGTGCATGTGTGAGTTTAGAATGGTTATAGCTTTTGGGAAAAAACTGTTCTTGAGTCTGTTTGTCCTTGTTGTGATGCACCTGTAGCGCCTCCCTGAGGGCAAACAGATCAGAGCCAGGGTGGGAGCTGTCCTTGATGATGTTTTTTGCTCTGCTGAGGCAGCGGGAGGTGTAAATGTCCATCAATGATCTTCTGTGCTGCCTTTACTACTCTCTGAAGCCTCCTCCTGTCTGCCATGGTGCAGCTGCCATACCATACTGTGATACAGTTGTTATAATACATTTTCTTTAATATTTATGTCACAATATCTGGACAACACTGTTAAAGGATCTATTCACATGTGCATGCAAGTTTGGCACACAGGGGCTCAGCATTTAGAATTGCCAACCAAGCACTGGATTAGATAGCCAAAGACAACTGGAGGATTGTATAGTCAGCTTAAACACAGAACAGTCTTTCTGTCCTCTGTCAGTACAAAATCTTCTTTCCTTGTTGGGAGAATGAGAACCGGCATGTAGGCATTATGTTATTTCTGTATTTTGTGGAGGAGGAGTTCAGTCCCTACCTGCCCTTGTTTGGAGACAGAGAAGACCAGCAAGTGAAGCCTTGGACAACAGCCAAACCCTTCGAAGCCATGTCGGACCTCCGTCCAAAAACCCTCTCAGCGTGGGGACGAATAAATGGCAGACTGCGTAGATCCAGACTCCCACCTGGATAAAAGTCTGTCATATGCTTCCCGTCTGTAACCGCGTCAACCGTCAGTAAATGCAAGCTAAAGTACAGTATATTTTTCTCATGTGATTCTTATACCGCCCTAATCACGATGGGAGGGATATCGCCTTTTCTGTCATATTACTATATTGTTTAGTTACTTAATGTGCCACAATTTCAAAAGAACACATTTCCGGAGAGCTAATGCCTCCAAAGGAAACAACAGTACGTCAGCAGGCTCTTGATGGACGAGCGGTAGAAGGTCAGTAGCGGGTTGGAGTCCAGGTTGTACTTTCTGAGGACCCTTAGGAGGTGTAACCGCTGCTGAGCCTTCTTGATGACTGCTGTGATGTTGTCTGTCCAGGAGATGTCAGCAGAGATAAGGACACAGAGAAACTGGAAGGTATGGACCCTCTCCACACACTTGCCATTGATGTAAAGGGGGGCTAGGTCAGTGCTGTGCATCCTGAAGTCGACAATGATCTCCTTGGTTTTCCTGGTAGATTTACCTGATTTACATAAAATAATTTCTCAGCTGAGACCCTCTACATGCGTCCTTGACCCAATACCAACAAGTTTTTTCAAAGAAGTATCGGGCGTGCTAATTGATAATATTCTTGACATAGTAAATTTGTCATTAAATACGGGGGTCTTCCCAGACTGTCTTAAGACTGCTGTAGTTAAACCCCTACTCAAGAAACATAATTTTGACTCCTCTGCTTTTGAAAATTTTAGACCCATTTCTAACCTGCCTTTCTTAAGTAAAATTCTAGGGAAGGCAGCCATTATGCATTTAAATGACCACCTCAATAAACATGCTATTCTTGATAAATTTCAGTCGGGTTTTAGAACAAATCACAGCACAGAAACTGCACTCGTTAAAGTAGTAAATGATCTGCGGGTAAATGCAGACAGAGGCCATTTATCTGTTCTCATCCTCTTAGATCTGAGTGCCGCATTTGACACCATTGATCACAACATTCTTAGAAATCGCCTTAGTCAATGGGTGGGCCTCTCTAGAAATTTCTTAAATTAGTTTGAATCCTACCTGGCAGGTAGAAAATTCTTTGTTAGCTGTGGTAATTATACTTCAAAGACCCCTGATGTTCTATATGGTGGTCCACAAGGCTCTATCCTGGGTCCGCTGCTCTTCTCAAACTACATGCTTCCATTAGGTCAGATTATCTCGAGGCACAACGTGAGCTACCACAGCCATGCTGATGACACACAGCTGTACTTATCAATAGCACCTGATGACCCCGACTCTGTTGTTTCACTAACACAATGTCTTACTTGTGTTACTAATTGGATGAATAGTAATTTTCTCAAGCTAAATAAAGAGAAAACAGAAATTTTTGTGATTGGCAATAATGGATATAATGAGGTTATTAGAAATAAACTTGATGCACCAGTATTAAAAGTCAACACAGAGGTAAAGAACTTAGGGGTAACTGTTGACTGTAACCTGAATTTTAAATCGCATACTAATCAGACCACTAGGACAGCATTTTTTCACTTAAGAAACATAGCAAAAGTTAGACCTCTTATATCATTGAAAGATGCTGAGAAATGAGTTCACGCTTTTGTTTTCAGTCGACAACAACAACATTTATTTATATAGCACATTTTCATACAAAAAAATGTAGCTCAAAGTGCTTAAAGTCGACTAGATTACTGTAACGCTCTCCTCTCAGGACTACCCAAAAAAGACATAAATCGACTGCAACGAGTGCAGAATGGAGCTGCTAGAATCCTAACTAGGAAAAGAAAATCCGACCACATTTCTCCAGTTTTGATGTCACTACACTGGTTACCTGTGTCATTCAGAATTGACTTTAAAATACTGCTTATGGTTTACAAAGCCTTAAATAATCCACTCCATCTTATATATCGGAGTATCTGACACCTTATATTCCAAATCGTAACCTTAGATCCTCAAATGAGTGTCTACTTAGAATTCCAAGAGCAAAACTTAAAATAAGAAGTCAGGAATTTGCCAGGCTAATACAGTAGAGCACTTTAAAAAAACTGCTAAAAACACATTACTTTAACATGGCTTTCTGATAACTTCACCTTCATCTTATCCTGATACTCTGTATATTCATTATAATTACTATTCATGGTGGCTCTAAAATCCGTACTGACCCCTACTCTCTCTTCTGTTTCTTTTCCCAGTTTTCTGTTGTGGCGATCTGTGCCATCACCACCTAATCAAAGCATCGTGATGTCCTACATTGATAGATTAAAAGCCAGAAGTCTGCATGACCATCATCATCAAGCCCTTCCATGAGAACCCTAAATACAATGAGGACTGTTTCATTTATGTTAGGTAGAATGCCCAGAGTGGGCTGGGTGGTCCAATGGCCTGGTACCCCTGCAGATTTTATTTTTTCTCTCCAGCCGTCTGGAGTTTTTTTCTGGCCATCGGTCCTTACTCTTATTCTATGTTAATTAGTGTTGTCTTATTCTAATTCTTACTTTGTCATTTATTTCTCTTTTCTTCATCATGTAAAGCACTTTGAGCTACATTATCTGTATGAAAAGGTGCGACAGAAATAAATGTTGTTGTTGTATTCTTTTCTTAAAAGACGTGTGAGTTTTTTTTTTTCACGTTAATCCTGTTTCTCATGGTTTGTAGATCATTGGTCTAAATTTATAATCCAGCTGGGTACATCAACAGGGAACGTACTACTATCGAAAAATGGTTATACCATAAAACATAACATTTTCTCTTAAGGATTATATAAAATAACAAAAAATGCATTTATCATAGTGAATAATAAAATAACAGCACCGGCCATTACGCATAAGCTCAGAAGGGTATGAGACTCAGACACCTGCTATGTGCACATTGGACCTGGGTTCGAACTCAGCTCTTACACAAGATGCTGTAAAGAGACCGTGTGAACAAACCTTGCACATCTGGGTATTTCACCATGAACAGCAGAGCCCAGAGGACCGTCGTCGCAGTGGTCTCACTCCCAGCTACAAACAGATCAAAGACCGTTGCAGTAAGGGTCCCTTCGGTGAATCCAGTGACGTTGCTGTTGCCCTGAAGAAAAAAAAAATGAAAAAGCATGTTTTGTAAGCAAGCACGAGGACTGTATAACATTTTTAATATACAGGTGAACTTCTTTATTAATGCTGGGCAACACGTTTTCATAAAAGCTGGTGCCCTTTAACCTCATCAGACTAGTATTGTGCCATAAAGGTTTGGCTCTGACTGCTTTCAAGCAACCATTTCGACAGTATTCCCTGTAAAAAATAAAAGAACACTCAAAATTTTTTTTTAAAAAAGTTCTGCACTATATAATTTTAAGCAGAGAGCTGTCACCAGGCATGCACAAGTAGGAGGCATCCATAAGGCTCTACTCAGGCAAGCGATACCACCCTGTGCCAATAGGGGGCACCCTGGTTAACTCAACATCACTTTCCAGCTGCAGTTCAGGGGGAATGTTGTCCAGAAGGCGAGTGATGGCACCTCCGGGTACTGTGGTATAGCGGGTCCGCGGCTTCAAAAGAGAGGCCAGATTTGAAATAATCCATTTCGCCCTGCCAATCTCCGTGGGCATGATTGTGAAACCGTGGGGGGTTCATGAGGTAATTAGGGCAAGTCGGACCTGCAAGTGGGGGTGTAATAATTCTCAATTGCTTAATCGGCTTCCTTCGGTGCATGATTTAGGCGCTGCGCCCACGGAGCCGTAAAAGAACGGGCTGACACAGAGAGGGTGGGGAGACGAGAAAGAAAGGAAAAAGGCTTGGTGAGCGAGATAAAGGCATTGGGGGCAAACGAAAGAGGACGAGCCAACCAGCCAGCCAGATGGAAAAGAGAGGTCAGCGCAGCCAGGGGTCCCGGATGGAGCATAGGATCGGCGCTTGACAGGATTGCTGCTACTGATTTTATAGAAGAGTGGGTTCGATCGAGGAGGAGTCCGCCCTAGGGATCAGAGGGATGATTACGAGTGTGAGAAGGAAGACGGGAGGACAACCGACCCCGAGTGGTCTGGCAGACGCCGGCCGAAGCAGCCAAGACGTGGGTCGGTAGTGTGAGGATTACGGCGGGTGAAGTCTCTCCCACTGAGCATACCTTGAAAGAGCTGGAGAGATTGGAAGGATCTGTGCTTGGCTGGTGTGACCCTAAATGTCTGGTACAGGATATTAATCTTGTTTAAGCCTTGTTTTAACCATTTGGGATTTTTACCATTTTTATGGATTATTTATTTATGAACACTTGAAGCACTCCATTTTATTTAAGATTTTGTTTTGATTTTTTTTTGTTGTTGTTAATAAAAGCACCATTTGCACTTTGCACCTTCCCCTTGCTTCGTTGGGGATCTTCATTGTCCAGCTCATCCGGTTACATTACCGACGGTGTTGGGTTCAAGGACTCTCAAAAGGGAGATAGGAAGGTGGAGCGGAACCCGCATCTGGGCACCTGCCGATACACATCATTGGGATCCACCCCATCTAGGAATCCGTGCCATAAAACCCAAGAGTGTCTGGCTGCGGACCCCTTTGAGGAGGCTGTCGCCTTACATTAGATGTTAGTGATAACACTGTGGTTAAGTTTAGGGTTGGAGGAAGGGGGATCTGACTCAAGTCAAGTAGACAAGGTGTAGGCAACAAAGGGTTAATAACAAAAATGTCCCTTTGTCCAGGCAGCTGTCACAGAGAACCTGAGCCTACCCTAAAACAGCTCAACAAAGACATGAAGAATGTGCAATCTTAAACACTCACTATACAGTCAGGTCCATAGATATTTGGACAGAGACACCTTTTTTCTCATTTTGGTTCTGTACATTACCACAATGAATTTTAAATGAAACAACTCAGATGCTGTTGAAGTGCAGACTTTCAGCTTTAATTCAGTGGGTTGGACAAAACGATTGCATAAAAATGTGAGGCAACTAAAGCATTTCTTTAACACAATCCTTTCATTTCAGGGGCCCGACAGTAATTGGACAATTGACTCAAAGGCTATTTCATGGGCAGGTTTGTTCAAGTCCGTCGTTATGTCTTATCAATTAAGCAGATAAAAGGCCTGGAGTTGATTTACGGTGTAGTGCTTGCATGTGGAAGATTTTGCTGTGAACAGACAACATGCGGTCAAAGGAGCTCTCCATGCTGGTGAAAGAAGCCATCCTTAAGCTGCGAAAACAGATAAAAACCCATCCGAGAAATTGCTACAATATTACGAGTGGCAAAATCTACAGTTTGGTACATCCTGAGAAAGAAAACAAGCACTGGTGAACTCAGCAATGCAAAAAGACCTGGACGTCCACGGAAGACAACAGTGGTGGATGATCGCAGAATCATTTCCATGGTGAAGAGAAACCCCTTCACAACAGCCAACCAAGTGAACAACACTCTCCAGGGCTTGGTCGGCGTATCGATATCCAAGTCTACCATAAAGAGAAGACTGCATGAAAGTAAATACAGAGGGTGCACCGCAAGGTGCAAGCCACTCATAAGCCTCAAGAATAAAAAGGCTAGATTGGACTTTGCTAAAGAACATCTAAAAAAGCCAGCACAGTTCTGGAAAAACAGATGAAACCAAGATCAACCTCTACCAGAATGATGGCAAGAAAAAAGTATGGAGAAGGCATGGAACAGCTCATTATCCAAAGCATAGCACATCATCTGTAAAACACGGTGGAGTCAGGCAGTGTGATGGCTGCCAGTGGCACTGGGACACTAGTGTTTATTGATGATGTGACACAGGACAGAAGCAGCCGAATGAATTCTGAGGTGTTCAGAGACATACTGTCTGCTCAAATCCAGCTAAATGCCGTCAAATTGATTCATGATACAGATGGACAATGACCCAAAACATACAGCCAAAGCAACCCAGGAGTTTATTAAAGCAAAGAAGTGGAAAATTCTTGAATGGCCAAGTCAGTCACCTGATCTTAACCCAACTGAGCGTGCATTTCACTTGTTGAAGACTAAACTTGGGACAGAAAGGCCCACAAACAAACAACAACTGAAAGTAAAGGCCTGGCAGAGCATTAAAACGGAGGAAACCCAGCATCTGGCGATGTCCACGAGTTCAAGACTTCAGGCTGGCATTTCAACCAAGTATTAGAAATGAACATTTTATTTCCAGTTATTTAATTTGTCCAATTACTTTTGAGCCCCTGAAATGAAGGGATTGTGTTAAAAAAATACTTTAGTTGCCTCACATTTTTATGCAATCTTTTTGTTCAACCCACTGAATTAAAGTAAAGCTGAAAGTCTGCACTTCAACTGCATCTGAATTGTTTCATTTAAAATTCATTGTGCTAATGTACAGAACCAAAATGAGAAAAAAGGTGTCTCTGTCCAAATATTTATGGACCTGACTGTATCTTTGACTCTAGAATGTCATTTAAAGTGCATATTACAAAGTTGTCCAAATCATGTTTCTTCCATCTTAAAAATGTTGGGAAATTAAGGTGCTTTCTAAATAAACAGGATTCTGAGAAATTAATTCATGCATTTATCTCTAGTAGGATTGACTACTGCAATGCGGTGTTCACTGGATGTTCAAACTGTTCTTTATTCAGCCTCCAGTTAATCCAAAATGCGGCTGCAAGAATTATTACAAGAACAAGAAAATACAAACACATAACTCCAGTTCTTAAATCCTTACACTGGCTCCCGGTTAAGTTTAGGGCAGATTTCAAAATCATCCTTTTAACATATAAAGCATTAAATGGCCGAGGTCCGGCTTACTTGTCTGAACTTATCATGACTTACAAACCAGAGCGCACATTAAGATCTCAAGATGACGGTCTCCTTATGATTCCAAGAATTATTAATATAACAGTGGGAGGTCGAGCTTTTAGTTACAGGGGTCCCCTAAACTGTGGAGTGGTCTACCTGCTACTATAAGAGATGCCCCTTCGGTCTCAACTTTAAATCCTAGCTGAAGACTCACGACCAGCTTAGCACACCCTGACTAGAGCTGCTGATTAACTGTGCAGACTGCACCTCTATTGTTAGTCATTAGCACAAAATATAAGTATTATGACATTTATAATCTGTTATTAACCCTCACCTATTCTGTTTCTCTTTTTGGTATTCAAATATAGCACTTGGTGTATCCAGCAGGGGGCGCTCGCTCCCTGTGAATGAGTTTTTTTTTGTGATTGCGGTGTGTTACTTATCCTGAATATATGTCGATATCACTCCCTAGTGATACAACGGTAAGAAATCACGTAGGAGAAATAACTTCACTTTGTTTAATGTCGGCTTACACTAATACAAAGACAAGACCTGGTCGGGAGTGGGGGGCCGGAGGAATGAAGTCTGTCGGTGTCATCATTGCAGATGTGAAAAACATTCTCATGAACAGGTGGTGATGTCTTCCATCCATTCGTTGATTTCAAAGGTGTGCCGGGCAATATTCCAAGGATTTATACTCTTTCTTCATGTGCAAGACCCCCTTCAGATGAACATGCTATTCCAAACAAGGCAATAAAGGCTTAAACAAGGATACAGTTTCATGCTGACTAGCAGACAGAAATAGCACACAGCTACAGCTACCCACAGTCTGACTGCGCATGGTGTCCATTTGTCCTAGCCTGTCTTTTTGCCATATTGCTTGCATGGCAATTCTAGTGCGCTTAATCTGACTGTGTCTGCTGTACCACATGTGAGTAACAAAATCAGGTTTTTATAAGACAGATTTGCACAGAGCACAGTGACATGTTAAACTTATGCTTACACTTTGTGCCACTGCTCTACTGCCAACTTATTTACCTGCCTATGGAAAAAGTCATCTCTGATAAAGGAGTACTGGAATCATCAAGTAGAAAGGTCCTTTCATCTGATTGGCCAGCGCAGCACCGACTCGGATGTAGAATGGCCAGTAGGGGGCAGGCGGCTGGTTGGTCGAGGTCTCCAGGACTCTGACTGTGTCTTGCTTGTCTTCAACTCGTTTTGCAGAATCTGGCTGTGGTTCTACAATTGACTGATGGACAGACGTAGATGTCTTTCATTTATGTTAATTAGTTTCTGTTCTGTTTTTGATGTATTTTAATAAATCTGTATCCTTTTATATGATACTTCTGTGCTTGGTGATTGGTATCATCTTGAGATGTTGTCGCTTGGTGAGGAGCGCTGTGCAAGAACAAAGTCGTTTATATTATTATATTTCTGAGCTGGCCATGATAGACTGGCCATCAAGCTCTGTGAAGGCGATTATCTGTGTTCTGTTTTGCGTATTGTATTTTCCCCATTTTTTGATATCCACTGAACGCCCAGTTTACCTGTCAGGGGGGTCTCCCTCTGAATTGTCTTTCCCAAGATTTCATCCCTTTTTATTTTGCCTACAAGGCTTTATTTTGTGAGGTTTTCTTTTTGTCAGTGCCCAAGGCTGTCAAAAAACAAGGCACGTTAAAGGCCATTGAGGCCTTCCTTGTGTCATTTTGGGCTAGACAAGAAATACATTGCTGTTTGCATTTTACCATTATTGATTATTCTAAACCCCATTTGTTTGTATTGTCATGCTGCATGTTTATATCTGATATTTCTATTTTTTACTTTGACACTATTGCTTATTTACTTGTGTTGTTAATTGTCAGCATTTGTTTAGTGATGTTTCTGCTACACTACATTGCTGTTCAGTATACTTAAATGTTGCTGCATTTTTGATTCTTGCACTAGTGGGACTAGTATCATATATTTCAATACTAGCAAAATACCCGTGCTTCGCAGCGGAGAAGTAGTGTGTTAAAGAAGCAATGAAAAAGAAAAGGAAACATTTTGAAAATAACGTAACATGATTGTCAATGTAATTGTTTTGTCACTGTTGTGAGTGATGAGTGTTGCTGTCATGTAAATAAATATATATATATATATTTATTTACACACACACACACATAAACATATATATATATACATATCTATACATATACACATATATATACACACACACATATATACATACATATATATATATCTACATATATACACATACATATACATACACACATACATACATACACACACATATATACACACAAATACATATATATATATACATACACACACACACACATATATAAACATATATATACATATACATACATATCTACATATATACACACACAGCTATTTCGTATCAGTGCAAGACGCTGCTTGTTAAAACGGATAACTCCCGCTCTTACGTGCAAGTCTGCGTGGATATTATGAACTATCGTATTTGTTCAAGTTCTATTTAAATTTTAAATAGAAGGAATTTTTATTTAGTCGACAGAAATATCTTTGGTAGGAATGGTAAAAACAGACAGGAATATTATTCCTGAATAAATCAACTCAAACCTTAAACAACTTATAATATTTTGCTCTCCATAAAAATATAT
>JANRMT010062857.1:45549579-45571663 GCA_026402145.1 Polypterus bichir lapradei | reverse complement strand
GGGAAGTTGGAGAATTAGTGATGAGTCAGTCAGTCAGTCAGTCAGTCAGTGAGTGAGGGCTTTGCCTTTTATTATTATAGATATATATATTGTATAATGAACTCCATTGAGCCCTAAAAGGGCTCAACACCAGAAACTTCAAAGCAGAGTTTGCCGATTTCTTATCAGACTGTGCCAACTATTTAAAAATGTTACATGGAGATAATTTACTCTTTTTTATCCTGGCCTTTAAGAATTTGATTTTCATCATTACCAGCATCAAGTGTCATTTGCCCAGATGCCTACTCGGCTCATTGTTCGTTTTCATTATTAGAACCACAGAAAAAGGCAAATTAATAAGAAAACAAGAAAAAACAGTTAAGAACGTACGGCTATGGCAAGACTAGAAATATTTCTACATTTCCGATTAACATAAATCTCACAATACTGCCTTTTCCTAAACGTAGAAGAAGAAAAGAAAACAATTAAATAAATAATGAGATCAATTGGAGGTTAAATTGCTCCCTGATTGTGACAAAAAGCTTCAGCCACAGGGGTTATAGAATATTGTATTCTTAAAATTGGTAATCTTTATGTTTTAGAAAAGTATTATAAGCACATAAGAAAAGTAGACATTATATTTTGTTAAGTATTAAGATGTAAGAGGAGTTAAAAGCTTATGCCTATGTATTTTTATTATGCTGTATAAGCCACAGACCACCATTATCTCTCAAAGTTAAAGTCTGGACATGCAGGAGCTTTGAGAAGTAATGGGCCCCTTGAGAAGACTCTTGGGTTGTAAATAATTGCTAAGAGCTGGTAAAGAAGGGTTGGCACGGTGGCACAGTGGTAGCACTGCTGCCTCACAGTAAGGTGACCTGGGTTCGCTTCCTGGGTCCTCCCTGCGCGGAGTTTGCATGTTCTCCCCGTGTCTGCGTGGGTTTCCTCCCACAGTCCAAAGACATGCAGGTTAGGTTCATTGGTGATCCTAAATTGTCCCTAGTGTGTGCGGTGTGTGTGTGTGTGTGCCTTGCGGTGGGCTGGCGCCCATCCCGGGGTTTGTTCCTGACTTGCCTTGCCTGTGACCCTGTGTTAGGATATAGCGGGTTGACTGATGTTGACTGAAAATGACTGACTGATTGGTAATGAAAGGGGTTTGGGTGAAGGCAGGGGCTTTCAGACAGATATGATGGACAGTGAACAGTTTGACACCCACCTAGCCAAGAGATAATGGTAGATGCATTAGGGGCAGGACTAGAACAATGGAATGCTAGAAGTTAGATGAGGAAGAATAAAGGCTTAAATGATAAGAATTATAACAAAAGATAATGGCGCCTACTGCTGGACACTCATTGTTCCATCTGAGATGAGTCTGTAGGCACGACGTACAATAAAGCTTAATTCTACTGTCAGTTCTGAAGTCTCCGAGTGCCTTCTTGGGGGCTGAGGTCCCCTGGGACCGAATATGGAAATACGATATCTTTTAGTTCAAGTAGACACAGTTTTTAATAAAAAAAATTTTATGTCTCTTTTTATGATTATTTTTTAACTCTCAATGAGCATGTAATGAATGGAGTTGAACACCCCCTTATCACGAGGAAACATAACAACACTTTGTTCCATCCAATGATCTACCAAAACAAAAAACACTTTTAAATATGACTCAAGAGCATTAAAATTCTTATTTTTATAAGAGGTCCTCACCCTGCTTCTCCTTAAGAGCTTCACTGAAAACCTTCAACTCCTCAAGAATGATGAACTCTAAACTTCTTCTTCCTACTCCAAAGTTTCTTAGAGTGCTTAATGTGAATTTCTTGTGCATCTTCCATTTATAGTCATTGTCAAGTCCTATACCTGTGAAGGCAAAAACACAAGTAAGACTTGGTAGGAGCACCGGACCACTACATCACTAGTGAATAAGTCAAATGCACAAGTGGTGCATATTATGGTGTAAGGAACCTTATCAGAATTGGGTGATGTTAAGAGTGGTGTCCAGCAAGGTCAGTGTTGGGGCTGCTGCTATTTTTTCACATGTATAAATGGTTTGGATAGGAATATAAAGTTTACTGATGATATCAAGATAGGTGGACTCACCTAACTGAGAATCTGTTGAATCATCACAGATGGACTTGGATAGCATACAAGCTTGGGCAGATTTGTGAACAATGAAATTTAATGTAACTAAATGTAAAGTATTAAATGTAGGAAGTAAAAATGTGGGGTTTGTATATACAATGTGAGGTCTGAAAATCAAAAGTCTACCTTACGAGAAGGATGTAGGAGTCATAGCGGACTCAGCACTATCAACTGCCAGTCAGTGTTCAGAAGCCATTAAGAAGGCTAACAGAATGTCAGGTTATATAGCGCCTTGATGTGTGGAGTGCAAGTCACAGGAGGTTCAGCTCAAGTCTTTATAACACACTGGTGAGGCCTCATCTGGAGTCCTGTGTGCGGTTTTGGTCTCCAGGCTACAAAAAGGACATAACAGCACAAGAGAAGGTCCAGAGAAGAGCGACTAGGCTGATTCCAAGGCTACAGGAGATGAGTTATGAGGAAAGATTAAAAGAGCTGAGCCTTTACAGTTTAAGCAAAAGAAGATTAAAAGGTGACATGACTGAAGTGTTTAAAATTATGAAGGGAATTAGTCCAGTGGATCGAGACAGTGTCTTTAAAATGAGTTCATCAAGAATACAGGGCCACAGTTTGAAACTTGTTAAGGGTAAACTTAGAGGAAGTTTTTCTTCATACAGAGAACTACTGACACTGAATAAGTGACCAAGTCGTGTGGTAGACAGGAGGGGTTCGGGGGTTTCCAAAAACTCATCTTGATGTTATTTTAGAAGAATTAAGTGGATAAGACTGGCGAACTTTGTTGGACTGATTGGCCTGCTCTTGCCCAGATTGTTATAAATTTTTACAGTTGATCATCAATAAGTGCCACTAATCATAAGACTACTGAGGTCTGGTCACAAAAAGGCTAGCTGGATTGCTGCTAAAAAAATGTCCTCAAATAGCAGCATAAAGTGTTTCGACAGACTTACAAATATTTAAGCACCATGACCCCCTATCAATTGTGTACGGTACATTTATTTTGACATTACATTATTCTGCACATTCCTACATGACAGTTCTCACCACATATAAACAGCTTATACTGTATATATATATATATATATATATATATATACACACACACAGTGGTGTGAAAAACTATTTGCCCCCTTCCTGATTTTTTTATTCTTTTGCGTGTTTGTCACACAAAATGTTTCTGATCATCAAACACATGTAACCATTAGTCAAATATAACACAAGTAAACACAAAATGCAGCTTTTAAATGATGGTTTTTATTATTTAGGGAGAAAAAAAATCCAAACCTACATGGCCCTGTGTGAAAAAGTAATTGCCCCCTTGTTAAAAAAATAACCTAACTGTGGTGTATCACACCTGAGTTCAATTTCCGTAGCCACCCCCAGGCCTGATTACTGCCACACCTGTTTCAATCAAGAAATCACTTAAATAGGAGCTGCCTGACACAGAGAAGTAGACCAAAAGCACCTCAAAAGCTAGACATCATGCCAAGATCCAAAGAAATTCAGGAACAAATGAGAACAGAAGTAATTGAGATCTATCAGTCTGGTAAAGGTTATAAAGCCATTTCTAAAGCTTTGGGACTCCAGCGAACCACAGTGAGAGCCATTATCCACAAATGGCAAAAACATGGAACAGTGGTGAACCTTCCCAGGAGTGGCCGGCCGACCAAAATTACCCCAAGAGCGCAGAGACGACTCATCCGAGAGGTCACAAAAGACCCCAGGACAACGTCTAAAGAACTGCAGGCCTCACTTGCCTCGATTAAGGTCAGTGTTCACGACTCCACCATAAGAAAGAGACTGGGCAAAAACGGCCTGCATGGCAGATTTCCAAGACACAAACCACTGTTAAACAAAAAGAACATTAGGGCTCGTCTCAATTTTGCTAAGAAACATCTCAATGATTGCCAAGACTTTTGGGAAAATACCTTGTGGACTGATGAGACAAAAGTTGAACTTTTTGGAAGGCAAATGTCCCGTTACATCTGGCGTTAAAGGAACACAGCATTTCAGAAAAAGAACATCATACCAACAGTAAAATATGGTGGTGGTAGTGTGATGGTCTGGGGTTGTTTTGCTGCTTCAGGACCTGGAAGGCTTGCTGTGATAGATGGAACCATGAATTCTACTGTCTACCAAAAAATCCTGAAAGAGAATGTCCGGCCATCTGTTCGTCAACTCAAGCTGAAGCGATCTTGGGTGCTGCAACAGGACAATGACCCAAAACACACCAGCAAATCCACCTCTGAATGGCTTAAGAAAAATAAAATGAAGACTTTGGAGTGGCCTACTGAATCCAATTGAGGTGCTATGGCATGACCTTAAAAAGGCGGTTCATGCTAGAAAACCCTCAAATAAAGCTGAATTACAACAATTCTGCAAAGATGAATGGGCCAAAATTCCTCCAGAGCGCTGTAAAAGACTCATTGCAAGTTATCGCAAACGCCTGATTGCAGTTATTGCTGCTAAGGGTGGCCCAACCAGTTATTAGGTTCAGGGGGCAATTACTTTTTCACACAGGGCCATGTAGGTTTGGATTTTTTTTTCTCCCTAAATAATAAAAACCATCATTTAAAAACTGCATTTTGTGTTTACTTGTGTTATATTTGACTAACGGTTAAATGTGTTTGATGATCAGAAACATTTTGTGTGACAAACATGCAAAAGAATAAGAAATCAGGAAGGGGGCAAATAGTTTTTCACACCACTGTATATATATATATATATAGCAGACAAAAAATGTCACTGAACATCCACCAGGCCGTACTCTTGTACAATTATTTATATCTTAACTTATACTTTCCTATACAAACCCAAACGACCAGGAGTCTGACCTGCTAGCAGATATCAGGAATTGTCTGCATTGTGTTCCGGTTGAAATGAGATTTTTTTGCGTTGCACCCTCCCTCATCATAATCTATCGTCTATGGGGGGAGGAGTGAAAGCTTCAGATTCGTCATAAATTTCAATCTCCGGTTTTCAACGGATCTCAATGTTTTAGGGTCTCCTGATACCGAAAACATCGATATCTTGATGATGGGTGTGTGTCTGTGTGTCACAGTTTCAGAGCTAAAACTTAAGCCTGTTAAGAGATGATGATGTGTGATTAGAGAAAGCGGCGCTCTAGAGCAGTGGTCTCAAACTCCAGTCCTGCAGGGCCGCAGTGGCTGCATGTTTTCATTCCAACCCTTTTCTTATTTAGTGACCTGTTTTTGCTTCTAATTAACTCCTTTTCCTTTCATTTTATTTGACTTGTTTTTTTTAAGATTTCTTCCCCTGAATTTCTTCATCATTCCTCTGAATTGCTTCATTTCTTTCCTTCATTGGCACCAACAGGAATGAAATGTGAAGTGAGCGAGCCAACAGAACACCAACTAAGTCAGGGCCTCAAACTCCAACCGATTTCACTCCAACCAGTTGTTTAATTAGGTGTCGAGTCTTATTAATTAAAGCAGCTCTTTAATTCCATGGCTTGTTGCTGCTCTCATTGTGCAATAGCAGACATTTCTGAAATTGTTGAGCTTCTCTTTTCTAAGAGCACAGTTAAAATGATTTGGAGACATGAGCAGATGAGCATTCCTGAGACATTCATCTTTCTTTATTCTCTGATATTGTATGATGGACACAGTTTGCTGGTCATGTTTTGGCTTATTTTGTATCTCGTGATTGTTTGGCTGCTAATTAAGGAAAAAGAAACCATTAAAGGGTCTGAGTCTTCAACAGCAAGTCAATTAAAATGAATTCCAAAGGATGTTAATTATAACCAAAATGGGACACTAATTAAGAAAAGGGTTAGAATGAAAACCTGCAGCCACTGTGGCACTCGAGGACCGGAGTTGGGAACCCCTGCTCTAGAGGAACCCTCAAATACTGTAATTCTGCAATAAATTAGGAATTCTTCTCGTCAATTGCTATCGTAATGACCTATTTTATGATCAGAAAGATCAGCATCAGAGCGGTAAATAAGTACTGAAATGTTATTGAATGGCAGCACGGTGGGTAGCGCTGCTGCGTCGCAGTTAGGAGACCTGGGTTTACTTCCCAGGTCCTCCCTGCATGGAGTTTTCATGTTCTCCCCATGTCTGTGTGGGTTTCCTAATGGTGCTCTGGTTTCCTCCCACAGTCCAAAGACATGCAGGTTAGGTGCATTGGCGATTCTAAATTGTCCCTAGTGTGGGCTTGGTGTGTGGGTGTGTGTGCCCTGCGGTGGGTTGGCGCCTTGCCCAGGGTTTGTTTCCTGCCTTGCGCCCTGTGGTGGCTGGGATTGGCTCCAGCAGACCCCCGTGACCCTGTAGTTAGGATATAGCGGGTTGGATAATGGATGGATGGATGTTATAGAATAGATTAAGTCACTTAGTTCTGAGGGTGCAAAGTCTACTGACGCTAACGTCCATCTTTAACTTCCACTTCTTTTGGTTATACAACGTACAATTACAAATTTACAAGAAAATATAACAAGTAAAGATTTGTAAGTGCCTGTAATAAACAATTACCAAGTATTATAACACGCAACATAGTCTTTTATGCACCATCTGCTTATTCTTTGAAATATGTGGAAGAATTTACATGCCTGTTGTTTTATAAATGACTTTGTATATCGGAACCACTGGTCGGTTGATTATGGCATATGGATGAGTGACCAGCGCCTCCTTGACCATCTTAAAGCTGTTGATGAAAACGGTTTTCTTTCGTCCAAGACGCAGGCTGAAGACATTGCCATACTTCTCTGCAAGCTAATAAAAAAAGAAGAATGTTAGTGAAACAATAATGAAAAATCAAAATGGCTGACGTAATTATAAAATCATCTAGCTTATGCGTATTTCACTAGAAGAATTCAGAACTTGGGGAATTATAATAATAATGTAATAATAAGAAGAAGCTGTGTGATTTATGTTGCATTATTATTTGCACTGAAAGGGTCTTTGTAAAACAATACTTTTTCTTCTTCTTCATCTGTACCCACTTCTATGGGGGCTCAATGTGCTTGATCAACCTTCTCCACACAGCTCAGTCCTGCACCTCCTCACCAGTCAGACTCTTTTCCTTCAGATATTCTTTTACTTTATCCAACCACCTCCTCTTTGGCATCCCTCACCCCTGGACTCCCATCCCCATCAGTCTTTCGTTCACAGATTCCTTGTCTCTCCTCATCACATGTCCATACCACTTCCACCTCCTTCCCCAGACTTTCTCTCCCATTTTTCTGACAGATCCCACTTCTTCTCCTGTGCTCTCTTTACTACCCACGTCTCAGCTCCATACATCATTGCTGGCCTTACCACTTTCTTAAAAACCTGACCTTTAACCTGGATGGCTAGATTAATCAAGTGCCTTGAGTGCCTGGTATCCAAAAATGTCAAAGAGATCTCCAAGAGCGCTAATGCTCAAACAAGTTCAAGACTGAATGGAGATGAAGCCTCTACCAGTTCTTACTTTTAATCCTGTAACTGATGCACTGAAGCCAAATACAAGCAGATGATTATGAAGATGGACAGAAGAATTTACAAATGGGAGTACAGATGACAGATGGACATATGAAAATCTACTGAGATATCTGCTCAACACAATATTGTAACTGTTTAGTCAACGTTCTTAACATTATTCTTCAATCACTCAATACTCCTGATAGCTTCTTCCAATTGTTCCATTGACACTGCACTCTGTGAGTAATCTCTGCATCCAATTGTCCATCATGGGTTACCACTGATCCTAGATATTTAAACTTATCTACTTATATGGTGTTCCACAAGGCTCTATCCTGGGTCCGCTGCTCTTCTCAATCTACATGCTTCCGTTCGGTCAGATTATCTCAGGGCACAACGTGAGCTACCACAGCTATGCTGATGACACACATCTGTACTTATCAATAGCACCTGATGACCCCGACTCTCTCGATTCACTAACACAATATCTGACTTGTATCTCAGGATGGGTGAATAGTAACTTTCTCAAGTTAAATAAAGAGAAAACTGAAATCTTAGTGATTGGCAATAATGGATACAATGAGGCTATTAGAAATAATAGCTGTGATTCTTGAACGTGAACACACGTCAGGGGACAACTCTCTATACCCTTTGTAGTGAATAGTGGCAAAATCCACCAGTGAGAAGTCTCCACCCACAGGATTTCATCCTTAAAAACGTGAACCCAATTTTCTTCAGTCCGTACTCTTTGGGCTGGATAATGGATGGATGGAAGGATAACCACCAAGTTCAGTTTGAAAGACTGACCTCAGTGAGTCACAGTGCTGGAGCACCTTAACCCTGATATTAGAGCAGCCTGTTTACAGTAAGTTATTAGAAATTATTAGAAATTAGAAAGCTATTAGAAATTAACTGGATACATTAGAATTAAAAGTCAAGACAGAGGTAAAAAGCTTAGGGGTAACTGTTGACTGTAATCTAAATTTTAAATCGCATATTAATCAGACCAAAAGGACAGCATTTTTTCACTTAAGAAACATAGCAAAAGTTAGACCTCTTATATCACTGAAAGATGCTGAGAAATTAGTTCACGCATTTGTTTTCAGACGACTAGATTACTGTAACGCACTCCTCTCAGGAACACCCTAAAAAGACATAAATCGTTTGCAACTAGTGCAGAATGCAGCTGCTAGAATCCTAACCAGGAAAAGAAAATCCGAGCACATTTCTCCAGTTTTGATGTCACTACATTGGTTACCTGTGTCATTCAGGATTGACTTTAAAATTCTACTTATGGTTTATAAAGCCTTCAATAATCTCGTTCCATCTTATATATCGGAATGTCTGACACCTTATACTCCAAATCGTAACCTCAGATCCTCAAATGAGTGTCTCCTTAGAATTCCAAGAACAAAACTTAAAAGAATTGGTGAGGTGGGCAGCCTTCTGCTGTTATGCACCTAAAATCTGGAATAGCCTGCCAATAGGAATTCGCCAGGCTAATACAGTGGAGCACTTTAAAAAACTGCTGAAAACATATTACTTTAACATGGCCTTCTCATAACCTCACTGTAATTAAAATCCTGATACTCTGTATATACAACTCATTATAATAACTATTCATGGTGGCTCTAAAATCTGTACTAACCCCTACTCTCTCTTCTGTTTCCTTTTCCGGTGTCCTTTTGGTGGTGGCTTGCGCCACCACCATCTACTCAAAGCACCGTGATGTTCCAACAATGATGGATGGATTAAAAGCCAGAAGTCTGTATGACCATCAACATCAAGTGACTCTGTGAGAACCCTAACTACAAAGAGGACTATTTCATTTATGTTAGGTAGAATGCCCAGAGGGGACTGGGCGGTCCCGTGGCCTGGAACCCCTGCAGATTTTATTTTTTTTCTCCAGCCGTCTGGAGTTTTTTTTTTTTTTTGTTTTTTCTGTCCACCCTGGCCATCAGACCTTACTCCTTTTCTATGTTAACTAATGTTGTCTTATTTTAATTTCTTATTTTGTCTTTTATTTTTCTTTTCTTCAGTATGTAAAGCACTTTGAGCTACTTTTTGTATGAAAATGTGCTATATAAATAAATGTTGTTGTTGTTGATGTTATTGAACTGTGCTCCTTGCAGGCTAATTTTTGAATCCTGATCATCATTAAACATCAGATATTCTGTCCTCTTCCTAGTTATCTTCAACCCTCTATCTTCCAAAACCCCTCTTTACAGCCAGATGCCATTCCCGACAATAACCCTCTCTATTTATCAAGGCTTCGGGCTGGCACAAAGTTGGGCTGGTTTGCCCCCCTGCTGGCTAGATCTGTAATACTTATTTTGGATACTTTGGATACTTATAACTTATTTTTGCATGATGTTCTTCACCAAGTGCAGGCACAGAATACTGTAAACAAATTATGAGTTACAAGTACAGACGATACTATTGACTAAATACAGAACTGGTTCATATATACATGCAGATTTGTTAAAACACACAGAGAGCAACTAATTAAACATAAATGGAAACCAACAATGTCTGTCCACTAATTAATTGATGAACTATGGCCAGTTGACAACAGAGGAGATTAAAATTGTCGAATACAAAGTCACAGTCCTGGAGACCTCGGACAGCTGGCTGACTAACCTGTCGGTCATTTTACAGGGTGGTCCAGATCTAATAATGCAGATCCAGACCGTCTGGATGACTTTGATTTATGCGGGGACGATTCCAGTTTGGCACAAAGACAGTTCTTCATGTCGTCAGATCGCACACTTCTCGATGGTCTGGGATTTTTCCGGCGATTTTCTATGTAATAAACTTAATCAGTTATAGCGTAATGAAAATTGCATAATTAGATTTGGACCACCCTATATGGTGGAGTCTGCATAATGTGTTTGTCTGCAAAAAACTCTAGGAGAAGCAAAATATTGATCAAATAATTGGGTTAGGTTAGGGTTTGAAGAGATGCTCCGAAGAGCAAAGTGCTGGTACACTGACTCATTACAGTAAAATTTTACTTATAGTGCGCATGTCACACTAGCATTCATCACTAAATTACAGTAATCCTTCCTCAATCGCGGGGGTTGCGTTCCAGAACCCCCCGCAATAGGTGAAAATCCACGAAGTAGAAACCATATGTTTGTATGGTTATTTTTATATATTTTAAGCCCTTAGAAACTCTCCCACACTGTTTATAAATATTCTCCGCACAGTTATACAGCAAACCCTCGTTTATTGCGGTTAATCCACTCCAGACAGATAAATGAATTTCCACGAAGTAGGATTCTTTATTTATAAATCTAATATTTTCGCAGTTAGAGCATAGAAAACCTGTTTACGACCTTCTAAATACGTTTTTTAACATTATTAGAGCCCTTTGGACATGAAATAACACCCTTTAGTCAAAGGTTTAAACTGTGCTCCATGACAAGACAGAGATGACAGTTCTTTCTCACAATTAAAAGAATGCAAACATATCTTCCTCTTCAAAGGAATGCGCGTCAGGAGCAGAGAATGTCAGAGAGAGAGAAAGAAAAGTATACAATCAAAAATCAATAGGGCTGTTGCGCTTTTAAGTATGCAAGCACCGCGATAAAGCGGCCGCAATGAAGGGATCAATGTGAAGGTAGCCTTTCAGCATTTTTTAGAGGAGCGTCCGTATCTTCTAAACAAACAGCCTCTGTGCGAACAGCCCCTCTGCTCACACCCCCTCCGTCAGGAGCAGAGAATGTCAGAGAGAGTGCGAGAGACAGAGAAAAGCAACCAATGAAAAATCAATACAGGCTGTTAGAGCTTTTAAGTGTGCGAAGCACCGCGCGGGAAGCATATCGTATATCATTGAGGAGTTTTATTTAATACGTAATACGTGCTCTGATTGGATAGCTTCTCAGCCATCCGCCAATAGTGTCCCTTGTATGAAATCAACTGGGCAAACAAACTGAGGAAGCATGTACCATAAATTGAAAGACCCATTGTCCGCAGAAATCCGCGAACCAGCAAAAAATCCGTGATATATATTTAGAAATGCTTACATTTAAAATCCGCAATGGAGTGAAGCCGCGAAAGTCGAAGCGCGATATAACAAGGGATCACTGTATATAAATATATTTAAATATTGCCCCAAAATGTTTTTAAAAAGCTACTCGTAAAATGTTATGTAAATAAGTCTATCAAAGTAATGTAGGATCTGTTAACATTGTTCTCAAAATTAATTTAAAATCAACCTTCAACAAGATCTATATATTTCAATAAACCTATATAAGTAGTTTAAAATACACTAAAAAGGGACTCTAAAATATATAAATATATTCTAAAACCAGGTACTTTTGAAAAAATTAAGAAAAGGGGTTTTAAAAAACTAATTCATTTTTAAATTTTAGGGCCCCCTTCACTGATTTAACCTTAGGGCTGAGAAATAACATTAGGATAAAAAGGTGAAAGGCCCCAAACAAGAGTGATATGTTAAGGGTTAGTGAAGGAAAAGAACTACAGACAGTGAGGTTAAGGTTAGAATATAGGAGAGGGGAAGGACAGTTTAATACAACAGAAAACAATAACAATGGGAAAGGAAAAAGCAGTCTAAAATCACCTGTTTCCTTGTCATGCCAACCCAATCCTGTTTAGCCAAAGCAGCAAAAGGTTCTTTAAAGACTGGGTGTCACTGTTCCATATTATGTGACATACCAGTTTTATTTTTAATTTTAGAATCATTCTTTTATGTAACCACCTAGCTGTGTTTTGTTTTCGATAAAACATAGATGATTTCTGTAAAACACAGAGATGAGAGCGTGCAATTTCAGCCAATAACACGGTCAAGTCAGTAATTGATGAAAGCCAGACATTTTTACCTTCTTAGGCAATGCCTGCCGGACGGAGGACACAACGCCAAAAACAAGGACCTCCTTTTGACGAATGTCTGGTAACCCTAACCAGATGGGAGCAAGCCCCGCATTATTTCATAAACTGTTAAGCAGGTAGACGGTCTGCAGTTGATTCCAAGTGTGGAATTTGCATTAGTCAGCTGTCGTTGTGAACTCTCAATGTGAGGTCCAAAGAGCTGTCCATGCAAGTAAAAAAAGGCCATCATTAGGCTGAAGTAACAGACCCATCTGAGAGATAGCAGAAACAGCAGGAGTGGTCAAATCAACCATCTGGTAGATTCTTAAAGAGAAGGAACACACTGGGGAGCTCAGCAACACCAGAAGGCCTGGACAACCACAGAAGATGACTTTGCTGGATGATTGCAGAATTCTGTCCTCGATGAAGAAGAACCCCCTTCATGACATTTAGCCAAACCAAGACCACTCTCTGGGAGGTAGGTCTATCATTGCCAAAGTCTATGATCAAGAGAAGACTTCATGAAAGTAAAGACAGAAAGTTTACCACAAGGTGCAGACCACTGGTAAGCCACAAGCATGGGAAGGGCAGATTAGACTCTATCAAAAAACATTTTTTAAAAGTCTTTCCAGTTCTTGAACAGTTTTACTTGGATAAATGAAACTAAGATCAACAGGCACCAGAATGATGGAAAGAGAAGAGTATGGAGAAGAGAAGATACAACTCATGATCTGATGAATACCACATCATCTGTGAAACATGGCGGAGGTGGAGTGTTATGGCCTGATCATGTATGGCTGCCAATGAAAGTCACTCACTGGTGTTTATTGATGATGTGACTGCTGATAGAAGTAGTAGGATGAACTCTTAAGTGTCCAGGGCACTATACTGTGTGCTCAGAGTCAAATAAATGCTGCAAAAATGACAGGACGAACTTCACAGTACAGATGAGCCAAAACATGCAGTGACAGCAAACCAAGTGCTTTTCAAGGCAAAGAAGTGGAATAGTCTTCAATGACCAAGTCAGTAAACTGACCTCAACCCAACTGGATATGCAGGTCACTTACTGAACACACAACTGATGGCAGAAAGTCCAACGAACAAGGAGCACCTGAAGACAGCTGCACTAAAGGCCTGGCAGAGCATCACTACGGTGGAAACCCAGGAGTTTTTTCCTACAAGGTTTTGCTGCACTATTGAGCTCTCATGTTGAATGTTTGTCCATGTTGACTTTTTCTTTTTGTCAACACGCTAACACGTCACGTCAAGTGACCTTTTGGACACCTGCTCTGATTGTGAACAACCCACATTAACTAGCCAGGAATCATTTTTCATGTAAATGATTTTTATTTAGTTCTAATTGGATCGCTTCATAATCGTGACAATTAAAGCCAGGTAAGGATGGGTGCTGGATGCCTGACTGCTGCGAACGCAGGTACCATGGGGGAAGACTTTTACATTATTAGGTATTTTTTTTCCATTTGCAGAGCCTCAGCACCACGTGGCACAGCTGGTCTGCACCAGCACATCCTGGATAAAAGTTTATAGGTAGGCACAAAGCAAATGTTACATCTGCTCTACAACTATTTTATGTTCGTTGTACAATTTAATACATGAATACTGAGCTTATACCGTTGTGTTTCTTAGAGAAGTGAGATTTTTATTAATGTTTGTAATGGTGCAAATATGCAATTCATACTGCTTGGGACAAATACATCTTTTTCTTGATTTACCCCCTGCTCTATGGTTTAAAATTACAAATCAAATAATTAAGACGTGATTAAAGCACACATTGCAGATTTTCATTTAAGGGGGATTTGCATACATTGCGGTCATGCTGTGCAGAAATGATAACACTGTTCCTACTTGTTCCCCCCATTTCAGGGCACCATCATGTTTGGGACATTTGGCGTCACTGGTGTTTGTGATTCCTCAGGTGGGTTTCATGGCATCATACGATACCGCTGTGTTGTGGGGTACAAAATCTGTAAGTTTTGGTCTATATTTTCATTATATTTTGTTCAAGACAAAACAACAGATGAACTTAATAGAGGACACATCAAAGCATATCCTCTTCCTGATTGTACTTTACTTTTAAAACAGCTGTTCCAAGAAAGAAAGGAAGACATGCTGGTGCCAAAGGCTATCGATTAGTTTATAACCTGGGCATCTGAGACAACAAGTTACTAAATTGGTTGACAGCCTGGGAAAGGAAGACATGCCAGTAGGTACTAAGCAACATCAAAAGTTTTATTGTTTTTGGAAAAATGGATGTGGTCAAGATTAAAGAATATGAGCAAAATTCATCCATCATATTGACAGGCAGCCAATCAGGTGTATACAACAATCATGTGTTGTGAAACCCCCGGCCTGAAATTTTATAATAAATATGCCTCGTCTGAAGAGCGACATCAGGAGGAAGAAGGGATGAAGACGTCAGGAGAAGAGAACAGAGTGACAACAGAAGAGGGCGCCATCAACATGCAACCGTTTCCATCTGATTGTCAGAAAAGCATCGAATGAACAACTATGAGTGCCTTGTCATCTTTACTTTTTCGTAAGCTTTTTCTAAAGACTATATACTGTATATCCAGACTTTACTATCTGTCCTATTTTCTATTATTCTTTGTCCTACTGGTATTATTATTCCTGTTATAAATACCACACTGCATTTAACTTTCTATGCTTCGTCTTAATGTCTAGAGTGATTGAAGTAATAAGGTAGATTTCTTTGAGCACCAGGTGTAGCTGGAAGTTTGCCAATACCTCTGTGCTGCGAGGTTTATGAAGGCTGAGGGTGAGAGCTCCACCTAAAAGTAGGGAAAAGGACGTCAAGTAGGACATTCTTGGCTGATAAATGGCCTATAGCCAATGGTGCTGAGCTTTTGTATGTCCGAATATTTTCTTTGAGACCAAAAGTAATATTTAGGTCTGAGATATCTTTAAAATGTTGTATGTTGTAAGTAAGTCTCTTGAAGTGCTGAGAGAGTGACAGGCTGTGTTCCTAAGGCACTTGTGTGGTTTAAAGTACTAGAGGTTAACCAGCTGTGTGTGTGTGTGTGTGCGTCATTCATAGGGCACTGTTGAGTTTCTGTCTGTATGTGCATATAAATGTACGTGTGTGATAATCTTAAGGTGCAACAGTAGACCAACCCGGTAACAAACCTTATGAGTACACTTACCCCTAGGTAAAGGGTAAGTACAGGGAAATATCATCATACACTCGGCTCGATTTGACCCTTTAGAGTCTGTAGTTGCCATTGTTCAACATTGTGACAGTAGTAGAACCGTCACCGGGTCTTTTGTCGGTGAGGGGAGACGAAAGAATCAGCAGCAGACGACATTAAACAAAATAAAGTACGGTAAAGAGTTGACAGGTGCAGTGCTGAAAGGTTCATAAAGTGAAAATCCCCCCAAGACACTTGATGTTGGCACATCATTCCGATTAAATATCAGATTTTTTACTTTTTCACACAGGGCCATGTAGGTTTGGATTTTTTTTTCTCACTAAATAATAAAAACCATCATTTAAAAACTGCATTTTGTGTTTACTTGTGTTATATTTGACTAATGGTTAAATGTGTTTGATGATCAGAAACATTTTGTGTGACAAACATGCAAAAGAATAAGAAATCAGGAAGGGGGCAAATAGTTTTTCACACCACTGTACATCAGCTGCTGCATGCCACACATTAAATTACTTGCTGGGGAGACGCCACAGGCACGATTATCAGCTGCACGCCACACATTACATCAGTTGCTGGTGAGACTCTGCTCATTGCCCACTGTTGTGACAGAAAATTAAAGGCATATTACGGACATCAAAGCCAGTATTACTGTCAGAGAAAATTTAATGTTTATGCACTACTGTTCTAGCGCCTGTTATTGTAACAGGCTTAATGTCTAGTAAAAAAGAAAAGGAAACATTTTAAAAATAACATAACATGATTGTCAAAGTAATTGTTTTGTCACTGTTATGAGTGTTGCTGCCATCAAGGATTTGATTATCATTATTTCTTTCATTCAGGTTCATATTTGGAGAATGTGTTTTGTTCAAGTTGCATTCCGCGTTTGTCAACCGTTGTAAAGATAACAGGTTTCATTGATAACTTTGTGTCCACGTTGTCACAGTTGAAACATTCATAAACATTGAAGTGTCCACTACCCAAATTGCTACCCGTGAATCTAAGATGTTTAACAGGCATTCCCGGTTGTCCAAAGGTGTAAAATACAGTATTTCCCCATTTCTATACACTTGAAAGCGACAATGAAATAATTCCACGGCAGCTATCAGTTCACATGCAGAACCATAGGTTGACAGCTTCGGCATTTCGCTGCTCTAGTGGTCCTGTGTAGTATAACTGTCTCCTGTCCACACCTTGAACCTGTCCCAGTCATTCAGTCCATAAGACACAATGTCTCTGTGGATATCAAGGCTGAGACTGATATGGAGTGGTGGCTCTGAGGCTAGGGATCTGCACTGGCAATCGGAAGGTTGCCGGTTCGAATCCCATAAATGCCAAAAGGGACTCTGCTCTGTTGGGCCTTTGAGCAAGGCCCTTAACCTGCAATTGATGAGCGCTTTGAGTAGTGAAAAACGTGCTATATAAATGCAAAGAATTATTATTATTATTATTATTATGGCCGTGCAATAAGTAAGAGAGAGAATGGAAGAAGTAGCTGCAGTCTTGGGGCATGGAAACCACTGGGTACAGGTTGGTGAAATTGTGATTGACGGTGATCACCGGAATAGACATGATATTTGGGGTAAACTTGCACCCGTTGAGAAAGAAAGTACGAAGGAAGGCGAGAAGCGGTGGAGCAGGGAATGAAAAGCAGAAGTCAGTACCAGGAAGATGTACGTGAGCAAGTAAGGAAACCCAACAATGTCAGCCTTGAAGCGGCGGAGTAAACGAAAAGGCAGGAGTCGCCAGCAGGAAGACGTGAAGCAAGGCGAACAATAACAGGCTTGAAGAGCAGTGGAGTAAAGAAGAAGGGAGCAGTGAGCACGGCAAACAGCTGAGGAAAGCAAGGAAGCGAGTGAGGAGGCACGTGAGTGTGGGATATCATTAATGTATACAGGCAGGGAGCCAACCATGGTGGTGTGCGGCCAGCGGCCATGTGGAAAAAGGAAGGGGGGCCGGGAGCTGCCCTTGTGGGTCTCTGTCGTGAAATAAATCCTCTGTTAACGGAAATAAGGAATGAAACCGCCAAAAGGAGAGGTCAGTTCTGAAAGTTCCTTACGGCATAATGGTGAGAACTGCCAAAAAGAAGACATTATTTAGTTTGTTACGGGGCACAGCGCAAAATGAAACATACTTAATGTTTGTAAGTACAGTGTAAAGGATGAGCATGGGAAATTTGGGCTTCCTACGTATATTTGAAGTCACAGAAATAGTGAGGTGGGGTTTCCCCTGTCTATATATACAGTTTAGGGGGTACACCCGTCTACCCCCAATTGGGTGTTGCAATAGGACATGAAACACACCTAACCTTTGTAAGTACACTGCAAGGAATGAGCACGCGAAATTTCAGCTTCCCACCAATATGGAAAGTGGGAGAATTAGTGATGAATCAGAGGGGGCTTTGCCTTTTATTTTAATTGACTTTTTAAATTTTTGTTGTTGTGGATTATGTCCTTTATCTCTCCCACCAATACTAGTTTATCTTTTTTTTTTGCAATAAACATTGGTAACTTTATTTTCAAGAGGTTTTGTACTTTATCTGGGTTTTGGGGTACCTTGAGCGCCATCCGGCTATGAACTACAGTGTTTCGTGACAAACATGAGGACAAAAGCTGTGCCAATGAAAGTCACAGAAGCCAATATGAGGCTTAACAATAGCAATAAAACCACTGGAGACATCAGTAGAACCTTAGGATTACCTGAATCAACTGTCTGAAATATCATGCAGAAGAAAGAATACACTGGTCAGCTCAGTAGGCCAAGGAAAACCTCCACTGTTGAAGACAGAAGAATCCTCACTAGGGTCAAGAAAAAGCCCCAAACCCTGGCCTGTCCGACCAATCAGAAACATTCTTCAGGAGGCACATGTGGACGTGTCAGAGATGACCATCTGCAGAACACTTCAATAGCAGAAGCCACACTGCAAGATGAAAAATCACAAAAACAGGATGGCCAGATTGGGAAAAAATGACTTTGAAGAGCCTGCAGAATTCTGGGAGAAAGGTCTTGTGGTCAGACGAGACAAAGATGAACCTGCAAAAGTGTGATGGCAAGAGCAAAATGTGGAGATGAAAAGGAACTGTCCAAGATCCAAAGCAGACCACCTCATCTGTTAAACCAGGCAGTGCTGGGGGTGTTATGGCTTGGGCATGTATGGCTGCCACAGGTCTTGGCACACTTCTCTTCATTGATGATGGAACTGCTGATGGCAGTGGCACAGTGAATTCTGAGGTGCGTAGAAACAACTGATCTGCTCAAGATCTAGTAAATGCGTGCAAATTCCTCAGACGGCACTTCATCCTACAACAAAGCAATGATCCCAAATATACTGCTAAGGAAACACAGGAATATTTCAAACTTAAAAAATGACCAGGCCAGTCACCTAAATTAAATCCAGATCAGCAGGCCTTCTACTGTACATGCTGAAGAGAAAGCGCATGGGGACAAGCCCCCCGAAACAAGCATTAGAGGCTTGGCAGAGCATCACCAGAGAAGATCCTCATTGCATGCAAGGGATATGCAACAAACTCTTAAATATGACAAATGGCTTTAACAGACGTGCCATTGCTGTGTCCCAGACATCATGGTGCCCTGAAATGGGGGGGGGGGGATGGGGGGGAGGGGACCGTGTAGAAAAAGTGTTGTCATTTCTACATGTCTGCAAATCCCCTTAAATGAAAGTCTGCAACATGAACTTTAATCACAACGTCTGATTTATTTGATTAGTAATTTTACATTGCGGAGCAGAGGGGTACATCAAGGAAAAATGTGTCCTTGTCCCCAACATGATGGAGGTCACTATAGCTACCGTATATTACCAGTGATACACACATGTGAGTAGGAGGCAATTGTAATAAAATTGAGTAATTGTAATAAAACATCCGACCAGGGGGTGGCGGAGTGCGCTGACTGTCTTTCTCAATTCCCTACAGACCTTTCCCGGGAAATCCTGCAAGGTTCCGGCACCTCAGAAGATGTCACTTCCGGTGCCAACCCCTTTGCTGACGTCACTTCCAGACCAGAAGACATCACTTCCGGTTCTAAAGCCTCCATCTTTGTCTGTAATAATCAGTTCTGTTTCGGACTCTGTTCTATGCACATTGTGCTACTAAAATTCCTCTTTTGCAGCCGGGAAAACAAAATACGGGTGGCTGCCCCAAATCTTATGATGTCTGCGTTGCATTATTATCACACCAGATAAAGCTGGCTCGTGAGGTGCTTGATTATTGAATGGAAAATCCCCAATAAAAAGTTACTGATGAGTATTGCAAGGTCTTGCTGTAAATCCAGAAGTTTCTGTTGCCACATAAATGATGTTAGTTACATGGTGCATCTTATTGTATTAATTATAGTTTTATCATTCCAATTTGCTGTTTTCTTTTGATTTTTGAGGGTAGATATTTTTTGAAAAGGTGGCGCAGTGGGTAGCACTGCTGCCTCACAGTAAGGAGACCTGGGTTCGCTTCCAGGGTCCTCCCTGCATGGAGTTTGCATGTTCTCCCCGTGTCTGCGTGGGTTTCCTCCGGGTACTCCACACTAGGAACTGAAGTGGGGGGGCACGGTGGTGCAGTGGTAGAGCCGCTGCCTCGTGTGCAGTGGCGTAGCGTGGGTGTCAGCCGCCCCCCTTATTTAGGTATTTCAATTTAAAAGACTAAAATATACAGTAATTCTTTGCCGCCCCCTAAAAGTGCCGCCCCTGCCGCCCCCACTACGCTACGCCACTGCTCGTTGGTATCCTCCGGTTGCTCCGGTTTCCTCCCACAGTCCAAAGACATGCAGGTTAGGTGCATTGACGATCCTAAATTGTCCCTGGTGTGTGCTTGGTGTGTGGGTGTGTGTGTGTGTGTGTGTGCGTGCCCTGCGGTGGGCTGGCACCTTGCCCAGGGTTTGTTTCCTGCCTTGCGCCCTGTGGTGGCTGGGATTGGCTCCAGCAGACCCCCGTGACCCTGTAGTTAGGATATAGCGGGTTGGATAATGGATGGATATTTTTTGAAATTATAAACAATTTAACCGTGCATCTTACATTGTGTCTAGTCTTTCCTTTTGAAATACTGATATTAGTTTTCATTATTTACGTTAGCATTTTTAAAACTCATTTTGTGCTATGAAAAGATTTTTAAAAAATAAAAAGTTACAAAAACAGAATAAACATAATTAAACATGCACAAATGACGTCTTTTGAAAAATATTTTGCATTTTTCAGGCTTTTCTTAGAGGGCGGACCCTGATTTTATTTTGGTACAATACTGACAGCTCTCAGGTTGTCTTTGAAATTACGAAGATGCTTCTGTACCGTTTATGTGAATATAATATCATTACATTACTCCAATACATTCAAAGAGAGTTCTGGATAGCCTTTCACTTATAATCTTCATAAACTCAGTAGTCTACTTCCATCCATGCTTCTTCCAAACCTGCTCAATCCTGAGTAGGCTCATGGAGCCAAACCCTGAAAGCATAGGGGTGCCAGGCAGGAACAATCCCCAGCCAGCCTACTGCAGCGTGACAACACACAAACACACATTCCCACCAATTAGCACCACCAGTCCACCTAACCGGCATGTCTTTGGAGTGTGGTAGGAAACTGGAGCCCCCAGAAGGAATCCACATGCACACACGGAGAACATGCAAACTCCATGCAAGAAGGACCCAGGATGGGAACCCCAGTCTCCTTTTGGAGAGGCAGCAGTACTACCACCATGCCACCCCAGCAGTGTACAAAGATTACATTTAAATTTTTCTTCAAGAAACATGAAGATCACTCTCTTAACCTTGTCTTCTACAAAGTTATCAATCACAAGCATTTAACACCAATTGCTTGGTTTGATTTGCACTTTTCACTTTGCATGATGCTGGCTGTGCTTTTCTCATTCATTTGTGAGCAGGACTCAGGGTTATGTACCCAAGTCTTCTCTGAAGGTGGGTCAGGCCACACTCGTCACGCCCCCCCTGTCAGTCCTCAGCTTCATCCATCCATCCATTATCCAACCCGCTATATCCTAACTACAGGGTCACGGGGGGTCTGCTGGAGCCAATCCAGGCCAACACAGGGCGCTTTAGATGCTATACTAGTTATTATCAGCCGAGCAAGTGATGCATGCTGCATAAACTGATAATATTTATTTTCTCATTAAGAACTAATCAGTTGATCCATTTTTAAAGATCATAAAAAAATAATAAGAGACTAGGGATTGCCAATGTATTTCTTGCAATTTAACGTTATTTAAAAACAGTTAGCAGGGTGTGCTCCAGGATATCTATACTCCTAATGCTTTTACCTTTTCGTTTGCATCCAACCATCTACAGCGTATCCGTAAAGTATTCACAGTGCATCACATTTTGTTACGTTACTGCCTTATTCCAAAATGGATTAAATTCATTTTTTTTCCTCAGAATTCTACACACAACACCCCATAATGACAACGTGAAAAAAGTTTACTTGAGGTTTTTGCAAATTTATTCAAAATAAAACAACTGAGAAATCCCATGTCCATAAGTATTCACAGCCTTTGCTCAATACTTTGTCGATGCACCTTTGGCAGCAATTACAGCCTCAAGTCTTTTTGAATATGA
>JANRMT010062857.1:45518753-45534117 GCA_026402145.1 Polypterus bichir lapradei | reverse complement strand
TATATGATAGATAGACAAACATGAGAGGCACTATATAATAGATAGATGGATATTGTTGGCCTCAACAATGAGGATCCTGTGAGCCGGATCACCTTTGGGGAAACGCACCACATGGCCGTAGTGCTGTAACTGACGCTCCCTCACAATGCAAGTAATGTGCCTCAATCATTACACCGAACCCTTAAATTCAATAAAATAACTTTTTAAAGAAGGCGGCCTCAGGTGCAGAGAGACAGTTACCAAGTCCTCTGCCCCCAAAGTCTGTGTGTCCCATGAAAGGCCAAACTCTCCAGGTCCCTTTCCTAACAATTAGAAACCACACAGTATGACAACTTATCATTCGTTATTCAATAATGAGATTTGTCACATTCTTCTTCTTCTTCTTTTGGCTGATCCTTTTAGAGGTTGCCGCAGTGGATCATCTTCTTCCATCTCTTCTTGTCCTCATCATCTTGTTCTGTCACACCCATCACCTGCATGTCCTCTCTCACCACATCCATAAACCTTCTCTTAGGCCTTCCTCTTCTCCTCTTCCCTGCCAGCTCTATCCTTAGCACCCTTCTCTCAGTATACCCCTCATCTCTTCTCTGCACATGTCCAGACCAATGCAATCTCGCCTCTCTGACTTTGTCTCCCAACCGTCCAACCTGAGCTGACCTTCTAATGTCCTCATTTCTAATCCTGTTCACCCTCGTCACACACAATGCAAATCTTAGCATCTTTAATCTGCCACAGCATCCGGATGTATGGTGACCCGAAGTGGGTGTTAATAATGGCCAATTGCCTACACACTTTGGGGAGTAGTGAAGGGACGCAGCTCCATTACCATTGATGGCTGCCATTTATTTTTTGCAGCACACTGGCCAGTCATGTTAGTGAAAAGCCACTCGCTCGACTTTACTTCACAAAGCAAACAAGTCAAGCATCGTCCCCTATAGCAGATTCAGAGCTCCCCATCTAAAGAGGACACTCTGAAGGTGAGGGTCATGGGACATTTGAAAATGCACTCACCCTGTATTTGTGGGTTTAGAACCATGAAGAGCAGAGCCCAGCGCAGGGTCGTGACAGTTGTTTCGCTTCCAGCCACAAACAGGTCTAAGGTGTCTGAGCACAGAGCGTCGTCGTTGAATTTGGCTGCAAGGTCGTCTTTGCGCTGATGAAAAAACAAAATGTTATGTCTTTGTTGTCACATACAGCAGCACAACTTGGATTTATTTTAATGGAATCATTCAAACAGTTTGTAATGCATTATCTTTAGCAGCTCCTTCTTCTTATTATATAATTCAAATTGCCAGCCTGTTAAAACAATTGTCCACTACACCATTAAATAGATGAGGGATATTCAGTTAATAAAACAGCTTTCAAGTTGAGAACCATCACATGGCACTCTCTACAGCTTACATTATCATAGAAAGTGTCCTTCACTCTACATAATGACACGAGTGTCATACACAATAAATATGAATGCATTTCAGGCACAAACAGTAGATTGCCGAACCGCAAGAATCCAAATTCATTTGTTGCTGAGTTAATCAAACACCAGCTGTGCCACCCACGGAAGGGGCATTGAAATCTAAGTAAGCATCACAGACCTCAGTGTTAATGTTAACCATCACGTGGAACGTATTCTGTAGTGCATGAAGTACTCTTTTGACAATGTCCTGAACACGCGCATCCAGTAAAGCAGGACATGAAAGTCTTCCAAGGCAAGGCCTATGCACTAAACTTAAAAATAGTAAAAGGGGCCCTGATGTTAATTAATCCTTTATGGGTCATAATAACTAAAAAATACATCCTATTCCTATCTTAATCCTAAGGTTAATAAGTAAAAATATACCCTTAATCTTAATAATTAACATGAGAGCCCTGATGTTAAGTCAGTGATCGGGGCAAATAAAAACCCTACGTAAGTCCTATATTAATATTTTTTTAGTGGTTTTTATGATTTATTTGAGATACTTATACACCTTATTAAAATCATGTTTTAAAATAGTATACAGTGGATATCCATTGGGAATCCCTGGTATTTATTACTAATAAGATCAGAGTTAGGGTGAATACAATTATAGTATTAAATATGTATTTAACACTCCAACCTTTTTTCCCCTGAGAGCTCCTTTTACAAAATGAAAATGGCCGAGAGCTCCTCATGTTTTCTAACGTTTCTTCTCATCGCTTATTTCAACCCAAACAAACTGAATAAGCTTTTTATGCCTGAACATTTACAAAATGTTGCCGTCCACAACTCACATTTTGCATTAAAACATCACAAAAAATATTTTGTTCACCTGCAAGTGCATTTTCTATATCTGTATGCATTTTCTCATGTATCTCACACTAGTGAATTAAAACATGAATTCTGTCAAAACAAAACAATGCAATTCCAAATCCACAGATATGACTTCTTCATTTGTCATTTTGTCACATGTCACTGTGTCACTTTATTCACAGGTTCAGTTGCATTTGTGAACTCAGGTTCACTCTTCTGGAGTCATTTCAATGTTCATCTGTCAGTTGTGGCAGATTGCTGGGGTCCTTACCTGGCCGGGATGCCTCGAAAGACCGGAAAGGGGCATGTATAGCTTCCGGGCCACGAGGGGGCAACTGCCCTGGACTAAGAGAGGACCACAGGAGAAGAGGGAAGAGATTTTAACCCATTGGGACCCATGGCCACCACCAGGGGGTGCCTTAAGACTCGTTGGACCTGGAGAACTGTTACTTCCACCACACCAGGCAAGATGGTGGATGAACCTGCCAGGGACGCCCAGAGTGCTTCCGGTGCAAAGGGCAGCACTTCCGCCACACCAGGAAGTGCTGCCGGAAGGCCGTCATCAGCCACCTGGAGCACATCCGGGCTGGAATAAAAGGGGCCGCCTTCCTACAGTCTGGGAGCCAGAGTCGGGAGTGGGAGTAGAACGAAGCTCCCAGGAGGAGACAGGTAGCCAAGGACTGAGGAAAAGAAGAGTTATTGTGGTGATTGATGAGCTGTGTACATTGTGTGGTGTTCGGGACTTTATTCCTGTGATTATTTGTGGTGAATAAACGTGTGTCTTTTAATAAAGATATGGTCTCTGACTGGTGGGATCCAGGCAAGTCTCACACAGTTTTGTTCTGAACTTTGATTTCATGACATTCATGTCAGACTCACTGACGTATGGAGACCCAAACAAAGCAGACATTTTCAGAGCTGCTTGGTGAAGATTCTTATAGTTATCTGGCTCTACTAAGCTCCAGAAATGCTGTTGAGACTTGAGCTGCACATTATTTTGAAGGTTCACTAATATATAATACTAGGGGGCTCCACTCCCTACTCGCTTCGCTCGCCCACCCCCCGGGTTTGGTTAACCGGATATACAATTTAAAGAGATTGTTATTTTCATGGGAATTGTTACATATGCATTATTTTCACTTTTACTTTAAAACTTTTGTAAAAACAATACTTGTCCTTTATTTCCGGCCCCAGACGTGGTTAAATCTCTTTCTCGCAGGACGTATAATGCTGATCGTGTTGTGAAGGGGGGGGTTGGCTGAACACACAGTAAGGAGATGATCAGCTGCTGTCTTTCTGCTGCTGCTACTGCTGGCGAGCTGCATTTTCTGCTTGTCGCGCTGCGCGTCCATCATTTAAAAGCTGGTACAGCAGCTGTCCTTTTGCAACTTCGCATCTCTGCCGCTCACATTGTGAAGAGGTGGGGTAGGGGCTGAACACACGCTAAGGAGAAGCGGTCGAATCATCTGCTGGCTTACTGCTGCTGGCGAGCTGCATTTTCTGCTTGTCGCGCTGCGCGACCATCATTTAAAAGCTGGTACAGCAGCTGTCCTTTTGCCACTTCGCATCTCTGCCGCTCACATTGTGAAGGGGGGGGGGCTGAACACAAGCTAAGGAGAAGCGGTCGAATCATCTGCTGGCTTACTGCTTCTTGCGAGCTGCGTGTCCTGCTTGTCGTTGTTTTAAGAGCTGGGAGCACATGAAGCGTGTCTGCCAAAAGCATTCCAACAACTGCTAGGTTAGATGTTTGTGAACTTGTTTTAAATGTTGTCTCACTGCCTTGTCTCGAATGCAGAGGTGGGTAGAGTAGCCAAAAATTGTACTCAACTAAGAGTAGCGTTACTTCAAAATAATATTACTCAAGTAGAAGTAAAAAGTAGTCAGAAATCAGACTCAAGTAAGAGTAACAAAAAGTATTTGGTGAAAAGACTACTCAAGTACTGAGTAACTGGTTGAACATAATAAATTATTTATTTTTTAGAAATGTATTAAGACAGACAAAAATATAAAATAATGTACAAATTCTGCTATTTCCAAATAATAAAAAAATGAGTAAAAATAAATAAAATCTTTACAAAATAAAGATGCACAAATAACACAAAGTTCCAAATCTCCGTTTTTCACAACAAAGCTTTTGAAGCCGATACCTCCAGTAGGTAACGTGTATGTCTGAACAGTGCAAACTACTTACAGTGACGAGATCTCCTGTACACTGACAGTATAATACTGCAGATTCACTTGCCCTCCGAATAGCACAGCTGATAGAAAATAACATCAGAACAAGGCAGCTTGTGCACGTCTAGGAGGTCTCACTTTACCTTGACTGTCTGTGTCTGTGCCTGTTTGGTTAAAACGTGCTTGTTCTTCACCCAGTGAAGTGATGGCTACGCTTCAGCAGGAGTTGGCTCTCATTTTTCATGTACAGTGGAACCTTGGATTGCGAGTAACTTGGTTTGCGGTTTGTGTTTTGCAAGACGAGCTAAAATATTTTAATACATTTTGACTTGATAAACGAGCGAGGTCTTGCAATACGAGTAGTCCATATACGCTTTGTCTGCTGAGCATCATGTGATCACAACTGAGCTGACGGTTCTGCTCTCTCTCCCTGCAGGATTGTGGGCAATCATCAGTCAGTGTGCCTCACTCATATAGTCAACATCCGTACGAGCGTATACTGTTTATTACAGCATTGTGACCACGTGTGTGTGTTGTGACGTGTGAGTCCCCGTCTTGCACCCCAAAACATGAAGCTGAGTCTCAATACTTTAGCGACGCCATCTTTATTCAGCTTGAAACAGGAACAATGTGGTTATTTATTGTAGCGGGATCTGCCACTCTCCTATACACAGACACAGCAGCCAGGCAGTGTCTATGCCGCCACAGTGTGTGTGTGGTCATGTGACTTCATGGCTACGTCTAATTGTGAAACAGTCATGCAGTAGATCCACTGGCAGCTTCTCTCAGGCAAAAATATAACGTAGTATATAATGGAAAAAAAGTAACGATTCGAGCATTGCCCAATGTAGCGGAGTAAGAGTAATGTTTCTTCTTCACAAATGTACTCAAGTAAAAGTAAAAAGTATAGTGCAGTAAAACTACTCTTAGAAGTACAATTTTTTAAAAAAAGTTACTCAAGTAAATGAAAACGGAGTAAATGTACAGTGCATCCGGAAAGTATTCACAGCGCATCACTTTTTCCACATTTTGTTATGTTACAGCCTTATTCCAAAATGGATTAAATTCATTTTTTTCCTCAGAATTCTACACACAACACCCCATAATGACAACGTGAAAAAAGTTTACTTGAGATTTTTGTAAATTTATTAAAAATAAATAAACTGAGAAAGCACATGTACATAAGTATTCACAGCCTTTGCCATGAAGCTCCAAATTGAGCTCAGGTGCCTCCTGTTTCCCCTAATCATCCTTGAGATGTTTCTGCAGCTTCATTGGAGTCCACCTGTGGTAAATTCAGTTGACTGGACATGATTTGGAAAGGCACACACCTGTCTATAGAAGGTCCCACAGTTGACACTTCATGTCAGAGCATAAACCAAGCATGAAGTCAAAGGAATTGTCTGTAGACCTCCGAGACAGGATTGTCTCGAGGCACAAATCTGGGGAAGGTTACAGAAAAATTTCTGCTGCTTTGAAGGTCCCAATGAGCACAGTGGCCTCCATCATCCATAAGTGGAAGAAGTTCGAAGAAACCACCAGGACTCTTCCTAGAGCTGGCTGGCCATCTAAACTGAGCGATCGGGGGAGAAGGGCCTTAGTCAGGGAGGTGACCAAGAAACCGATAGTGACTCTGTCAGAGCTCCAGAGGTCCCCTGTGGAGAGAGGAGAACCTTCCAGAAGGACAACCATCTCTGCAGCAATCCACCAATCAGGCCTGTATGGTAGAGTGGCCAGACAGAAGCCACTCCTTAGTAAAAGGCACACGGCAGCCCACCTGGAGTTTGCCAAAAGGCACGTGAAGGACTCTCAGACCATGAGAAACAAAATTCTCTGGTCTGATGAGACAAAGATTGAACTCTTTGGTGTGAATGCCAGGTGTCACGTTTGGAGGAAACCAGGCACCGCTCATCACCAGGCCAATACCATCCCTACAGTGAAGCATGGTGGTGGCAGCATCACGCTGTGGGGATGGAACTGGGAGACTAGTCAGGATAAAGTGAAAGATGACTGCAGCAATGTACAGAGACATCCTGGATGAAAACCTGCTCCAGAGCGCTCTTGACCTCAGACTGGGGCGACGGTTCATCTTTCAGCAGGACAACGACCCTAAACACACAGCCAAGATATCAAAGTAGTGGCTTCAGGACAACTCTGTGAATGTCCTTGAGTGGCCCAGCCAGAGCCCAGACTTGAATCCGATTGAACATCTCTGGAGAGATCTTAAAATGGCTGTGCACCGATGCTTCCCATCCAACCTGATGGAGCTTGAGAGGCGCTGCAAAGAGGAAGGGGCGAAACTGGCCAAGGATAGGTGTGCCAAGCTTGTGGCATCATATTCAAAAAGACTTGAGGCTGTAATTGCTGCCAAACGTGCATCGACAAAGTATTGAGCAAAGGCTGTGAATACTTATGGACATGGGATTTCTCAGTTTTTTTATTTTTAATAAATTTGCAAAATACTCAAGTAAACTTTTTTCATGTTGTCATTATGGGGTGTTGTGTGTAGAATTCTGAGGAAAAAAATGAATTTAATCCATTTTGGAATAAGGCTGTAACATAACAAAATGTGGAAAAAGTGATGCGCTGTGAATACTTTCCGGATGCACTGTAACTCGTTACTACCCACCTCTGCTCGCATGACGTTAAAGTGTCTCTCGTGGGACGTCAAATTGTTTTCCAAGAAGATCACGTCTCATCTCCCTAGTCTCCCTCCCAGGATTTTTTTTATAATAGAGAGATATAAAATCCAGTGTCTCTCTTTATGTCTGTCTGTCTGCGTTTCACACAAGAACTACTTAATGGGTTTAGATCGCGTATTTTTCTATAATTTGCTTGAACATTCCGGTTGATTTTGTGACTTCTCACATTTCGCTATGTATCAGAGTTCGCTTGCGGTAATGATTTATTTGCGCAACTCCGAGAAACACACAGCGGGCTGAGGGAGGGGCCTTCCTTACTCACTCGCTAGCTTCAGGGCGTGTTCTTTAACTCTGCTTAGCTAGCAAACGAGAGAGCGATTGAATTCAACTTTGTTTGATATTTAAAATAAAGTATTATTTAGGTCTTAATGAGTCTGAGTACAGATATTCTCTTAAGTGTATGCCACATTGAAAAGATAGATTGCAATTCAAATTGTGGATCGTGATTTTGTGTTAAAAGGATCATGATATGATTTTTTGGAAAGATCGCCCACCCCTAATCAAGTTTTCAAATTTATGTAGGATTCAGTAACCCTTTGGCGAGGTGCTTGGAAAGGGGTTGCGAGCTACCGTTAACTCACGAGCGACGTGTTGGTGACCCCTGATCTAGATAAACAATATATGCATTATTAGAGATCTCATTGGTTGTGTTTATAATTGGTTAAAATTAGTTTTAATAATTAAATCATTGTGCCAGGATATATCCCTTATGGGATCAGTCTTCACTAACCTAACCCTAATTTTTTATAAAGCACATTTACAGCAGTCAAAGTGCTGTACAAAAAGGGTAAAAGAAGCAGTTAAAATATATACAGTGTATACTATGAGGGACAACATGCTGGGACCAGCATCCCAATAGTAATTGGTTTGTAATCCTTACCTGCCAAGGACATCATTAAAAGGAATGACAGGGTAGAGCAATTTTTCTGCTTTATTCTCCCCCCGAGACACTAGGTGGCAGCATCCCTTGCTGTCAGTGCCCATACAGACACCCACAAGGAATGCTAGGAATTGTAGTCCAGTAGAGCAGCCCTTCTGGGGTCCGTGGGTGCCACTAGGGGGTTCTACAGGGAGTTACACTCCCTACTATTTGGGTACTTCCATATGGGCCCTGGCACCATAAGTACTCATAGATCCTCAATAAAAGAGACTGCAGTGCCTCGTCCAGGCGAGTCAAAGCTGGGAGGAAGGAAGGAAACGCTCATCTTGAAGGAGTAGAAGTGCAATAGAGAGAGAAAGAAGAAGAGATGATGCATATATAGCTGTTTGAACAAGGTAATTGTAATAAATAGTTCCTGTATTTGAACCTGTGACTGTGTTTGTGTGTCGCGTTTGGAGTTTGGGACTCAGTGGCACCCCCTAGCTTTCATAATACTTCAGGCATAACCCACCATTACAGAAAAGATAAAGTCAAAATACCTACACCCATACATACAAATTTATAATCATGAAAATACATGAGTCCACATATACAAATATAATATTGGGTTCAAATGGCAGCAAGAAGAGATAAGACTTTAATGATGACTTAAAAATGGCCAATGATGGGACAGCCCTAATATACTAAGGCAAGCTATTCCAGTGCAGCCACCGCAAAACCTGAACCCCGCCGGGGCCCCCCCCAGAGCTACTGGACCACAGTGCTCTTGTTGGCACATACAAGTAAAGACGTTTTGAGAGGTAAGATGGAGCTGCTCCATTCAAACATTTAAAAACAAGTCATAGAATTTTAAAATCGGTTCTGAAACGTACTGGAAGCCAATGGAGTGAGGCCAGCATTGGTGAAATATGGGTACGCTTATGAGAGCCAGTCAGTAAGCAAGCAGCAGGGTTCTGGACTAGTTGTAGGCATCATAACAAGGTCTGATCAATACCAACAGTACCTACAAAGATTTGCAATAGTCCACACGAGATGTTAGAAAAGCATGGATGGCCTTATCAAGATCACTAAAAGAAAGGAAAGCCTTTACATCAGCTAAAAGTCTCAGCTGGAACATTTGACAACCAAATTTTTCTGTTTGTCAAGTTTGAACGAGCTGTCAAAAATCACGCCTAGGCTCCTAAATGAAGCTTTATGATGTATAGTAAAGGGTCCAAGAGCAACATCAGGGACATGCAAGGTTTCTGAGCATTTGAGCACCACAATTTCAGTTTTATTATCATTTAGTTTAAGAAAATTCATTGCCCTCTAGGTTTTGATAGCATTCAAGCTCATATGGAGGGTCTTTATTGTCTCACTGCGGTTTGATTTTAGTGGCAAACAGATATAAGCATTGTCAGCATAGCAGTGAAAGGAGAAACCATACTTCTTAACAAAAGGTAACATGTAGATCAAAAAGAGAAGGCGTCCAAGGGTGGACTTCTGCCGAACCTCGCAAGTAAAGGGGGTACTAAAGAGGATGAGAACTCATCCAAGACAACAGAAAAGCTCTTATTCCTTAGATAAGATTTAAAGCCTTTTAGGGCATTACTTTGGATGCCTACATACTGTTCAAGGTGGGATATAAGAATCGCGTGATCCACAGTATCTAAAGCTAAGGGGAGATGCAGCAGTACAAGAATGGCAGAATCTCCAGCGTCAGTAGTTAACAAGGCTGTTTCAGTGCTGTAACAGGATCTGAATCCAGGTTGGAATATTTCCAGAATACTGCAGTATTTTTATCCAAAAATGTCTGGTATTGAGTAAAGACAGCTTTTTCCATCTTAGAAATTGGCTTGAAATTTGACAGATTAGGGGCGGGGGTGTCCAGATTTTGTTCTTTGATAAGTGGCTTCCGGCCAGAAGTTGCACAATTCAGAATATCCCAAAATGACGACAGCACTTTGGCAGGCAGCTGACGCAGAGTTAAGAGCTTGAAAATGGTTTCTCAACTGCAACATCGGTGCTTCTCTGAGTGCTTCATATGGAGGCCCCCTTTTTCATTGGTGCTCCCACACTCCATCCTAGGGGTAAAACAGACACTCGCTAGCTTCAGGCCTTGTCGGGGTGTGGAAGAAGCCAACAGGAAATTGCCGGAAGGGGAAGTCGGCTCAGAATGTCCTGCCACACATTCAGAGCTTTCAGGCACCCGCAGCGCGTTTGAAGCTTTAGTATCTGATCCTCCAAAACCTTCAGTTCTTCATCAGTGTTTAGAAGCTAACAACTGCTGTGTTCTCCATTGTTTCTGTGGGATCTTACAGACAGTAATGATAAGCCGAAATGCAGAGCTTCCGCATGAGACTATTCAACACGTCACTGTAAAGGGGATTATTCTTCTGGGCAGTGACATTCGTGTCTCTGGTGACTCTTCCTATGAAGTCAGTAGATGGATTGGGAGAGCATGGGGGGTCATGAGGTCACTGGAAAGGGGTATGTGGTGCTCCTGATATCTGCAAAAGGCACGAAGCTCCAAGTCTTTAGAGTCCTGGTGCTTTCTGTTTTGTGAGACATGGACGCTATCCAGTGACCTGAGACGAAGACTGGACTCCTTTGGTACTGCGTCTTTCTGGAAAATCCTTGGGTACTGTTGGTTTGACTTTGTGTTGCTCATGGAGTCCTGAATGAGGCACATTACCTGCATTGTGAGGGAGCATCAGATATGGCACTACAGCCATGTGGCATGATTACCCGTGGGTGACTCGGATTACAGGATCCTCATTGTTGAGGACCTGAGCGGCTGGACCAGGCCAAACGGAATCCCACGTAACTCCTGGCTGCGGCAGATAGAGGGTTATTTCTAGGTAGTGGGACTGATCCGTCTGAGGGTGTTGCCAACCGGGACCCTGAGTTGTTTCATCGTGTGGTGGGTGCGGCAACATGCTGTACCAGTGCATGGTCCCCAACCTGACCTGACCTGACAGCAAAGGGAGGAAATCCCCAAAAATTCTCTTTACTGAGTTTTGTATGTTATAAGTGAGAAATCACCAGAGAAACAAAATGCATTATTAGTTTTGTGAAACTGTACGATAATCTGTATGTAGCAGAAGCAGAAACCTTGACAATTTTTAAGACGTATCTGGAGGAGATATTGGGACATTTTGGCGATTAGCTAAACAAATGAGTGACAAATGGACTGAAAGGTCTCTTCTTTTCTTATCAAATATTTTATATTCTTACATAATAGAAATTTTACACTTTCGCTCATCACTTTTTACCATCTTTGTTTAGGCTGACATCAGTCGACTTTGCTTTTTATATTTCTTTATTAATACGTCTGTTCCCGTGACACGTGTGTGGGCATTGGGAACAATTAAAATGCTCTAGTGATGAGATGCTGAGTATCTTGGGAAAAGGGTGCTAAGGATGGAGCTGCCGTGCAAGAGGAAAAGAGGAAGGCCTAAGAGAAGGTTTATGGATGTGGTGAGAGAGGACATAATAATAATAATAATAATAATAATAATAATAATAATGATGTTTTATTTATGTAGTGCCTTACATGCAGGTGATGTGGCAGAGCAAGATGCAAAAAGACGAGCAGCTGCTGTGACCCCTAACAGGAGCAGCTGAAAGAAGAAGAAGTGACTTTAACTCTACCACCACACCAGCGGTGGGCGCTGTGTCCTAATGCCTTTCTCCCTCCCTCCCTCCTTCTGCAGACTGGATGACTGATGGCTGTAAAATCTCTGATGTCGCTTCACTTTAACTTAATCCTGATACTCTGTATGTTCAATTCATCATAGTAACTATTCATGGTGCCTCTAAAATCCGTACTGACCCCGCTCTCTCTTCTGTTTCTTTTTCCATTTTTTTTGTAGTGGTGGCCTGCTCCACCAACACCTACTCAAAGCATCTTGATGCTCCAACGATGATGGACTAAAGGCCAGAAGTCTACGTGACCATCATCATCAAGTCCTTCCGTGAGAACCCTAAATCCAAAGAGGACTGTTTCACGTATGTTAGGTAGAATGCCCAGAGGGGACTGGGCGGTCTAATGGTCTGGAATCCCTACAGATTTTATTTTTTTCTCCAGCCGTCTGGAGTTTTTTTTTTGTTTATTCTGTCCCCCCTGGCCATCGGACCTTACTCTTATTCGATGTTAATTAATGTTGACTTATTTTGTTTTCTTATTGTGTCTTTTATTTTTCTGTTCTTTATTATGTAAAGCACTTTGAGCTACTGTTTGTATGAAAATGTGCTCTAGAAATAAATGTTGTTGTTGTTGTTGTTGTTGTGTTATGGACTTTGTTGTTTGTTGGACTAGTTTGCACAGTTGCACTGTTTATCGTCTTTGTTGTTCTTTTCATATCAAGATACTTCTGTTATCGCCGATCGGGTAGCTGTGGCGGTTGGTTTGGTTTAACTTTTAGTTTGATTTTTCCTTCTATATTTTTTTATTAATATACTCATTTGGATTATTGTTCAAGTCCTGTGGTTTCGTGTCTGTGTGTGTGTGTGTGTGTGTGTGTGTGAGGGGTGTGAGTCGGGCTAAGGCTGGGTGTGTTCCTTGGGTCCCCACCGAAAAAATGTACAAATCATCATCCTTGCAGCAGTGTGAATCTTAGCGCCATTACACCCGCTACCCATTGACAACTCTCTGGTCCTCATGATGAACAATGTCAACTACAGACTCCGAAGGGTAGAAGCAAGCCGAGGGTTCTTATGAAGCTATGAAACCCACCTGAGGAATCACAAACACCTGGGATGCCAATTGTCACACACAGTATGGTGCCCTGAAATGGGGGGACCCTGTAGAAAATGTGTTGTGACACCGAAATGTTTGCAAATCCCCTTAAATGAAAGTCTGCAATGTGCACTTTAATCACGTTGGACTTGTTTGATTTGTAACTTTAAACTGTACAGCAGAGGGAGGAAATTAAGAAAAAAGGGGTGTTTGTCTTAAACATTATTGGGGGGCACTGAAGGTGCTACACTGCATTGCTGCCACTCTCCTCGCTTTTTGCCGTTATTTCTGAAGTTCGAGCTTTCTTAGTTTCCATGCTTTCATCTAATGTCATTCTGGCAGAGGTACACGTGACAGAAAACTGACCTTCTCGATTTCCACGAGGTAAGCGTCAATGTAATCGCGAGGGGACGTCGGGTCCAAGTCCTTCTTATGGTTTCTGATTTCTTCTCTCAGAAAATCCAGAACTTTGCCGTAAACTGAGAAAAGCTCGTTGTGACACCCTGGTAAGTACCTCATCATCCTGGGAAATGCATTGTAAACCTAAAAGGATAAAAAAGAGGAGATTTAACTTCTTATTGGGATCATTTTACTAGTCAGTAAACAGTTGTGTAAGAGTCCTTTTATAATTCATGCATTCTGGGCAGGATTGATACGGCTGGACATTGCAGCTTTGTTTTGTCATAGCGACAATGGGCCAAGTATGGGATTGCTTTTTCCTTTTTTTTTATTATTGTGTAGCAAGGCTACATAACTTGTCAGTCGGGTTGGCCTTCTGGACTGTCCATCACTTTATAATGTGGTTGGGAGGCTGTCTGTAAATAGCCCTTCAGGCACTTTTGAGGATGACCCACAGCTGGAAGGATCCCGCCCGGTAAATATTCCAGTTGCCTGTTGCCAGCGTTATGTTTCCATAACAACTGAGAGGGGAAAAGGATGTTTCGGTGGGAAACTTTTTCTTTTTAAGGGGAATGGCGGATCAAGGAAGGGGGAAAAAAAAGGAAGGAAAAGGCTGAAGGCAAGGAGGCGACTATCTATGCTCTAAGAATCATTCAGGATCTTACTTCACCCAGGAACGTCTGCTATTTGTGGGTGGCCACCCCGAAGAAATAATCAGGTGACGAATCCCAGAGAAAAGGCCAGGTACTGGCCTGGTCTGGTAAGTCGGATCCGTGAGTGCGTTTCTTTGTGATAGTCAGCGGGGAAGCTGTTTTGCCAGAGGACTGTTGTGTTTCCACATGCCATACGGTAGGAACTGAACTGCAGGGTTTTCCTTCTTATATGTGGACTTAAATCTTTCTTTTTGCTTTCTCTGAGAACAGTTTTTTTTATTTTTATTTTTTATTGTCTGTGTCAAACCGGGGGTTAGGATTTAGCTGCTGGGGAGGGCGTCTGGGGAAGGGGTTCATTAGTGAGCACTCAGGCACTGGGCAAGTAAATGTAAACAGCAAATTTCAATATATTTATCAGTCCCACTTTCTTTTGCGTGTGATTTTTTGCCAGTTATTTAAGGGCTTGCACAGGGGACAAGAGGGGTCGAGGACCGAATATGGTAATGCTATTTTATCCTTCAAATATCATCCACTTCCTTCTCGGGTTATGAAGTGTAGGAATCACATTCCCTTATCGGGCGATTGCTACAATTGTTTTTTGGGAATTATGAGAATTTCTGCAGCAGTGGTGACAACTCCTTACAGGCTCTGTCAAGGTACATTAGTACACCCAAGGAAGAGAGGGGGCGCTGTCACTAACATTGATATCTCCTTCTCTACCCACAGTCCTGAGAAATCTCCAAGCGAGGGCAACTGACTCCACCCTTTCTGGTTCACTCTCCATTAAAGCCCAGGCTTCCTGGAAGCAGGCATCATTTTTGGCAAGAGCTTCCTGCCAGATGGATCTCCTGAGAAACTGACGAAAACTCCTGATACATATATATATATATATATATATATATTGTGGTGCCGACCCGGACACAGACAGGTGGACATATTGTTCATCACCACCACACGTTTATTTACACAACTATTTACAACAATTATTTACAAATATAAAGTCCAGTGCACAAACCCCAACTCAATCCTGGCCACTCAATGCCTTTCTTCGGGCCGCCTCCACACTCTTTCTGCCTCGTCCTCCTTCCACCCGACTCTAGCCCTGAATGAATGGAGACGGCCCCTTTTATAGAGTCCCCGGATGAGCACCAGGTGTTCCCGGCATTCCTCCTCTGGCCACGCCCCAGCGTGGCGGAAGTGCCGGCTGTCCTCCCGGCAGCTCTCCGGGTGCCTTCCTAAATCTTCCCCCCAGCACTTCCGCCACACCAGGAAGTAACAGGTCCCCAAGGCATTGGGGCGCCTCCTGGCGGTGACCACGGGCCCCTACAGGGTGGAGCTTCCATGCCCTGTACCCGTGGCCCCCAGAGCAACCAGGAAGGCGGCCCCCACGTGATCCAGGGTGGGCGTAGACCCACATACGGTCCCTTATGGCGTCCCGGCCGGGTCGTTGCCCCTGGCATCCCTGACAATATATATATATATATATATATATATATATATATATATATATATATATATATACTAGCAAAATACCCGCGCTTCGCAGCGGAGAAGTAGTGTGTTAAA
>JANRMT010062857.1:45427785-45456342 GCA_026402145.1 Polypterus bichir lapradei | reverse complement strand
GCACTATATAATACATAAAGATAGATAGATAGATAGATAGATAGATAGATAGATAGATAGATAGATAGATAGATATGAAAGGCACTATATAATACATAAAGATAGGTAGATAGATAGATATGAAAGGCACTATATAATACATAAAGATAGATAGATAGATAGATATGAAAGGCACTATATAATACATAAAGATAGATAGATAGATAGATAGATAGATAGATAGATAGATAGATAGATAGATAGATAGATAGATATGAAAGGCACTATATAATACATAAAGATAGATAGATAGATAGATAGATAGATATGAAAGGCACTATATAATACATAAAGATAGATAGATAGATAGATAGATAGATAGATAGATAGATAGATAGATAGATAGATAGATAGATAAACTTTATTTTGTCCAAGGGGGGAATTTGGCATTTTGCAGAAGGTGTTTAAATAAATAAATGATATTTAGACATTAAAAGTTAAAGAGAAATTGTTCCACATATTACTGCATATGGCAGCACGGTGGCGCAGTGGGTAGCGCTGCTGCCTTGCAGTTAGGAGACCCAGGTTCGCTTCTCAGGTCCTCCCTGCATGGAGTTTGCATGTTCTCCCCATGTCTGCGTGGGTTTTCTCCCACAGTCCAAAGACATGCAGGTTAGGTACATTGGCGATTCTATTATTGTCCTTGTTATGTGTGTGCGCGTGCCCCGCGGTGGGCTGGCGCCCTGCCCGGGGTTTGTTTCCTGCCTTGCGCCCTGTGTTGGCTGGGATTGACTCCAGCAGACCCCCGTGACCCTGCAGTTAGGATATAGTGGGTTGGATAATGGATGGATTACTGCATATCCCAGGGGGGTCACCAAGCAGGAGGTCAGTCCCCCCCTTGATCATTTTCACAAGTGCCGTTGAGAACCCCCAAGCACTGCAGTTATGGCTTACTGCTCTGAAAGTGACTATGGGCAGACAGAGCTGTTTTGGATAGAAAGCAGTTATTAAAGCTCCTTCATTTGTATTTGCACATCCACTCCTTTGTAAACATGAATGTGAAGCTCCAGGACGGGGGGGCCGAGTCAAACGTTGCAGGTTACACAGAATTCCATGCATTCTCCTTAAGAACAGTTCTACCTAGGAGCCCATGGCAGGGTTTTATGTAATAATTCTGAATATAGCAAGGGTTGAAGACATGCAACTTCAAGTAAAAACTAAAATAAGACATTCAAGGTGTTATTTTGCTTTTTATTTATTTTTTTTCTTCATTAGATAAGAAGAAGCCAAAAACGATTTTCATTTTGGGATTTGGGATTTGCCTTCAACTAGCAACCGCAGCAGTGATTGTCTTCCTGGCACACAGTAAGTTATACAGGTCATACAGTACGTTTTTGAGAAATGGTCTCATTTGAGCACACTTCATCTAAAATATAAGAAGACCATTCATTTTGAAAATAAGTTTTCTGCCTGCAGTCAGTGGATTCAAGATTTTTTTAAAAAGAATGCATACACAGCACTTCTCGTGTCACAGCATTTTTTTTAAAGATCTCAACATTTCCACTGCTTTAAATGCTATACTAGTTATTATGAGCCGTGCAACTGATGAATGCTGTATAAATTGATTATATTTATTTTCTCATGAAGAACGAATTAATCACTCGATCAGCTTCCCTTTGTCCATTTTTAAAGATCATAAAAATAAACAGCAAGAGACTTGGGATTGCCAACGTATTTCTTGTAATTGTTCTAGGTGCTTCTACTCAATTTAACGTTATTTAAAAACAGTTAGCAAGGTAGGCTCCACGATATCCATACTGCTAATTCTTTTACCTTTTTGTTTGCATCCACTGAAGTCAAATTTTGACAATGTACAGCTGCGGTTGTGCAGTGCCACCTAGTGGTGTAGAACAGTATTATAAACGGCAACGGCGGACATCCACGCTGCTAAAAATATCTACCTGTCTAACTTACAGAAGTGCTCTCGAGCAAATGCTGTCCTGAAGAATGGATGCGACTGAATACAAGCTGTTATTATCTATCAACTAATAAAGCAACCTGGGGGGAAAGTAAATCCAACTGCTCCTCCATGGGGGCTCATCTTGCTGTGATTGAAGACACCGAGGAGCTGGTGAGTCTCCAGTAAGAAATATAAACAGGATGTTTGAAAGGCCAATCCACAGGTGGATCAAAACCCTTCTTCTGCAATCTGTGTTATGCTCATTGTTATATTCAATTGAAACTTATGTTTTCTATTTAATAAGTGAATCCATCCATCCATTATCCAACCCGCTATATCCCAACTACAGGATCACAGGGATCTGCTGGAGCCAATCCCAGCCAACACAGGGCGCAAGGCAGGAAACAAACCCCGGGCAGGGTGTCAGCCCACAGCAAGGCACACACATCCACACACACACACTAGGGACAATTTAAGATCGCCAATACACCTAACCTGCATGTCTTTAGACTGTGGGAGGAAACCCACGCAGACACGGGGAGAACATGCAAACTCCACGCAGGGAGGACCTGGGAAGCAAACCCTGACGGGTCTCCTTACTGCGAGGTAGCAGCGCTACCCACTGCGCCATCGTTAATGCTTTTGAAATGCACAAATAACACAAGGATGGCTTATCACCATAAAATGAATTCTCCATGTATTTAGTAAAAGATTTTACTGCCTTGTTTCAGCAGCGAGTAGATAACCTCCAACATGGCCACACAACTGTAGTTTACTCCAATGACAACCACTGAGCCTTTTATGTCATGTGACAGTTTTGTACTATTAAATGTTAAACTGTTGGCTGCATTTTGAATTATTAGTCTTTTCTATTCAAATCCTTCTTGGCGTCTACCACCACGTTCACCAAAGGTTCAGGCTTCATCTTGGATTCATCTACTCACTTAAATTATGCAGATAGTGTCCTCTTCATCTAGTCTTCTAGATTTGATTGATTGATCTATCAGTCCATCATTCATCACTAAGCCAGGAACTGTGAGACATAAAGACTTCAGATAAGTTTGCCATCTCAGAACTTTGAAGCTTAACTTCACAACAACACAACAAACTTCCCAGAGGCTTTTTGGAATGGACGGCATCCCCACTCTGGCAGTGGAGCTTAGAAGAATTAAATCTCCTCATTCCAGTAAGGTTTAGGGACTTAAAGATACTGGGTAGCCGCATTGCCTGAACTATCCTGAAAGATGAGAATCTGCAAGATGAGCCCATCACTGGAGCACAAGCACTAAGGGTGAGCTCAAAGTTCAATGAGCATCTGGTAAAGGTTTTAGTTCTTGTAAAGAACCTGCAGCTCCACACAGTCAAGTTTCATTGGTTCTCTACCACTTTGTGTCCAGAAAAACATTCAGCAGAGTTCAGCTTCCTAAAAGCTTTAGACTCACATGAGTTCAAACGCTGTGGAACAAAGTTGGCAGCCATTAGCACAGGATATGAAGAGGACACCTTATGAGAGGCCTTTGGTCCTTTGGTGTGCTGCGGTGCTCAGCGCTGGACGCAAACTAAACAAAGCGTCTGTCCAGTGGTGATGCTATCTATCTATCTATCTATCTATTATATTGTGCCTTTTATATCTGTTTATCTATCTAGCTGTCTTATAGTGCCTTTCATATTAATTAATCTATCTATGACATAGTGTGTTTCATATTAATTGATCTGTCTATTATGTAGTGTCTTTCACGTCTGTCTGTCTATTATCTAGTGCCTTTCACATCTGTCTAATTACCTATCCATTATAAAGTGCTTTTCACATCTACCTATCTATCTATCATGTAGTGCCTTTCACATCTATCTGTCTATTATATAGTGCCTTTCACATCTATGTATTATAAAGTGCTTTTCACATCTATCTATTATATAGTGATTAATAATAATAGTGATCTATTATGTGAATTTCCCCTTGGGATTAATAAAGTATCTATCTATCTATCTATCTATCTATTTATCTACCTAGTGCCTTTCACATCTGTCTATCTACCTATCCATTATAAAGTGATTTTCACATCTATCATTATATAGTGCCTTTCATATCTATCAATCTATCTATCTATCATGTAGTGCCTTTCACATCTATCTGTCTATCCATTATAAAGTGATTTTCATATCTATCTATCAATCATATAGTGCCTTTCATATCTATCAATCTTTCTATCTCTCTGTTATGTAGTGCCTTTCACATCTATCTACCTATTATGTAGTCTCTTTCACTTTTATCTATCTACCTATCAGAGTTGGTGATCATGGGCAAGGCTACTTAGATAAGATGGTACTTGGCAGTGAGAAAGTCTGGCAAAAACAAAGGAATGAAGGAGAAGCTGCTGTGCTGCCACGGACATATAAGACAGGCCGAGGCTGCCGGTGACCATGAGTTGGATGTTGCAGGATGTGCTGTTGTGATCCAAAAGTAATTATTTTAATACCCTTATGTGAATTCCTGAGAATTACCTTTTCTGCGGGTCTGTCCTTGCAGATGTTTTTGATTCGTCAAAGCAGGATGTCTGAGTGTTTTTGGATCGGCCCTCAGGACATACGGAGTTGGACTGATCGGCAGCCCTTCAATTCAAAACTGTGAGTTGTTTTGCCTTTTTGTTTCCTTTGCTAATTTTATTGTTTTAAACTCATTTCAAATAAAAATCATCAGTGAATTCAAATTGGGAAAAGGTGTTTGACAGAATGTTAGCTAAAAATGAAAAAAAAAAAAAAGCCTGAGAGACATTTGTCTGACATAATTTGTTAGAAATCTGAAATCTAATTCCTAAGTTGGCGAGAACTAATTAAGAGAAACGTCAAATGAAGATCACTACTAAACTTGCTTATCCAAAAGAGGATCATAGGGAGTCTGGAGCTCATCTCAGTAAGCACTGGGAGCAAGGCAGGCATAATCTGATCTCATTTCTGATACCTCCTAATGCAGACAACATGTCGTCTCCCATTTTCCAAAGTTTGAAAGTGTATTTTTTTCCCCAAGGAATTCTTACTTTGCTATTTTTTTTAAATACTATTGAAGTCTCTACTTGAAGTGAGTTAGTAACAAATCGAGATGAAAGTTTTTTTCATTGTGGCCACTAGAGGGCACTCCTGCCGCACAAAGCCCGACACGGGACACAAGTTCAGCACACACATTTTATTTTTGCACGTGGGAAATGCTTTTCCCCGCTTCTCATGTTCATGGCACAGTCACAAGTCACAAGCACAGCACAATTTTCTCCTTTCTTTCTCCAATCCCCATGTCTTCCTTCCACCGGACTCTGACTCTCGTAGTAGCAGCCGTTGGTTCCCTTTATAAGGCACCCGGACGTGCTCCAGGTGCTTATCTACCTTTTTCTGGCAAGAGCTGAAAAATCGTCCAGGTGCCCCTTGGCGGCAGGGTTGAAATTCCAGGCTCCGCCAGGGGGGCTGCCCTCTAGCGTTCCGGGGAGATAATGCCCTGAACATGCTCTCTCTCCTAATCCTTCCATGCATATACCACATTTGTACAAGCCTTCCATTTACATTAAATACTGAACATCTGCTATGGCGACATCTCAGACCATTTACTTACTAAGTAACAAGAAAAATCTGAGGAGCTGCCTGCCAGCTCAAGCTGGGGGAAGATGTTATTTAATGACACATTTAAGGATAAACAAATTTTGTCAATTGTGGGAGCTGAATGACACATAATGGGGGGGTCATGAGGTCGCTGGAAAACAGGTGTGTGGTGCTCCGGATATCTCTAATTACTTTCAATAAGTCAGTAAAATCAGTAAAACTGATGCAGTCTGCGGTGGTATTGTTCCAACTGGCTATGAACTTCCTACTGTTAATAATGGTATTGTCTTGGAATCTTTTCATCTTGTCTCACTTTCACAGTTTGACATCCTTAAACCAGCTGTCAGTCCTCTTGATATTGTACCACCACACCTTTGAGGTTTTGGGTCCATCTTCACTAGCCATTATCAATGGTTCTATTAGTGAGGGAGTTGTGCCCTCATTTTTTTAAACATGCTGCGGTGCGTCCCTGTCTAAAAAAGGCAGAATTAGATCCTGGAGTTTTAGCCAATTTTCGGCCTATTTCCCAATTGCCATTTCTGGCTAAATAATATTAGAAATAATTATTTATAATCAATTGGTCGATCACCTTAACTCCAATAATTTATTTGAGATCTACCAATCTGGCTTTAGGCGTTATCATGGTGTTGAGATGGCCCTCCTGAAAGTATTCAATGCCATCTCTATTGTTACTGACTCGGGTGGCACTGCAGTCCTTGTCCTCCTAGACCTGTCCGCTGCCTTTAACGCTATTGACCACGAGACATTGCTGTTGCAGCTTGAACATCTTGTTGGGCTTAAAGGGGCCGCTCTTAACTGGTTCAGGTCATATCTAACTGGTAGACACTTTTCAGTGACTTTAGATTCATCTTTTTCGTCCACTGCTCCTCTTACATGTGTGTGTTCTTCAAGGATCCATTTTAGGTCCTATCTTATTCTCTATATACCTTCACCCTATTGGAGCTCTTTTTAGGAAATTTAACATTTATTTTCACTGCTCTGCTGATGATACTCGGGTTTATATTCCTGTCTGCAACTCTGCAATGAATCAACTCCACAACTGTCTTTCTAAACTAAGATCCTGGATGGCTAATAATTTTCTTGATCTGAATCAAAATAAAACAGAGGAGCTTATAGCGGGTCCATAAGCTGAAGCCCAAATTGGTCTTGGATTTCTCGGCTCTTTCTCTGTCTTTTGCTAACCTGACGTCCGCAATCTTGGTGGTTTCTTTGACAGTAACCTCTCTTTTGAGAAACAACTTAATTCTGTAGTCAAGAGTTGCTTTTTCCAGCTTCGTCTATTAGGTAAGATCGAGCCTTTTTTATCTTCTAGGGATCTTGAGAAAGCTACAACTGCTTTTATCTTCTCTCGCCTCGATTACTGCAACTCGGTGTATTCTGGGATTAGCAAATCTCTGATACGCAGGTTACAGTTGGTCCAAAATGCTGCCGCTCGCTTCCTGGTTGGGACAAGAAAGTCTGATTCTGTTTCTCCGATATTAGCTTCTTTACACTGGCTGCCTGTCAGTTTTCAAATTGATTTTAAAATCTTGCTGCTAGTTTTTAAATCTTTACATGGACTCGCTGCTGCCTATTTATCTGAATTGTGTGTTTTACACCAGCCATCTAGAGTGCTTAGATCTTCTGGCCAGTTGTCTCTTGTTGTCCCTCGTACCAAGTGTCAAACTAAGGGGGACAGCTGCTGCTCCTCGCCTGTGGAACTCTTTACCTCATCACGTAAAGGAGTCGCCGACAATTCAAAACGAGATTAAAGACTCATTTCTATTCACTTGCATTCCATGACCTTCAGTAATACTGATGGTTTCTTCATTGTGATTATGTAACATTACTTCTATTTATTATTTACAGAATTTTATTTATGTTCTTTTATTTTATTTCTATTTATGTTAATTGTATGTTTTTTTTTCTTTTATTGTAAAGCACTTTGGCCACAGCATTCCTATGTTGTTTCAAATGTGCTATATAAATAAATTGACATTGATATTAAAAGCAAAATGACGAAAGTCTGAGTCTTTAGGGTCCTGGGGCCTCATGTATAACGCCGTGCGTAGAACTCACTATAATATGGCGTAAGCACAAAAGCGGGAATGTGCTTACGCACAGAAAAATCCAGATGCAGGAATCTGTGTGTTCGCCAACTTCCATGTTCTTCCGCTACATAAATCCCGGTCAGCGTGAAAAGTAACACACGTGCACGCGCCTGCTGTCCCGCCCCAACTCCTCCCAGAATTACACCTCTTTGAATATGCAAATCAGTATAAATAGCCCTTAAGCTCAGCCTTCTTTGAAAAGACAATGGGAAAAGCACGGGGGAAAATATAAGAATTTCAGCGAATACCAAGTGGAGGCAAAGAAAAACATATTATTTGTTGGTTTAAACAGTGGAATAAACAACAAAACGAAGTTGATCGAGTGACATAGCATGTCGGAGAAACTCGAATGCTCAATTTCACAAAGTCACACAGTGCCCGAAATAAAAAAGAAGTTGTCAGATATCAAAGTCGTCGTGAAAAGGCGAGTCATAGCCCACCGTCTGAGTGTCATATGAAAGCTTATTAGGGTACAGAGAGAAAAAAAATAGGGACACAGTGGGGAAAAAGGCACGAAATGTCAACTTCAATCTCGAAATTTCCACTTTAATCACGTAATTTATTTTGTCATTAAAGCAGAACATCATAAACTTCATCTTAAAATTGTTTAATTAACCAGTTTCTCAAATCTCATTTTAACTAAAGTAGCACATTAAATGCTTTGTTTTGTATTTGATCTTTTATGTGCTCTATGTGTGTGAATCACTACGTGCTTCTGCTTTCTCTTTCTCTGACAGGACACAGAATCCATTACATTCGTGATATTACAGCTCTCTGAATAATTAAAATACTGAGATGTATACATGATATCATTTTCATGATGATAGGAGTTAAAGCACGTTATTAAACATGGGAATACAGTGGCGCAGTGATTGTGCACGACCTTCGATTAAATTATTGCAGCAGTACTGTCTCTTTCAAACATTCTAACCTCCGATTCCTGTCCTTGCTTTTCTTTCCCCAAATACCCAATCGCCACACAATCAGCTCTGTAATAGACGTTAAACCATCTGTAAGCTTACAACGATGATTCTTCAAAATTTTTAAGGAACATTGAAATATCTTTGTAGTACATGTTTAATTATTCTATCCATCTATCCTTCTAGGGTCGTGCCAGCCCAGCAAGAATACAGCACGAGGTAGGATCAGTCTGTGAACTTGCTAGCGCTGCGGCACCGTGGCCTCACATGTTTAATTATTAACAATACAGATTATTTAAATGAAGTTAAAGTTTTATCTATATAATAAACATATTTTGCTGCATTTCATCTTACAAATGATATTGTCATCATATGTAAATACGGACTTTATAAAGTGGCTCAGGTTGTGCAATATTATAACTGTAGTGCAAGTTTACAGTCAGGCGATTGTACTTGTAAGTACTAACAGTTCTACAAGGAGCACTTGTTGGACTGACTGAGTGCGTTTAGAGTTCTTGGGATGAAACTGTTTCTGAACCGCGAGGTCCGTACAGGAAAGGCTCTGAAGCATTTTGCCGTGGCTGAGGCAGCGTGTGCTTAATGCTGTATACCGATAATTCTCTTTCTGATCAGCTGCTGCTGTGATTCACACTCAGATACAGTGATATAAACACTCTGAGTGGTGCAGTGAGAGTAATATGGAAAAAGATGATCCACTGTGGCAACCCCTAATGGGAGCAGCTGAAAGAAGAAGAAGAAGAAGGTGCAGTGAGAGTAACAACGCTAAAGCAGTTATGGTATTTAGAATAGTTTGACCATTCTGTGGACCATTATAGTGTTACAAGTTAATTACAATCAGATGCATTACACTAATAAACAATATGAGGTTAGTTTCAGTGTATTTATAAAGCCGCATCAGGAATGTGGATCTAAGAAAGAAAGGGTAACCACACAGAAACAGTAGCACTGCTTTGACGCTGGGTGCCGCCAGTCTGCAAAACTGAGCGCAGAACTTGCGTATGCCAGGGTATGAGGTACCGTGGAAAAGTGCGCAGCTTTACGCCAAGTTTAGGTTTTATACATCGCGTTTTGAACGTGGAAACGTTCGTATGCAACATTTCTGTGTGTCGCACCGTTTATACATGAAGCTCCTTGTGCTTCCTGTCTTGCTATATAGTTGCGAGACATGGATGCTTTTTCAGTGACCTGAGACAAAGACTGGACTCCTTTGGTACTGTGTCTATTTGGAGAATCCTTGAGTACCGCTGGTGTGACTTGGTCCCGAATGAGGCACATTACCTGCATTGTGAGGGAGCGTCAGTTATGGTACTACGGCCATGTGGACCGTTTATCTGAGGTGATCCTCATTTTTTAAGGGGCCCGAGCAGCTGGACCAGGCCAAGGGGACAGCCACATAACACCTGGCTGTGGCATATAGAGGGTCATTTCCCAGGGGTCTGCCTGGAGGGTTCCCAACCAGGACCCTGAGGTGTTTCATTGTGTGTTTGAGGTGGCAATGTGCTGTACCAGTGCAGGGTCCCCTACCTGACCTGATTGAATGACACAATTCAGCTATCCAGCTGTTAAACAATACAGTAACTGAAGTTACACTCACTCAGTCCACAAATGGAGAGAGCATGCAGACTCCACACAGACACTGACCTGGCCAGTAATCAAACCTGAACTCATGGCACGTAATAGTAACAATAATAATAATACATTTCATTTATAAAGCACCTTTCAAATGCCCAGCATTCACAAATATTTAAAGGAATGCAATAGAAATAAAAGCAAAATGCTGCTCAGATTAAATAGGCTGAAATCAAACAAATCACCATGACCAGATAACATTTACCCTCAAGTTCTTAAGGAGGCCAGCGAGTGCAGATATAAACCCTTGACACATATTATTAGGAAATCATTGCGCACTGGAGAGATTCTGAAGGACTGGAAAATGGTAAATGTCATCCCATTATATAAAAAGGATGACCAGGCGGCTCCAAGTAACTATAGGCCAGTAAGCTTAACGTGCATCACAGGAAAAGTAATGAGAGGAATAATTAAGGATAAGATTGAGCAACGCCTGGCAAGGACAGGACAGTCAGCATGGGTTCAGAAGAGGGAGGTCGTGTTTTACTTCTTCTTCTTCTTCTTCTTTCGGCTGCTCCCATTAGGGGTTGCCACAGCGGATCATCTTCTTCCATATCTTTCTGTCCTCTGCATCTTGTTCTGTTAGGAGGTTGTGTTTTACTAACAGGCTGGAATTCTATGAGGAGACAACAAAAGGATACAACGAGAGAAGAGCAGATGAGATTATTTAACTGGACTTTCAGAAAGCATTTCATAAAGGTGCCACGTGAGAGGTTGGGCATCAAATTAAAAGAAGTGGCAGTTCAGGGTGATATTTGCAGATGAATGCAGAATGTGTATGAATCAATGCTCGGTTCTAACCAAATTTATGACTGCGCGATTTCAAATATTATTTGATAAATATACTGGCACACATGTACATTATGCTTTAAGGCTAGTATGGTGAAAGACATTAAAATGTCAAAAACTAGTGTCATTTTAGCATTTATGTTTTGATTTTGTTTAGTTCTCGTTTTCAGACTTTTTCAGTTAGTTAACGAAATCATTTTTTTTCCTTTATTAATCTCCGTAAGTCTGCTTTCGCACCGGCTTTCTCCTTCCTGCCACCTTCTTCTCCTTTAACCCCGCGTTCTTTCTCTCTTTGTTTTCTCCCCTCCAACCTCTTTCTATTATATACTACGGGAACGTGGCTCAGGTGTGGCGATTAGCAGCTCTCGGCATGAATTACGGATGCGGACGACTCCTGTGCACTTAAGCGATGACCGCCCACATCACGAACTCATCCGAGAACCGCTCCGGCCACACCACCACATCCCCTCTCTAAGCCGTGAGTGCGGCGATTATCTATTTAAAACTGGCCTTTTTGACTTGAGCTGTGGACCTGCTACACCACACTTACTCCAATAACTTGTGTAAATGACTGCGGAATCATTCCGCACGTAGGGAACGTAACAACGTACAATACCAGAAGTGTGAAGAATCAGTGAGGACAAACGCTATCTCTGAAATGGTGACCTTTAGTTTGTTGCACCCCTTGGTAAGCGGAGCGAGGTACGCAATTAATTGTATGTTGTTTCATTTGTTCTGTTTCTTTGTAGAATGTTAAAAAAATGTACGTTTATATTTTTGTTTATAGTTTTCACGGTTCTCGTGACGATATAACGACTACAATAAATAGCCACAGTTTCAGACATAAATAAAGATAAACGCACCAGTCTGAGACTCTCTGCGTGTCGATTCTTTTAAAATCAAGGGCTGCTACAACTCGGGCTACACAGACTGAATATTTCTCTGTCTTACCTTACTGGACCAGCTAGAAAACAACCACGAGAGATAAAATAAGTGAGGTGAACTCAGTCTCAGAAAACACTGGGGTTAGACAAATGACTCTGAACACGTTCACTGCGCACAGGGGGCTGAGCATTTCACGAGTCGCACTGAAGCCCCTTTTCAAGGTCGTTTGATTTCCTGTCCCATGTGAAATAAACGTAATGTTTTCAAGGGAAGGCCTCTTTTTGCTGCGGGAGGCCCAGTCAGGCCCGGTGTGAGCACTGACAGCGCTCAGAAGTCATACTGTTACACTGAGAATGAATGAGTTATAACAATTTAAATTTGTTCATGTTAAAATTAGAATTATTTTCGAAAACAGGGCTCTCCTAGAGAGCAACACTCTTTGGATTGGATGCCCCCACCCCAGATATGGATGCTCAGGGCCCACACGGCCCCCTCCTCTAAATGCCACCAACCAGTCCATCTAGCCTGCATGCAGGGCCGTTCTTAGTAGTTTGGGGGCCCTAGGTGGTTCAGAAATGTGCAGGCCCTGGCTTGGTGTCGTGGGGGGCAGAGCCCCCCCAGAGTTCAGGAAGGTGTTCTAATAAAACGTCCGGAAAAGGCCTTAGATGACCAGTAGGCCTACATGTACGCTTGTGTGTATGCAGAGTGGTAAAATATTGATTTTGTTCTGAAAATGGTAAAGGCCGGTAATGTAGGGATATTTCATGATTTTATGGGGATCTCTCTGAATGAATCCAAAATGAATCTCCAAAATTAACGTTTGCTATAGTGCATTTGGCAAAGTTACGACGGCATGACAATATTATTAGGGATTTAGGTGAAGATTGCAATTTGGATAATAAATTACCATTGTTAATAAGACTAAGAGATGCACTAAACTGAATTTCCTGAAGACTTTAATTAACGTAAGAAATCTACTTTCCGCACTTTCACCCTGGCGAAGTCCTTTATCAGTTTCGAATAATCAAGGGTTTGGCCAACATCTTGCTCAATTTACTATTAATGCCAAACCATTCAGTCGCTCTTGGGTCACGTATGACACACAACGTGAGGGACTGGCACAGACGGCTGCAGTGCCAGGGGCATGACAGGGGCCCCGGGTCCACAGCCCGACAAAAAAAAAAAAAAGAAAAAATTGGAAGTCGGGGTCGGGTCGGGGCCCTACGCGGATGTGTAGTTCACGTATGCCTAAGAATGTCCCTGCTGCATGTCCAGGACTGTGCGAGGAAACCTACGCAGACTCAGGGAGAACATTCAACCAATGAGGATGCAAGGAGCACTTGAGACATGAACTCGGTCTCTCCTTATTTGCAGAGGCATAGCCAGAAATAGATTTCACGGTGTGTAAAAATGGGTGTTCTAGTTTTTAGTAGGATATATAAGGGCACTTTTCCCCAAAAAATCCACCTCTTCATACTGTGAGAGACATTCACATAACTGAATTATTAGGACCATGCAAAAGTGGAGCAAAAATGATCAAGGCAATCAAACGTTGTTCCAAATGGCATCTTTAAATATACTGCAATTATGGAAAATAAAAAAAGTTATGATATTCATGTATTAGCACAAAATAAATATGAAAACTTATAAGTATTAATATTCTGCAGTGGGCTGGCACCCCGCCCGGGGTTTGTTCCTGCCTTGCGCCCTGTGTTGGCTCCAGCAGACCCCCGTGACCCTGTAGTTAGGATATAGCAGGTTGGATAATGGATGGATGGTTAAGTATTAAATTAGTGTAAGCAGTAGCACAAATTAGGTATGCTGAGCAAATAGTTACATAAAGGTGCATGTAATTGCCAAGAGAATGGGGAGAAGGATAGATAGGAACAGCCCGTGATCAGAGCAAGGAGGGCACCTGCAAGTTGGAAGCTGACCATTTATTTTATTAGAGAGGCCTCTTGCCTTGTTTTGAGTTTCTGTGAGTTGAGCTTTGAGATGGAGGTCATCATGCCCTCTGAGGAACAAGCAGGCAAACTTTGTTTTAAGAAATGCAGAAGCAATTTATTGAATTATAATTAGGCAGTCCAGTTTTCATACACGGGCCCTTCTGATCTAGATAGATAGATATATAGATACTTTATTAATCCCAAGGGGAAATTCACATAATCCAGCAGCAGCATACTGATACATAAAACAATATTAAATTAAATAGTAATAAAAATGCATGTAAAAGCAGACAATAACTTTGAGTAATGTTAGCATTTACTCCCCCGGGTGGAACTGAAGAGTCGCATAGTGTGGGGGAGGAACGATCTCCTCAGTCTGTCAGTGGAGCAGGACAGTGACAAAAGTCTGTCACTGAAGCTACTCCTCTGCCTGGAGATGATCCTGTTCAGTGGATGCAGTGGATTCTTCATGATTGACAGGAGTTTGCTTAATGCCCGTCGCTCTGCCACAGATGTTAAACTGTCCAACTTTACTCCTACAATAGAGCCTGCCTTCTTAACAAGTTTGTCCAGGCGTGAGGCGTCTTTCATCTTTATGCTGCCACCCCAGCACACCACCGCGTAGAAGAGGGCACTCGCCACAACCGTCTGGTAGAACATCTGCAGCATCTTATTGCAGATGTTGAAGGACACCAACCTTCTAATAAAGTATAGTCTGCTCTGTCCTTTCTTACATAGAGCATCAGTATTGGCAGTCCAGTCCAATTTGTCATCCAGCTGCACTCCCAGGTATTTATAGGTCTGCACCCTCTGCACAGTCACCTCTGATGATCACGGGGTCCATGAGGGGCCTGGGCCTCCTAAAATCCACCACCAGCTCCTTGATTTTGCTGGTGTTAAGGTGTAAGTGGTTTGAGTCACACCATTTAACAAAGTCTTTGATTAACTTCCTGTACTCCTCCTCCTGCCCACTCCTGATGCAGCCCAGAATAGCAGTGTCATCAGTGAACTTTTGCACGTGGCAGGACTCCGAGTCATATTGGAAGTCTGATGTATATAGATTGAACAGGACTGGAGAAAGTCCAGTCCCCTGTGGCGCTCCTGTGTTGCTGACCACAATGTCAGACCTGCAGTTCCCAAGACGCACATATTGAGGTCTGTCTGTAAGATAGTCCACGATTCATGCCACCAGGTGTGAATCTACTCCCATCTCAGTCAGCTTGTCTCTGAGGAGCAGAGGTTGGATGGTGTTGAAGGCACTAGAGAAGTCCAGAAACATAATTCTTACAGCACCACTGCCTCTGTCCAGGTGGGAGAGGGATCGGTGTAGCATATAGATGATGGCATCCTCCGCTCCCACCTTCTCCTGGTATATGAACTGCAGAGGGTCGAGGACGTGGCGGACCTGTGGCCTCAGGTGGTGAAGCAGCAGCCGCTCCATGGTCTTCATCATATGTGACGTCAGAGCGACAGGCCGGAAGTCATTCAACTCACTAGATCGTGATACCTTTGGGACTGGGGTGATACAAGATGTTTTCCAAAGCCTCGGGACTCTCCCCTGTTCCAGACTCAGGTTGAAGAACGGCTGTAGAGGACTCCCCAGTTCCAATGCACAGGCCTTCAGCAGTCGTGGCGATACACCATCTGGACCCGCTGCTTTGGGGACACGAATTCTCCTCAGCTCTCTGCTCACATGGGCTGCTGTAATTGTGGGTGGGGATGTCTCACCTATGCTGGTATCAGCAGAAGGATGGGTGGAGGATGCAGTACTCCGAGGTGAGAGTGGATTAGGGTGATCAAACCTATTAAAGATGTTGTTCATTTGGTTTGCTCTCTCCACGTCTGTCTCGATGGTGGCACCCCACTTCGAGCTGCTGCCAGTGATAATCTTCATCCCATCCCACACTTCCTTCATGCTGTTGTTCTGCAACTTCTGCTCCAGCTTTCTCCTGTACTGCTCTTTCGCCGCCCTGAGTTGGACTCGGAATTCCTTCTGCACGCGCTTGAGCTCATGCTGATCACCGTCTTTAAAAGCCCTTTTCTTCTGGTTCAAAAGGCCCTTGATGTCACTTGTAATCCATGGCTTGTTGTTAGCATAGCAGCGTACTGTTCTTACTGGAACTACAATGTCCATACAGAAGTTGATGTAATCAGTTGTGCATTCAACAGCCTCTTCAATGTTCTCACTATGTGACCCTTGCATAATATCCCAGTCTGTAGTTCCAGTCTCTTAGAGCCTGCTCTGCCTCAGGGGACCACTTCCTGAATGATCGTGTGGTTGTAGGTAGTGCCTTCACTCTTGGTTTGTAGTGAGGCTGAAGCAGAACCAGGTTATGATCTGCTTTCCCAAGTGCAGGCAGCGGGGTGGCGCTGTATGCGTCTTTAACGTTTGCATACAGTAGGTCGATAGTCCTGTTTCCCCTGGTGTTACAATCCACATACTGGGAGAAGGCAGGTAATGTTTTGTCCAGCGTCACATGGTTAAAGTCTCCAGAGATAAGCACAAGTGCCTCAACTTAATTGCCACTAGGCTTTGAGAATGAAGGGAAGGGTAATCAAGTGATGCTTATTGCCAGATGGCAAAGATGTCCTGCCAACAAGAATATTGTTATGAGAAGGTCTGGAACATCAGGGGCCTCATGTATAACGCCGTGTGTAGAACTCACACTATAACATGGCGTAAGCACAAAAGCGGGAATGTGCGTATGCACAGAAAAATCCAGATGCAGGAATCTGTGCGTACGTAAACTTCCACGTTCTTCCGCTCCATAAATCCCCATCAGTGTGAAAAGTAACGCTTGTGCACGCACCTGCTGTCCCTACCCAACTCCTCCCAGAATTACGCCTCTTTGAATATGCAAATCAATATAAATAGCCCTTAAGCTCTGCCTTCTGTGAAAAGACAATGGCAAAAGAAGAAGAAGGTGCAGTGAGAGTAACAATGCTAAAGCAGCTATGGTATTTAGAATAGTTTGGCCATTCTGTGGACCATTATATTGTTACTGGTTAATTACAATCAGATGCAATAAACAAATAAACAATATGCGGTGTCACACACGTGCGCATGGGAGGCAGCTAAAGGCAGTTCGGAGGCATGCCGGGGTGTGGCAGAGTGCACTGACTCTTTTTCTCCCTTGCCTGTAGACCATTCCCGGGGGATTCCACCTGGCTCTCCTGACATCACTTCCGGGACCGAGCCAATGGAAGTCGGCCACACCAGCTCCAGTCCCCCTGATGTCACGTCCGGCTATGATCCAATGGTGGAAGACCACGTGCTTGATCCATATGACCTCACTTCCTGTCTCCCCCTTTAAAACCTGCCCCTTTTCCCTTTTTCCTCAGTCTTGTTTTGGACTCAGTTGTATGCACTTCAGTGCTGTATATTTTGCTCAAACGACTTTTGCAGCCAGGATACCACATTACACGGGTGGCTGCCCCAAACCTTTATCTGTCCATGTCTCGTTCTTGTGACAGCGGTTAATTTCAGTGTATTTATAAAGCCGTATCAGGGATGTGCATCTGAAAAAGAAAGATAAACCACACAGGAACAGTAGCACTGCTTTGATGCTGGGTGCCGCTAGTCTGCAAAACCGAGTGGAGAACTTGTGTACGACAGGCTATGAGCTACCGTGGAAATGTGTGTGGCTTTAGGTCAAGTTTAGGTTTTATACATCGCGATTTGAATGTGGAAATGTTCGTACGCAACATTTCTACGCGTAATTACTGTTTATTGTTATGGGTAGAGATGCCGAGTGGGGAAAACATCATGGGAACCTCAATACAGTAGATGATGGGAAACTAGTCTGGAAGGGGGGCATTTTGAGATAAGAATTACAATATATTTGGGGCTCAGCTCTGTTTGACTTAATTGTGTTGAGTCCGTCCTATTGTTTATTGCAATAAAGCTAATCTCTCTGTTTGCCTATCCTCTGTCTCCTAGAGCCTTCTTTCAAGATGAGAATCTTTGGCGTATTTTACGATTCCACATAACAGATCCCTTTGAATTGTTTATACCATTTTGCAGCGAAACACCAAACCTTTTCCGCTGCCGTAGTTGTCGTAAATGATTGCAAATTGGGTCGAGTGGCTGGTTTGTCAATGGCTGACAAATCTTTGGGTGGTTCTGTCACAGCATACTTGTCTTTTGGGGTCACTAAAGCCAGAGTCTCCTCAGATGAACATTAGAACAATCGTGACGAGAACAGGCCATTCGGAACCAACAAAGCTCACCAGTCCTATCCACTTATTTCTTTCAAAATGAAGATGAGATTGAAATGTTTGCTCCTGTCATTTTGTCAGCCACACACTGTTGCATATTGTGCGTCTCATTTGTGCCCGGGGGTGGTTCTTCATCTAAACCAGGGGTGTCCAACTCCAGTCCTAGTGGGCCGCAGTAGCTGCAGGTTTTCATTCTAACCATCTTCTTAACTTGTGATCCATTTTTGCTGCTGATTCACTTGTTTTACCTTTGTTTTAATTGACATGACTCGGACCCCTTAGTTGTTTCTTTTTTCCTTAATGAGCAGCCAAACAATAATGAGACACAAAACAAGCCAGCTAACCTGAAAATAAAAAAAGGTGAAGGTCTCGGTCATGTTGGTCTGCTCAGGTCGCCAAAACATCTTGACAGTGGTCTTAGAAAAAAAACAGAAAATCAACAGTCTGCTGTGGCAGAATGAGAGCAGCAACAAGTCCTGATATTCAATAACGGCTTTAATTAACAGCAAGAATTGGCTTCTCATTAAGAAACCGGTTAGAGTGAAATTGGTCGAAGTTTGACGTTACAAATTAGCTGGTCATTCTTGGCTCTTTTCACATCTCAATTTGGCTGCCATTGAATAAAGAAACAGATAAATTCAGAGGACTGAATCCTTAAAAACAGGGCTATTAAAATGAAGGGAAAAGGAGTTCATTAGCAATGAAAACTGATTAGAAAAAGGGTGAGAATGAAAACCTGCAGCCACTGCGGCCCACTAGGCCTGGAGTTGGACACCCCTGATCTAAACGGAGCTTTTGTTAAAACCTTGATATTTCCATTTGTTTTGCCATGTCAGAAATAATTCCTCAAAATAAGAAATTATCTGTTGGTGTTTGTCGAAAATACTTAATTAAGCAACTAAAGGTTCTGTTAACTGTCTAATGACTACTACCAATCAGGTTACACATAAATGGTAACACATTTATTTATTTATTTATTGAAAATCCAATGGGGTTTGACATAACATTGCAAACCGAAGGAAAGATAAAATCACCAATACCAAATGTGATTGGAAAATTCCATATACTATGAACTGATTGGCTAGGCCTGTGGCCAATCAGGGTGGGCCTGGCTAGGCTCTACGCCACTGCCATGTTGTGAGGCAGCAACACTACCACTGCATCGCCATACCACCCATAAACAAACACTGAAGGGCAAAAATACTACAAAACAATGGCAGATTGTCACACAATGGCACACAAAAATAAAGTTCCTCTTTCATTTTTTTTTCAGAGGGTCTTTGGATAATAAAGACAAACAAAACTGTGGATGTGTCAGACATGAGGGAATACAAGGTGAAAATTGCAAAAATAAGCAGAACTGGATCTGTGAGAGGCAAACGGCACACTAGGCTCCAAGGAAAGCGGGTGGGCACGGCCCTCTTGGGCACCCAGCACGGACGAAAGCAACTTCAAGTGAAAACGGGGGCTGTGAAGCATGGGGCCATGAAAATTTCAGAAAAATAAATAAGATTTACCCTAAATGTTTGATTAAGAAAGCGTATTGTTTATTCAAGACATGTTCTTGAAATGTTCACTTGTTTTCATGTAGCTTAAATAAAAAAAATAAGTAAAAATCTGTCCTTTCTAAGAATTATTTTTATTTACTGCAGGCTCATTTATGACTAGAGATGAGTGAAGGGTCAGAGCTTTGTGCAATTAACAAAGTTTGATTTTTATGCAATTCCGTAATTGTGAAATGCGAAACTCAATAAAATAAAGTGTTTAATTTATTATTTATTTATTTCTGGGTGGAAAGCAAGATATATTGCTCCCTAAAAATCGTTCCACAGCTGAAAGTGTAATCTCCTTTCTCGGCCGCCATTCAACAAGCCTCAGGCTTCCACGGCTCCTTTGTGGCTCCACACACCCTCATCTCTCTCACCAGCACTGCCTCCCTGCACCTCCATTCATGCGGCTGTTTCCACCTCACTCTGCTCTGCGAGGGTCCTCAGTATCATCATCATCATCATCTGTGCTCACTTACTCTAAATCTGTCAGCTGATCCAATCCAGGATCCTTGTAGAGTCTTGCCGGCATTTGTACACCTAAACTAAGGAATTTTAGCAGCAGCAAAGTGATCTCCAGCTGCTTTCCCCTTTTCATGCGTTACCTGGTAAGATCAAAAACTGTAAAGACTTTTCTTCATTTCACCAACTCCTAGAAATAAGAGATTTCAGGTTTTTTTTTTGATTTTTAAAAAAGAGTGATTTTTTTTCGTGACAACATGTGTCCACTTTTATGAGAAGTGTCCAGCTGCAGTCAGGAGAGTTTTAGGCCTCGGACAGATCCGAGCACTTCAGACACTATGAGGTCCATAAATATGGAGCCTCTCCCCTGTTTTGTTGGTGAACAGACGCCCCCTTGTGACGATTTCAATTCCCTTTAATTCCTGCACTCAAACGTGTATTCAGCATTTATTAAAATTCTAAACTATCGAGGTCTCTCAGTTCTGCATCTGTAGCAGTTCCTTTGGCGTCATATATTAGAAACAAATTGAACAAAAAAATCGTCACATTTTGTATTTTATAGTATACTAGCAAAATACCCGCGCTTTGCAGCGGTGAAGTACTGCCTTAAAATTTTTATTAAGAAGAAAATTAAACCTTTTTAAACTGAAGGAAAATATACCAATAATTATTTGTTAAGGATCTCTTTGTATACCACGTTGTCAGTTCGGCCCTCCAGTTGTAACATGACCAAGCTGTAGCTGAGCTTACTCTTGAGCATGTAACGTACAGTTGGCCATGTGAACAGTAATCTTGTCTCAAATCTCACAGCTTGGATTGCTGCTGTCATAATCAGTTTGAGTTTCATGGTTTGTTTCAATTACGACAGTATTTGTAGGACTTGTGTTGAAGAGACATTCGGCATCTGTCAAGCGTTGTAAGCATACAACGGGTTTCATCGATAAAATCACATCCAGCTTTTGAGAGTTTAAACATTCATAAACATCAAAGTATCCACTACTGAAATCGTCACCTGTGAATCTAAGATTTTTAAGAGGCATTGACGGTTGTCCAAAGGTGTAAAATATTTGGCCATTTCGGTACACTTGAAAGCGACAACCAAACAATTCAGCGGCAGCCATCAACTCCCATGCAGAACCATAGGTGAAGGGCTTAAGCATTTCACTCTTCTCGTGCTCCTGTGTAGTATAATTATCTCCTGTACCGTCATCAGTCCACACCTTGAACTTGTCCCAGTCATTCAATACATAAGACACAATGTTCCTCCAGATATCAAGAGTGAGCCTGATATGGCCGTGCAATATGTAACACAGAGAATGGAAAAGGCAGGTGCCATCTCCGGGCATGGAAACCACTCAGTAAATGACAGTTCTTTGATCGATGGTGATCACCTCGATAGACATGTTAATGAGGGTACGGTTGGAACAATAAAGGAAATGGGTATCTGAGCAATGTAAAGTAAGTTTAAAATACCTACACAGTAACTATAATCATAATAAACAAACAATAAAACAGCGGAGAAGCCGTGGATTAAATAAAAAGGCTGCAGTTATCAGCAGGGAGACGTGAATCCCGTGGCGAAGCAAGGAAGGGAATGTAGAGACCGGAGCGACGGACGGCCTTATATAGGCAGGCAGCCAACAACGTGGGAGGCGTTGGGATGAGGGACTGGATTTCTTTAGGGCATCCTGGGACAATGCTTACAACCCCCCCCCCCCCCGTCACCCCATTCACCATCAATGGCCTTCGTTCAGCCACAACCGGGTGACCGCTTGCAGCATTACCAGCTGCCCACCTAGAATAAACAGGCAGCCATGTGTGGTGGGTGGGCAGTGAAACCGCTTGCCGCTGGGAGCCGCCCGAGGTGACGCTACACTGTGCGAGCATCGAAATCACCCCCTCCAGCCTCCATCCAGCCACCGCTTGCAGCGTCCCGAGGCCGAAGATGACGGAGTGGCAGTTGCTGAGGTGCATGCGTCGCAGCTGCGGCCCTGTTCGTATGTTGTAGGTCGGATGTTCGTAACCTGGGGACTACCTGTAATCTATTGTAAGTTGATGGACACTTGGTGCAGACACTGGTTTAAAAGCACCCAGAAGTATTTTAATTTTCTTCAATAAAGTGCCCAAAAGCACCTCCACCACTATAAACAAAAAATCAATCTATACTAATAAAAGGCAAAGCCCTCACTCACTGACTCATCACTAATTCTCCAACTTCCCGTGTAGGTAGAAGGCTGAAATTTGGCAGGCTCATTCCTTACCGCTTCCTTACAAAAGTTGGGCAGGTTTCATTTCGAAATTCTACGTGTAATGGTCATACCTGGAAGCTATTTTTCTCCATATAATGTAATGGAGTTGAGCTGGATGGCCGTGGGGGCGGAGTTTCGTGTGACATCATCACGCCTCCCACGTAAGTACGTAGAGAACAAGGAAGACCTCCAAACAGCGCTGAACAAAAAACGCCATTTCACAATTGAGAAGGCAGAAAAAGAATATGAAGCGAGTGACGCATACAAGCGTATTCATAAGTGCAGCTACTGCGGAAACAAAGCACGGCGTGAACCGTAAGTTTACATTAAGTTTATAGACACACTCCCACTGCCGTTTGTCATGCCTACGGCGAATGATGGTATTCGCCAGATACAAGTTTACTGAGAAGACACGAGGTATAAACAAGACTTTGGATCACTTTGTAACGGAGTTAAAATTGCTGTAGCAAGAAACGTTTAAGTGCCGGGTCTTAGCTACCATTAAACAAACACATCCTCCAAATACGAACCTGATTGCAAGAAATAATGATGATCAAATCCTTGATGACAGCAACACTCAATAACACTCACAAAACAATTACTGTATATTGACAATCATGTTACGTTATTTTTAAAATGTTCCCTTTTCTTTTTCATAACTTCTTTAACACACTACTTCTCCGCTGCGAAACGCGGGTATATATATACTCCGAACTACATACTCTCAAATAGACAAGCCAGACGCCGTGGCGCAATGGTAGAGGCTTCGCCTCTATTGCCGACATCCGAGGTTCGATTCCTGAGAGGGGATGCACTGAGTATGTACGTGCGCTTCCCGATTCATTTTAGCCTCGCATCCCCTTGGTTTGAGACGTATGAAAAAATATGCGGTTAACGCAGAATCATGTTACGTTATTTTTAAAATGTTTCGTTTTCTTAGCACAAGCACAGCTGAGAAGCTTCGATGCGTGTACTCCATAACACGTTAAAAAAAATAACGCATTTAATCACACTTTCAATTCCAAGCAAAGGGGAACTTTTGTCAATGCATGATTTCCTGGTACATCGACAGTACCGCCGCTCCCTATACGCAGAGTACGCAGTCTGCGTAGGGCACCAACTCCCAGGGGGGCACCATCCCAGCTGCTCAAAAAAATCGTTTTTATATATTATAATAATAAATTAATATTAGTAATATACATATACAAATAAACAAAAATATAAAACGTATATATTGCATTTTACGGTGAAGGCAGAGTAGGCTAAGCACACGTGATGACGCGCGCGCCCTCACCTCTGTTATGGCTGCCTATTTGGCCAAAAATGATAATTGAACAATATGCCTGCTCCTGGAAAGAGACATCAAACAGTCCGGCGCCGAGAAACAAAAGAAAAAAAAAAAAAGCCCAAGATGAAGCCCGTGCTTGTACCAAAATCTCTGGATTGCTCTGCGCATAGCAGTGACGCTCCCTGTAACTGTTGCCTCTGCTGAGCGAAGCTTTTCTAAAATGAAGCTCATCAAAACGTACTTGTGCTCATCTATGGCACAAGAGCGCATGAGTGGTCTGGCAATTGTCAGCATCAACTCTGAATTAGCAAAGGCTTTATCATATGAAGAGCTCATTTACGACTTTGCCTCAAGAAAAAGCAGAAGTGTGCTTTTGTAAATTTTGAAATTTGGAAAGCTCCAGCAGATGACAGTGTTGATTTTATTTCAGTTTATTATTGTTTATTTTATTTATTATAAATGTTTTATTTAAAGTGTAATTTTAGTTTGTATTTTTGCTGTAGAGCTACAATTGTAATTTATAAATGATACAATTTATTTATGTATTTACTTTTATTTGAATAAAGTTCTATTTTGGCCCCTATAGTAGGTGTTTTTTTTATTATTTTATTTTTACTTCTGTAATATTTGGGGGAGGGGGCACAAAAGTAAATTTCTGCTTAGGGCACCCATTTGGCCAGCAGCGGCCCTGTACATCGATTACATTGATGCACACTGAAAAGCAAGCAAAATTAGATGCATTACAGAAAGCAGACTTTGTGGCTCTTACTGGGGATCATTGGACTTCCGTGACCGTTAGTAATTCTGATTACATCTATTTACAAAATGTTCAATGATCACACTGTTTTAGACTAATGTACAAAATAATTTTGCCTAAGGTTACTCAGAGTTTAAAGATTAAGTTGGTCAAATTACCTTTTATGTTTCTGACTTTTTTAAGAAGAAAAACTGCACTTTATGTTGAAATTTTGGTTATTATTATTTAAAGACAATACCATTCTGAAAATGTACTTAAAGTAATTAAACTACCACTTTATTTTTAAGTCTGCCCAATTTTAGCCAGGGATGATATTTTTGTTTCTGTTTTGAATTCAAATGCAGTTTAAAAGCATTTTTTTTTTCAGAAATTAAAAGAGCTTGAGTTTACAATATTCATGTCCATGTCTATTATTTGATTCTGTCGCCCACTAAAACCCTTTTAAATTACAAAAAAAAATTTGCGATTTGGGGCAAATTTTCATGTGTGATTACATACGATTAATCAAGATTAATTATTACACAGCCTCTAATTAATTAGATTAATGTTTTTAATCAAGTCCCACCCCTAATATATATATATATATATATATATATATATATATATATACACACTCACCTAAAGGATTATTAGGAACACCTGTTCAATTTCTCATTAATGCAATTATCTAATCAACCAATCACATGGCAGTTGCTTCAATGCATTTAGGGGTGTGGTCCTGGTCAAGACAATCTCCTGAACTCCAAACTGAATGTCAGAATGGGAATGAAAGGTGATTTAAGCAATTTTGAGCGTGGCATGGTTGTTGGTGCCTGACGGGCCGGTCTGAGTATTTCACAGTCTGCTTAGTTACTGGGATTTTCACGTACAACCATTTCTAGGGTTTACAAAGAATGGTGTGAAAAGGGAAAAACATCCAGTATGCGGCAGTCCTGTGGGCGAAAATGCCTTGTTGATGCTAGAGGCCAGAGGAGAATGGGCCGACTGATTCAAGCTGATAGAAGAGCAATTTTGACTGAAATAACCACTCGTTACAACCGAGGTATGCAGCAAAGCATTTGTGAAGCCACAACATGTACAACCTTGAGACGGATGGGCTACAACAGCAGAAGACCCCACCGGGTACCACTCATCTCCACTACAAATAGGAAAAAGAGGCTACAATTTGCACGAGCTCACCAAAATTGGACAGTTGAAGACTGGAAAAATGTTGCCTGGTCTGATGAGTCTCGATTTCTGTTGGGACATTCAAATGGTAGAGTCAGAATTTGGTGTAAACAGAATGAGAACATGGATCCATCATGCCTTGTTACCACTGTGCAGGCTGGTGGTGGTGGTGTAATGGTGTGGGGGATGTTTTCTTGGCACACTTTAGGCCCCTTAGTGCCAATTGGGCATCGTTTAAATGCCACGGGCTACCTGAGCATTGTTTCTGACCATGTCCATCCCTTCATGACCACCATGTACCCATCCTCTGATGGCTACTTCCAGCAGGATAATGCACCATGTCACAAAGCTCGAATCATTTCAAATTGGTTCCTTGAACATGACAATGAGTTCACTGTACTAAAATGGCCCCCACAGTCACCAGATCTCAACCCAATAGAGCATCTTTGGGATGTGGTGGAACGGGAGCTTCGTGCCCTGGATGAGCATCCCACAAATCTCCATCAACTGCAAGATGCTATCCTATCAATATGGGCCAACATTTCTAAAGAATGCTTTCAGCACCTTGTTGGATCAATGCCACGTAGAATTAAGGCAGTTCTGAAGGCGAAAGGGGGTCAAACACCGTATTAGTATGGTGTTCCTAATAATCCTTTAGGTGAGTGTATGTATATATATATATATGCGCCAGCAACACTCATAACAGTGACAACACAATTACATTGTCAATCATGTTACGTTATTATTAAAATGTTTCTTTTTCTTTTTCATTACTTCTTTAACACACTACTTCTCCGCTGCGAAGCGCGGGTATTTTGCTAGTAATTAATAAATCACAAATAACCAATCCTCCACTCCCAGCAGTTCCATCACACTCCCTCCCAACTCCGGCCTAGCTTGCTGGGACTCGAATGGTCCTTTAAATAGTCAGATAAAGACTTGTATTTTTCTTCAGCCTGGAAGTACTTCTGTCTTTCCGTCCCCATGACTTGGGAGTACTTCCGGGCTATAATAGAAACAAAAGTCTCTGTGTCTCCCTGCAGCGTCCCCTGGCGGCACCCACGGTACCCAGCAGGGCTGTGAAGCCAAACTCCATTTTCCATGATGCCCTGTGGGAATCCAGGGCACCTCTAGGCTGCAGGGAGGACGCCATCTAGTGTCCTGGATGGGTCGGCCATCCATCACACTATATTAGTATCTATTTTCCCCTTACCTGGAGCTCTCCCTGTTGGCCTATTTTTGTTGAATTAATAAGAATGAAGTCAAATCTCTTACATGTTGCCAGGCAAGGTTTCATGTATGTAAGTTTCAGGACTTGACCAAACAGATGTGAGATATGAAAAACCCTAGACTTGAAAGAGGGTGTACTGTACTTATTTTTCACACAAGTCCTTAAATGTGACACAATTATAGACACACATGAACCACATGATTTTAGAAAATGTATTTTGGCAAATCTCCATGTTAATTGTCTTTACTTTTGAATATATAAAATCTGAAACTTTCAAAATAATATTTTGCTAAAAATCTCCGGTCAGAAGACTCTCCACAGACTTTTTTTTTTGCTTAATCCAGTAGGTACTTTCCTCAGATTGATACCAAAGAATAGTGCAAGAAAAAGCAAGTCTGTATAATTATTTATATGACCTACTAACCAAGTTGGAAATTAGGAAAAATTGTCATTTAGAAATTCAACAAGGCTGAACACAACCCATAATCAGACAGACAGACTCTTAGACAAAAGCTGTAAACCATTAAGCTCTCCATATTAGCTGAAAACTAAATGTTGTACATACCCGTGGTCTTAGGACGAGATCCTGCTTCGGTTGTACTTTGTGTGCCGTAGTGATGAGTCCTCCCATCAGCCCCAGCACACTCCTGATACCAGAGGGGAAATGTAGTCTGTGTCTCAGCACTGGTTTTTAGGTTGCCTTGCTTCAATTTCAATCCATCTTCCCAATGCAACATTTAGCCACAGCCTTAAGTTTGACCAATGGCAATGCGCATGAAAAATTTTGTGGAAAAAATAAGTTGAACGTTTATTTTTTTCAATTGGCAAACAAGCAAACTGTATTTACAATTTTAATTATTTAGATAAAAAAGCAGCAATGTAACAATATATATTATATTAGTATGCATAGCTTAGTCAATATATACAGAAAATAGTATTTTTTGCAGACCAGTGTTATTCAGTAACAAGCAACTTGTCAAAACTTTGAGGCGTTCTCTTTATTTCCGAGGGTGCTGTACCCAAATCTGGCAACAGAATTGCTCTATCACATCCAATTTTTGAGGTTGTAAAGGTTTAAAATGAGAAAATACTATTTTAGCAAAAAATATGATATATTTTAAAATTTCACTATTTAGATTTGAAATAATTAGTAACACCTAATTGTTTAAATATAAATTTTTACTTACAAAAAGCAGTCCCCTGGTGTTTTATTTCCCCTCTTATAATCCTCTGAAGGTATTTCATGGTGGAGCGACACATTCGCTCAGCTTTCCACTGTAAACCCAAATGAGTGTAGGAAATGGAAGAGAGAAGCGTCTCAACTAGTTCCTCATAAAATTTCCATCTTTGTCTTCCCCCCAAGAAACCATGGCACATGTCCCACTCCCAACAAAAGGCGGCTGTGTATTCTTTTGTGTTTTTAAGAATGACTTATGTGCGCTTTTGTCTGGGGTCTCCCAACTCACTGGTACAAGAAAACCACCACATATGATATCACATTTGACTCATCTCGATGTCGAGTTATGTAGGACATTTCTCCTTATTTTTAGCTCTCTAGACCCATAACCCTAATTTTAGGCCAATTTTTTTTTTTACCATACTTTGTGCAGAAAATTATGCCCTTATTTTATTTATAAGCATCTATGCATGGAAATGTGTCTGTCTGGCCCAGAAGTGAAAGGTGGCAAGAGCTCCACCTCTGAGGAAACAGAAAATAATAATAACACTAGTGAGGCCAGCACGTCCTCAAAATGAAACCTAAGAAGAAAGACAAAGACGTTTAGCCATGAACATCAGCAGAATGGTATCCCTT
>JANRMT010062857.1:45357876-45402785 GCA_026402145.1 Polypterus bichir lapradei | reverse complement strand
TATATATATATATTACACACATATACATACATACATACATATATACACTCACACAAATATTGTTTCCACTATTATTTTCTCTCAGTCCCTCTCTCCTGCTTTTCAGATTTTCACCCACATTTCAGACATGTGCACATCTAGTAAATCTAAAGGTCCGCTTTGAGATATTTTCATAAGACATCCCTTACAAGGTTGGTCTCTCCCTTTGAAACTGAGGGTACAAGATGGGTTTCTAAACCTGCATTAATTGGGAGTTTTAAAAAAGAAAAAGAAAAAAGATGGATGGATTAATCAAGCTATGATGTTCTTTCCTTGTTGAAGATCAACTCTGTTTATTGTATGATACACTCAGAATCTACACAAAGTTCACTTCATAATGATTGCATGTTCCATCACAAGTGAACTGAGATAGATATATACATGTGTGAAACCATAATACTATAAAACTCCCAAGACGATTGCCAAATTCTTGTTTAGAGCTTCTTTAATTGTCAGAAAAGTTGAGAACTGATCAGGTTTGAGGCGAGTTTGTCTATACATACTACACAATGTCACTTTCACAGAGCAATCAAAAATGCTGTGGATTGCTTCAATCGTTTTTCAGTTATTAACTCACCATGTTCTTCAGTTATTATTCTTCTAGCAAATATACACTGTCAATGTATTCCTGACCACTTAACTCGATCAATACCTCCCCAGCTTTTTATAACAATGTAAGAATTCACTATTAGATATTTTACTAGGTAATTTGAGCTTTGCCACCTTTTCATTCAATTACATTTCATAAAATACATGAGAAGAGAGCAGTACTTACCTATCACATTAAGTTGAACGATGTCTTTGTCCCTAAGTGGGACCTCATAAACTTCACACTCGTAGTGTCCATCATCTTCAGTGGTCACATTCCTGATGGTCAATGAGGCATTCCCTTTCTGAAGTTCACTTTCCAACATCATCACCCTACTTGGTGGTATCTTTTCCTTATCCATGTACCGAATCAGCTCACGTCCATTGTGTCTCCAGGTTATAATGGTGTAGGTCAGCCCATGTTTACTGTCCGTCAAAGTGAAGAAGCAGGAGATGAGCACATCTGAGTGGAAGGGGGCCACCACTTCAGTCTCTGGAATGGACACCTGAAGTTTACCAAACACAACTAGAAAAGAAAAAAAGAAAAGAAGAAAAAATTCACAATGTATATTTGTGGTTCTCAATCTGTGGGGCGAAACAAAAAGGGGGGCGCAAAGATGTGAAAAAAAGAAAACATGAATCGAAAATATGAAAAATACATCTGTTGAAACCAAAATAAATTAACTTAAACTACATTCCGATACTAGAAAGAAATATAGGGTTAGATAAATGTCGACAAAGGTTAAGTAGGTATAATAAAATATGCATCTATGACATATTATTAATTAAAAAAGAACAAATTGGTATTTGTGGGCTTCTTTCAAAAAAACCTTAGGGGGGCGCGATTAAAACTGTTATGAAAACTCGGGTCGCAAATACTTGAAAGTTAAGAAACGCTGAGGTATACCCTTTACTCGTCACTCTTCACTTTTAAATATTTAGATTGCCTGGTAATAACAGACATACTAGGAGTCTTTGAATCCAAGGACGACAGGATTTTTATCTTCTCATTAGACTGCCCGGCACAAACTGGTATAACATTCTGGAATGCCAAAGACGGGGTGGGCAGCCAGTTGGCCGACGTCACCACAACAGGGACTGCATCTCACTTTGTCATTTTGTCTGTTATAACTGACTGTACTCCTCCAGAAGTTTATTTTCTCCAGAATGCTGCTGTTTGCAGGTCGTTTCTCCTCTCTTCTGTGGTCAGCTGTCCATGTCTTATTTATAACAGATAGAACTTTAATGCTAAATTTCCACCTGGGCAGAAATAAACTTATTGTCTTGACTTTTGTTAATGAATGTAAAATCTACATGGTTTAACTTTGTAAACTGAACCTAATCTGTTCATTTTTGTATTACATTGTGTTTTACAGTTGTATGCAAATTAACTTGATTACTATGCAAAAATATCTACATAAACCTGTTAGCTGTAACTAGTAACTCAGTAAAGTAAAAAACGTGCAACACCACAAACCAACACACACTCACTGAGCCAATTACTAGGAACACCTGCCTATCTAATCAGCCAATCATGTGGCAGCAGTGCAATGAACACAATCCTGCAGACACAGGTCAGGACCTCCAGTTCATGTTCACATCAAACACAAGAATGGGGGTGAAAAAAAAATCTGATTTCAGCGATTTTAACTATGGCATGATTGAGGGTACCAGATGGGCTAGTTTATGTATTTTGCTGATCTCTTGAGATTTTCACACACAACAGTCCTTAGAGTTTACTCAGCATGATGCAAAAAACCATCTGGTGAGCAGCAGTTCTGAGAATGGAAACTCCTTGTTGATGAGAGAGACCAGAAGAGAATGGCCAGACTGATCCAAGCAGACAGAAAAGCTACCGTAACTCAGATAACCATTCTGTACAACTGCAGTGAGCAGAAAAGTATCCCAGAATGAAGAACACATCAAACCTTGAGGCAGATGGGCTACAACTGCGGAAGACCATGATGGCTTCCACTCCTATCAGCCAACAATAGAAAGCCAAGGTTGTAGTGGGCACAGGATCACCAAATTGGACAGCTAAAGACTGAAAAAAAAAACATAGCAGGGTCTGATGGACCTCGACTCCTGCTGAGCCACACAGATGGTACAGTCGGAATTTAGCCAACAGCCTGAATCCTTGCAGCCCTCGTGTCAACAGTCCAGGCTGGTGGTGGTAGCGCAACGGTATGGGAAAAATGTTCTGGGTAATTTTTGGGCCTTTTAATACCAGTCTTGGCTTGAATGCCACAGTTTAACTGAGTATTGTTGCTGACCAGTGGTCTCATTTATAAATCTTGCGTATACACAAAAGGAGGCATTTGCACTAAAGAACTTTGGGTCTTTTTTCTTCAGTATATATGAACTACCTGTTATCACTTCTTAGGGAACTGGCCGACAGGTGAGGAATATCTCAGCCAAGCTTCACTCCATCATAACTGCAGTGCTGTACTGGAAAACCATTAGCTGACTGAGGAGGCACTACATTCGGTTTTCGTATTGTGTGGGTGTACAAACAACATATTTTTGACAACATAAAAAGTCAATTTGCAGCTGTGTCCACTTCTACAAACGTAACTGGAGAATTCTACTATACTCAAGAGCAGGGGTGGGCAAAGTCATTCCTGGAGGGCCGCAGTGGCTGCAGGTTTTTGTTCCAACCCAGTTACTTAATCAGAAGCTCTTATTGCTCAAGTAACACTTCTCCATTTTAGTTGCCTCACTCATTAAGATTTTGAACCCTTATTGCCTATTTTAGTCTTAAACAGCTGTATTCTTGGTTTTTAATTGATCATTAATAGCATTAAGATGCAAGTGACAAAAGAAACTAGCATTTCACCATTTAACTTGTTTCAGTTTGCACCTGTGTGTATTTAATGTGCACTCTTTGGGTTAATTAAATACTTAGAAGGAAAGTGAAGAGAAAAAAGTAAAGGGCTAAGAATTACTCCTCAATTTTAGACTACAAATAATTTGGACAATATCCTTAGAAAGGAAAAAAAAAAATCTAGAATATGAGAATAACCTGACATGGCAGATTTAAAGCATTAACAAGTCATGAAATTAAATTATTAGCAAGGATTATTTTTTAATTAAGCAACTGGGTTGGAACAAAAACCTGCAGCCACTGTGGCCCTCCAGGACTGAGTTCGCCCACCCCTGCTCAAGAGCATCTAGCGAGAATAATGAGTGACCTTCCATTAATGTACAAGTCAATCTGTGATGCCAACATGTGGCTAACAAACATCATGACTCGGTGGCCTCAGTCAAACCGTGATTCGTTTATTTTGAGGCAAACTAGCTTTGGCAGACAAGACGGTGCTGTATGTGGTTGCTGGCTTGCTGATAAGGTAACTGGCTAAACCTGCAGTTTTTCACAAGGCCTGTACTATTCATTTTTTCAGCAATCAAATCATTAGAAGTGCCACATATCATTAGCTACCCTGGCACCTTATTCCTTTCCTGGACCCCCAAAAATGAAGAGGAGAGGCACAATAATGTTGAGAAGTGCAGGGAGATGTTCTTGAAGAAGCCAACTGAGTTCTGCAGCATTGTGATTGCAGATGTACGAGCGGATTAGCATCAAGGTGTGTTCATGAATGCAGATTTAGAAGGCGACTGTGAGTTACAAAGGGTAATTTGCATAGAAATGTGCCTACTGCAAAAAAACAGGAAAATACAGAAATCAAAAAAAAAAAAAACCTGATTTCTAGAACGTGGTGTTTGCACATTTCCACACTCAAATCCATGCAACGTTTTATAAATGAGGTTTCAGGTGCTTCCTTTTATTGCCACATTTTCACTGACTTTTATTGGCTACCTCCAGTTGATAAAGCACCATTTCACAAAGCAAAAGTCATTTATCTGGTTTCATGAACATGACAATAAGTTGACATTGTTCTTTACTGGCCTTCCCAGTGACTAGATATGAATCCAGTAGGACACCTTTGGGATGTGGAAGAACAGGAGACGAGTGTGCAGCTGACAAATCTACAGAAGTTGCTTGATACAATCATGTCAACATGGGTCAGAATCTCTAAGGAATGTTCCCACTGTCTTGGTATAGTGGTCCTCAGAATGTGTGCGGTGCATCTACATCAGCAATGAAAAACATCCACAAGACATCATAATAATCATCTCAGATCTTTTTTTCACTAAAAATTCTTAATATTTTTAGTCATAACCATAAAGAGGTCTGACTATCCCCAAACCCTATACACACTTTCAAAATGGGGGCCATTAAAAAAAAAAAAAAATGGCCCAGTTTCTGCACAGGCAAGGAAATCTTAGGGACACAGCCAGGGACCTGCTGAATAGATTAAGGGTATCCCCAAGTCCCTACCTTTTATTTGGACCGACCCAGGAATAGATAGATAATTATTATTTTTTATTACACTCCATGTCAAAATGATCATATCACTTAATAAAAAGAAGAGTGGTTGAGTTGGGAACATGTCTCCAAGGATAAAAAAGAAAAAAATCCGCGCGTCTCCTTATTGTTACACTATGTAAAATAGTCGGCCAATGTGTATCAATTTCAGTTGGTACGAGCGTTTGGTCACAAATTTATAGAAATACCGTCTCCCCACCAAAAACACAACAACCTCCAAAATAAAAATGTGGAGTCTTTTCTTGTTGTCTCTGCCTTTGTCCGTTTCTCTGCCTGTACCCCTGCATCTCCTACGCAATATTCATGCAAAAGTAAATATTTCTAACAAAATTATTCAATTAATGAACAGACATACGATGCTAGAAATAACACGATAAACAACGCAAATAGTGGCACCATCATGTAAAAAGAAAAACGATTCCATATTCCGTTAAATTAAAAACGACAACCTGACGCGACTTTAACTTGCACACTTCACCAAGAAATTGTCAAACCCAATAACAACAACAACAACAATAGGCCATCGTCTATAACTCCTCCTTGTCGAATGTGACAGCTTAAAAGACACGAGTAAGAGCGACCACATTCTGAGGGGAACCCGAAAAAAAACTTGCCTGACATAAACCCCGATAAAACGCAAAAAATATTAAACTTTTGTAACGTGACAACTTTGCTAGGTGAACACGCTATAAACCAGAGGCTGAAAGCAGGAGAGGCTATCACTGACCCGCCCATATCTAAATATTCCAACGAGGCTGGTCAGAAAGTCTAACCCCGCCCTCATTTTTTCACACCGTCTTGAGCTCAATTTCAGTCCCACCCCGCCTCACAGAGTGGGACACTTTTAACAGCAAGACGTGACATCAGCTCGCTTCTTCAAAATACAGCTTTTGTTGTCGGCAAGTCGTTCTTGAGGAAAAATAAATCATTTTACGATTTTTCGAACTGGGGATCAAGGAGGAAATTGCTATGACATTCTCGATCTCTTAGTGGCAGTCCAGGATAACACAATGATTTTCTGCAAACTTTGCCTGCATATCATGCAAACGACCCCACCACCTCCCGCATACTTAATCGTATAAAGAATTGGTTTACTGTTTTTTAAAAAAACATTTCAAAGAACCACCTACCATTTTATCGCGTCTGTATTATTTCAGTACAGACGTTACTGAAAGTTCATTCACAGAATTCACTTGTTCCGCGTCTGTAGTTCACTTCTTACGTTCTACCTGCAGTGTCCTAGAAAGTTGATTCAGTTCATCTGGACATAGTTCTTTTAAAGGGAGATACGTTACATCACTCATCCAAGTGACTTACTCAATTTACATACCTAGATTATTGAACATGCATCGAGATCCCTGTAGTTTCGCATTTAAAGTCCTGCCGCCCCCTCACCCTCCTCCACGCAGTATTACAGTACCATCCCTTGTATCCTGGGCACAGCACTTGCAAATACAAATATTTTGCGCATCACCGTTGTGGATTACAACCCGCGACTAAAATTAAACCCCACGCGCGTATTCCGCTCCGATTGCTTCTAAAGTGTCTTAACATCAAAGCTTGTGTTACACTACAGCACTCTAAAGCATGGCGCAGCATTTCTCAATCCTAAAATTTCATACCTTAAAAAAAGGAAAGTAAATAAAAAAAAATCTAAAAAACGAATTCTCCGATAGGTGTTGCCGCTCATTCTGGAGCAACGTATTAGTTAAGTCTTTCTCTTACATTTCTCCCACATACATAGAATTTTGTACTGTTTTTATTGCTGCCTTTTTGAATCGACATCATGTACATTCTATTCACTATTAACTGTAATAATAAATACTAACATAACACATACTTACCTAAAATTCGGGCTAACAGAATGAAAAGTTTCCTCATGGCTAATAAGACATTTAATAAGTATTCTTTAAAGGTGGAATTGTGAGACTCAGGATATTTAAAGTCACACCGCCTCCGCTACGCTACGCTACCCTACACTCCACTCCACTCCACTCCCTCCAAATCCTGCGACTCCTCCTCCTCCTCCTCCTCCTCCTCCTTCTTCTTCTTCTTCTCCTCCTCCTCCTGCTCCTCCTCTTCCTTTCTATCAGCTAAATACCCAAGCCACGCCATGCACGAGCCGTCTGGCAGCCGTTCAAGCTACAAAGTAAGCAGCTGAGGTTACTCAGGGCTTTCCAATAGGGCGGGGCTTTGCAGCGGGACAAAGAAAGTGAAGAGACCGAGGTGAGCAAGTATTACAACAAAGTATTTTTATGGTCTCGACAGTTTCCCCATATGACACGAGTCTATAGAAATCTTTATGTTTATCGTCATTAACATTTATTAAATATCTTATTTAACTTGTATTTTTCCGTAGTTAAGTTAGCTATTTGTAAAAGCACGATAGCGCTTTCTGCCAAATTAGTATTACATATTTTTGTCTTGATTTTCACAGCCACATTTCTCCATAAAGGCAGAAAATATAAAACCAACTTTGGTTATATTGATTAAATATCATAATGAATCCAAGTGCCGTCTTTGTAAAAAGCAGAGAGACCACAGTATCCTGCTGCTCCCCTTCAGAGCCACGAAGCCCACGTTGTAAAGTATGCAGGTAATTATGCAAGAAGAGTATGCGTGCGTTTTATTAAATTAAAAAAAAACCAAAACACTAGGCTACTTTACTTGCAAACAATTGTGATGTTTAGATTTCTGACCTTGACTGACCTTTTTAATTGCAGTTTAAAAAACCCGAGCTAATCCTACATTTTCCGTTGTTTGGCAGGTTTTACTATCTACAGATAACAACAACAACAACATTTATTTATATAGCACATTTTCATACAAAAAAATGTAGCTCAAAGTGCTTTACAAAATGAAGAATAGAAAAATAGAAGACACAATAAAAAATAAACATAAGTCAACATTAATTAACATAGAATAAGTAAGGTCCGATGGCCAGGGTGGACAGAAAAAACAAAAAAAAAAAACTCCAGAGGCTGGAGAAAAAAAAAATAAAATCTGCAGGGATTCCAGACCATGAGACCGTCCAGTCCCCTCTGGGCAATCTACCTAACATAAATCAAAAAGTCCTCTTTGTATTTAGGGTTCTCATGGAAGGACTTGATGATGATGGTCACGTAGACTTCTGGCTTTCAGTCCATCAATGCTGGAGCATCATGATGCTTTGAGTAGGTGGTGGTGGCGCAGGCCGCCACCACAAAGAAACCGGAAAAAGAAACAGAAGAGAGAGTAGGGGTCAGTACGGATTTTGGAGCCACTATGAATAGTTATTATGATGAACTGAACATAGAGAGTATCAGGATTAAGTTAAAGTGAAGTTATAAAAAGGCCATGTTAAAGTAATGTGTTTTCAGCAGTTTGTTAAAGTGCTCTACTGTATCAGCCTGGCGAATTCCTATTGGCAGGCTATTCCAGATTTTAGGTGCATAGCAGCAGAAGGCCGTCCGCCTCACCACTTCTTTTAAGTTTAGCTTTTGGAATTATAAGGAGACACTCATTTGATGATCTAAGGTTATGATTTGGAATATAAGGTGTCAGACATTCCAATATATAAGATGGAGCAGATTATTTAAGGCTTTATAAACCATAAGCAGAATTTTAAAGTCAATCCTGAATGACACAGGTAACCAGTGTAGTGACATCAAAACTGGAGAGATGTGCTCGGATTTTCTTTTCCAAGTTAAGATTCTAGCAGCTGCATTCTGCACTCGTTGCAAGTGATTTATGTCTTTTTTGGGTGGTCCTGAGAGGAGTGCGTTACAGTAATCTAGTCGACTGAAAACAAAAGCGTGAATTTATTTCTTAGCATCTTTCAATGATATAAGAGGTCTAACTTTTGCTATGTTTCTTAAGTGAAAAAATGCTGTCCTAGTGGTCTGATGAATATGCGATTTAAAATTCAGATTACAGTCAACAGTTACCCCTAAGTTTTTTACTTCCGTCTTAACTTTTAATCCTAATGCATCAAGTTTATTTCTGATAACCTCATTGAATCCATTATTGCCAATTACTAAAATTTCAGTTTTCTCTTTATTTAGTTTGAGAAAATTACTATTCATCCATTCAGAAATACCAGTAAGACATTGTGTTAGTGAATTGAGAGAGTCAGAGTCATCAGGTGCTATTGATAAGTACAGCTGTGTGTCATCAGCATAGCTGTGGTAGCTCACGTTGTGCCCTGAGATAATCTGACCTAACGGAAGCATGTAGATTGAGAAGAGCAGCGGACCCAGGATAGAGCCTTGTGGAACACCATATCGGATACCATGTGTCTTTGAGATGTGATTACCACAACTCACAAAGAATTTTCTCCCTGCCAGGTAGGATTCAGATGCAGCACAACGTTTGTCACCAGTGGCCATTTCCATTGTTTTTGTTTAAATGTCACTGTCAACAGTTTACTGTATGTTAGTATTTAATGTTTAAACCTTTGATTTATTTTTTTACTACTTGTATTAAGGCCTTCCAAGTCGGATGAATAGCCATGACTGTAGAATTTTAATGTTGATGGTATGACCATTTCATATTTTAACTCTATGTTTGTGTATGTCTGTATTTAATGTTGTGTCCAGATTTCCAAATGACCATTTGGTGGTTTCTCTGTAGAATGTGCTGTATTTCGTCCTTGAGGCTCTCTTCGATTTTAGCGAGGTGTGTCTCAACTTTAGTCCTTGCTTCTTTCATTGTAGCATTTGTGGAGATAGGATCGTATCTGGTTGTTGGTTTCCATTTTTGTCACCTTCTACAATTTGTGTTATGTTTATTATACAATGTGACAGGCGCCTGGTGCCCATGCCCAGCCGGGACACCCCTGCACACTGTATTCAGGGGGAGCAGCCCTGGACAGTGCAATACCTCCCCCTGGACGCTAGATGGCCGCCCCCCCATGCTGGTGTAGTGCCTCGGTTTCCCACAGGGCTACCTGGGAATTGGAGTTGGGGGCAGCCCTGTTGGGTCCCGCAGGTACCGCCAGTGGGTGCTGTGTTTGGGACTCCTGAGCCCGTGCGGGCAACAGATTCATCACACCTGGAAGTGCCGCCGGATCTTGGTGATCAAACACCTGGAGCACTTCCAGGTGACCTATAAAAGGGAGCCAGCAACCACCACTCATCGGCCAGAGTCGGGTGGAGGAGGACAAGGTTGTGAGGGAGGAGTGGTGGTGCCAAGGAAGAGAAAAGTGCTTGTGCTGTACTGGTGGTTACTGGTGCTTGGGACTGTGTTGTGGCTGGGGGGGGGATTACGGGGAAGACGTGCCCTCCAGCTGAAGAGAAATAAAAGTCCTTTTATTTTACACATGCCTCCCGTGTCCTATCTGTGTCGGGTCAGGCGCTATATAGTGCCTTTCACAACAGTATTTGTATTTTTTTACTTTAGCATACTGTCCCTAGTGGTTTTGATGTTCCAGAAACACCAACTTTCAAAATCCACATATTTTAAATGTGTGTTTATAATGGTTTGCATAAATATTTTGTATCATTGAACTCCTTTTAACAAGTCTGTTCTAGTCAATCTTCTTTAGAATGACATGCCGGCTTTGAGGAAGAGCTGGTGTAGGAAGTCAGTTGAGAACTCCAGCACCAAGGGGTAAATTTAATTTCCTTTAACTTTCATTCAGTTCTGTCATAATGTGGCAAATATACTTAGTCATGCTGTAAGTCAAAGACAAATAATCAAAATGTTTACCATTATAAACTTAGTGCTTCTTTTTGAAATAACTGATGCTTAGTCTGATGTGAGCAGTTAAGAGTAAACGCCATTCTAAATGAAGTCCAAAAACCAAACAAAAAATTAGAAGGTGCAGAAATGATGCACAGCCAGGACAGGGTCATTTTTGTGGTTATTCTTTTAGTTCTTTTTTAGCATTTTTTTGGGTAATTTTTTTTTTTGCTTTCAGGTTTAGACCCTATTGAGTCATTAATGAAAAGACAAAAGATGAGTAAAGACTTGCACTACATCAGAAATGGGGGGGGGGGGGGGGGGGGGTGGGAAGGGTTGGGGGTGGGGTGGGACTGGGAATGTTGCAGGTTTCACATTTTTTTTTCTTTTAGAAGAAACCTCAGCCTCCCTTCTCCAACATCCAGCACAGGTCATTCATGAGCATGTACAGACACATTTTATAAACTTCCATAAGAAAGATTAAATAAGTTTTGTTGACGCTGGCTTACAATTCTTATTGTATATTGAATAAAATGCATGAAAAGACTTGTAATGCTTGTCTTAGATAAATTCTGTTAGTTGCTAACCAACAGGAGTCTTCTGACACAGAAATACAGCTCTTAAAGGCCTTAGAAAATTTGAAATTCATTGTGTACTGTGAAGGTGTATTGTAAGAAATATTGAAGACTTGTAGAATCTGTGATCAAAAGCAGTAATGTTAATAACAAATTAAGAATATACTGTACATTATTTTTTGCTTTTATTTTACATTCCTTGTAAATGTGGAGGAAAATGTTATAAGCTTTATGATGACAATTCTTAAAGAGGGTTTTTTTTTTTTTTTCATAAAATGTATTACAGCGACACAGAATCCCTTCAACTTCTTACCGAACCAGAGAAGTTGTGTGCTGAGAATCAGTCTGGGTTCAGGGGGCAAGTCTCACTCCCATCATTACTGTCAATGGAGAAAGACGACATTGAGGAGGCCCTTCAGAAATTGGATTTGCTATCTGAATTTCCAGAAGACGACGAGAGGGAATCTGTCCTTATGTGACACACCTGATGTGGGTGTCCTGGTTGCCATGGAAGCCAAGTCTCGGTCTGGAGTGTGCACGACTGAAGCCAGGGATCGGGAGCCCTCCAGACCAGAAGGAAGGATAGCTGCAGGTAGAGTGGCTCCCCTGTTGCGAAGCCTGGATAGGGAGAAGCAAGGGGGACAACAGTTAAAGAATGCACCGGGCTTGTTTTTAAAGAGACTGCTTCCAGCATTGTTTTAACCTCGTATTTAATGAAGACTTTTTTCTACTGGATTTTAACCTCCACTTCACTTCTGTTTTTATGGGATTATTTATTGAAGAATTCTGAAAGCACTGCGCTTTATTTAATTTGGACTTTGTTTTTGATCGTTGTTTTGTTGATTTTAATAAAAGCACTTGGCACTTTTTGCACCATCCCCTTGCTCCATTGTAGTGCCTCACTGTCGTGCTCATTGGTAACATTACTGATGGTGACAGGTTTAAGGGCTCCCAGAAGCGAGATGGGATCATGCAGCAAACCTGCATCGTCACAGACTTTACTTCAAAACTGTAATCTCCTCTCCACCCAGTTCCTCCTCACTTCCATCATGCCAGAACTCGACTCATGCAAGGTTAGTTTTCTTGGTTGTTTATGGTTAGTTTTTGTATAAATTATGGATTTTTCAAATGTTGATTTTTTTTTCCCCTGTGCTTAAAACTCATTAAACAAAAGTGTTTACAGCGAGCAGTTCGTAAGGCTGTAGCACGGGGGTGCCCACACTTTTTCGGCTTGCAAGCTACTTTTAAAATGACCAGGTCGAAATCATCTACCTACATTAAAAAGTATATATATATCTATTACATAAAAAAGAAATCCAATTCCACATCCAGCCCATACCCTCCCCAAACAAATTTTTTTTAAAATCCCTTTAGTCAATATAAATTGGAAGGCTAACTAGATCACAGCCAGAGTTTTGCAGTAGCTCGCAAATTTGATTGTGCGTGCGGGATGACCAGTGTGTTAGAAAAAAAGAGATCTCAGACTGGCCGCCCTGTATGTCAATCAAGTGACAAAAGCCATAGGGAGGATATATGATAGACTAACGTTTAAAAAAAAAATTTTTGAATGCAATGGGATCTACCTGCACTCCCTTTGTGATCTAGCAGTCAATCGCGATCGACACATTGGGTAACCCCTGCTGTAGCGTCAACTCTTGCAATGTTAGTTTTCTCTGTTCAAGGTTTTCTCAGTGTTGTTCAAATGTTTTTACATTTAGTTTACTATTACACTGTGCATTCTATGGTATAATTAACTAGTTTTGTGCTTAAAAATCTTTAAAAAAATATATTTACATACAGTTTGTACGGTCCGGGATTAATTGTATTTACATACAATCCTATGGGGGAAATTACTTCGGGTCACGACCAAATTGGGTTGAGACCAGAGTTTTGGAACGAATTACGGTCATGACTCGAGGTTCCACTGTATACAAACAATATCATCCTCTTGAAGGGGCAAATGCCAGCAAGAAGAAATAAGACTTCAATGAGAAAAGGAACATCCACCTCAAACGTCCGATTCTTCCTTTGCTTCAGCCTCAACCTTGGCACAACTAGGAGGTTCTGAAATGCAAGATGGGGCTGTTCCATTTAAACATTTGAAAACAGATAATTGAATTTTAAAATCCGTTCTGAAGCAGCCTAGAAGCCAGTGAAGCAAGGTCAGTATGGGTGAAATATGGTCATGCTTATGAGAGCCTTCAATAAGCGAGCAGCAAAGTTATGGACTAGTTGTAGGCATCGTAACAAGACCTGATCAGCACCTACCAACAAAGAACTGCAGTAGTCCAACTGAGGTTATAAAAGATTGGATGACCTTTTCAAGATCCCTGAAAGAAAGAAAATCCTTTATCTTTAAAGTCTCAGCTCAAAAAAGCTTCATTTAACCTCATAATTTATCTGTTTGTCGAGTTTGAATGAGCTGTCAAATATCACGCCTGGGCTCCTAACTGAAGCTTTATGATACGTATATGGCAAGGTGTCCAAGAGCAACATCAGAGACACTTAAACCTTCTAAACTTTTGGACACCACAGTCTCAGTTTTATTATCATTTAGATTAAGAAAATTCATTGCCATTCAGGTTTTAATATCATTCAAGCATATATGGAGGGTCTGTATTGTCTCGCTTTGATTTTTGTAGAAAATAGATTTGTGTGTCATCAATATAGCAGTGAAAGGAGAAGCCACACTAGTTAACAATGCGCCTAAAGGTAACATGGGTATCAAAAAGAGAACTGGTCCAAGGATGGAACCCTGCAAGTAAGAGGAGTGACAGAGGACGAGAACTCGCCTAAATGAATAGAAAAGCTCCTATTGCTAAGATAAAATTTAAACCATTTAAGGGCATTACCTTGGATGCCTACAAACTGTTCAAGGTGGGATATAACAATCGTAAGATCCACAGCATCAAAAGCTGAGATCTAGCAGTAAATGAATGACAGAACCAGCACTGGTAGTTAGGAGGACGGTTACAGTGGTGTAAGATCTGTATCTGGATTGGAATTTTTCCAGAATACAATTTTCATCCAGAAATGTTTGAGTTAGGACTACTTTTTCAAAGACTTTAGATAAAAAAAGGCAGTTTAGAAATTGGCCTGAAATTTGACACATTACAGGGTCCAGATAATTTTTTTTAATAGGTTTCTGAACCACAGCAAGTTTCAAGGCAGCAGGAACACAACCAGTAGTCAAGCTAGCATTTACTAAGGTAACAACGCTTGGTCCAACAGAATCAATAAACCTCTTAACTAATCGAGAGGGGACACTGCTGTCCAGGGGGTAATCTGTAGGATTCAGGTGTTGCACCAAATCAGACAACAGAGACGATGATACATGCTGGCTCAAAGTGGTCAAAGGCAACTCAACATATTATGGGAAGAGATGAATCCTGAGCAGGCAGTGTGACCGATGACCTAATAACAGTAATCTTAATTACAAAAAATTATAAATTTTAAAAGGTTTCACAAAGATGCTTAAAAAGTTCGATCCACGCTACAAGCTGCCCACCAAGAAAAACTTCTCTAAAGTCGCCTTGCCTGCTTTATATGAAGCGGTCCGTACTGAGGTGTCAAATGCATTATCTTCGGTGGAGTTTTTTGCGTCCACCACGGACATGTAGTCAAGCCGAACATCAGACCCCTACATGAGCCTCACAATACACTACGTGGACAAAGACTAAAAGCTACAAAACAAGTGCCTTGAAACAAGATTTTTCCCCGAGGACCATACAGGGGAAAATATAGCCAAAGGCTTAAAAGAGTTCATCAGCTCGTGGAATCTTCAGGAGGAAAAACAAGTGTGTGTGACGACCGACAACGGGGCCAACGTTGTGAAAGCCGTCGCACTCAACAACTGGACCAGACTTTCATGCTTCGGACATCGCCTGCACATTGCAATAGGTAAGTTAATTATAACGCAGTGTTCTCCCTAGCGTCTTTTAGCCGGGCGCTTGATCGCATGATATTGTGAGATGACAGCCGCAGATCTGCGGAGATGGCAATGGACGAGCAGGCGGGTGGGCAAATATTGCTAAAGCTAATAACTGGTGTCAAGGCGGAGCAGAGTTCACAAGCAAAGACTATAGGGAGGTGGGGTTTCGAGAGCGGGCTGTACATGCTAATAGCGGAAGTGAAGCGGCAGTTTACAAGCAAAGAGGATGTGGAGGTGGGCGAGCAAGAGGAGGTCTGATAAAATAAAAAAAAAAAAGACTAGTGAAACGAGCCTGTCAGATATCGGAAAAAAGGCGTCAGGAAGGGATATCTCTGTTCTCAGCGTCAGCGCAGCCTGTATAGTGCGGCTGAGCGTACAGCAGCTCTCTTCTTGTAAAGTACATAGCAAACCAATATATACACATGCAGTTGTTTAAGCATTAGGTGTGTTCTGTGTGCAAAAATCCTTGTAGCACTCACTGTGGTTCCTGTTTAAAGTGACCCCATCTGCCGTTCTTATATTTGCTCATATTTGGACCTGCGTCCATATTGCAAAAAGTGTGCAGAAACCCTGGCAGCACACACTGTGTCCTGAGCAAAAGTTTTGTCACTGAGTTGCTGAGGGTTTTGTACGGAAGCGTATTAGGGCCACGGTGAAGAAAAAAAAAAAAAATACGGACAAAGTGAAGAAAAAAAACTATATGTCGAGAATAAAGTTGAGATGTTGACTTTATCCTCGACATTTCCACTTTAATCTTGACGCTTATGACGAGAATAAGGCCTTGTTCACACGGGCGTTAAGTTTTTGGATAAACGAACTTGCTCTGAACGTCCTAGACGTTTATGTTGCTTTTTGTGGTGGCGATCGATTGACTTCTACACCGGCGCTCGTTTGTCTCTGTCTAACGCCAGCCTGCAGCCCAAATTGTAGTTTGTGTGTTAACCTGTGGAGGCAGTGTCGGGAACTGGATATGAAAGCCCTTGTCGTTTTATTTGAGGTGCTTCCTTTCAATATGGACCATTTTGCTATGTTAGATATTAATCTTCTTGTTTTAAAAATACTCGTAATACGGCGACGTAGGGAGAGAAAAAATCGCCGCCGCTACTGGGTTCATCCTCTGACTGCACAACGTCGGGTTAAAGGAAGTTTTTTTGTGCTTTATGAAGAAATGCGAAAATTTCCGCGCAAGTTTTTTAATTACTGTCGGATGTCGGTTTCCACTTTTGATTGTCTGCTGCAGCTGGTGCAATGCCACACTGCACGCCGATCAACCAATATGCGACTTGGTGTTAGCCCCGAAGAGAGACTACATGTCACTTTGAGGTAAGGAAACAGTAGTCGAGTGTGCGCTTACACCGGTGTTATGCACTGAAATGCCCCCCCCAACCGCCATGGATTGCCCCCCCTACATAATCGTTATCAAATATTATATTAGAACATAAATTAATAGGTTCATGGTTTACAAATTACATGAGACAATAAAATAAAATAAGCAATATGAAAATATATATGTTGTATATGAAAATATATATGTTGTATATATATATCCGGTCCTCCGAAGCGTAAAATAAACGCGCAGAAAACGAACTAGAAGCGGTTTCCTTGCGTTCGTTGGGTTTTGAACGCCAAGAAAAAGCTGCATGCAACGTTTTTTTGATGCCGTATAAACGCGCAGCCGGACAAACGCACGTCACCAAAGCCCGTGTGAACACTCTCATTGACTCCTACGTGTAGAAAACACTCGGCGCTTGATCCGCGCTCACCGGACGCTACGAACGCAAAAAAACCGCTCGATTTTAACGCCCGTGTGAACAAGGCCTAAAGTCGACATGTTGCTACATAATTTATGTCGGGGGTTTGGAAAAATCTAGTAAATTAAACATTCATTTTAAGATGAAGTTTAGTTTATGATGTTCTACTTTAATGACAAACTACGAGAATAATGTCAACATGTCGAATTTAATCTCGAGATAAACGGCGAGAATAAAGTGGAAATGTCGAGAATGCATACCTGCCGTAGTGCAAGTGTGAATTGAATATCCAACAGGCTCTCCCTTTACCACTCAAAAGTTGTAATGTTGGTAAAAATGCACATTACACCTCTGAAAGAATAATGCAAGAGCTGCTGGATGTCTTAGCATCAGAAATAAAATCTAACATACTGAAAAATATACACACAGAAATGTTTTTCAGTATTCTGTGTGATGAAATCTCAAATGTAAAACAATTAATTATTTACATTAAATATGTTTGCCAGGTCACTAAAGAGGTCAGAGTTAGTTTTGTATCAACCCGCAATATGATTGACTGCATAGCGGAGACTATAACCAACACACTGAGTGAGACTATGGACACTCTAGGCTTGAATTTTATGTTATGTTTTATGTTGCAAATCAACTCTTTTTAAGTTTTGTGGATATTATACATGGTTATGCTCAAGATATGTCAGCCCATTTCCACTGGAAATGCCTTTTGGTTAAACTGTCAGCAAGGAATTTGCATTTGCACTGTTAAATTTTTATATAGCTTTAATGCACATAAAAACAGCTGCTTGTTTAAGTGAAAATAAATTGAAGGGTTTTTTTTTTTTTTTTGCACTAATAAAGTTGTGGAGTTGTAAAGTGTTTTGTCTCGTGTCAATCATATCGTTATCGCAAATGTTCGAATATATATCGTGATAAATATTTTTGGCCATATTGCCCTGCCCTAATTCGGACTCCTCGCTCAGTCCTGCGAGTGTCCTGATCAGAGCTTCCATTGACTCTGTGAAGATCACAGCATTGTCAGCAAAGTCAAGATCAGTGAATCTTTCTCCACCAACAGATGCCCCACACCCGCTGGATCCCATGACCAGGCCCAACACTAAGTCCTTGCAAGCATTGAACAGAGCGAACCCCATAGTCAACTGAGAAAAACACAAATGTTCTGCCTCCACTCTTCACAGCACTCCTAGTACTAGTGTACAAGCTGGTCATGATATACAACAACCTTGAGGGGATCCCACAAAGTCTCAGGATGTCCCACAAGGCAGCTTAATCAACTGAGTCGAATGCTTTATGAAAATCGACAAAGGCTGCAAAGAAACTCTGCCAATATTCATGTCTGTGCTCCATGAGAATCCTCAGTGCCAGGATGCGGTCGATGGTAGACTTCTTAGGTGTAAAACCAGACTGCTCTGGTAGGTGATCAAGTGATCACGGATCCTATTGAAGACGACCCTAGCAAGGACCTTACCTGGCACCAAGAGCAGTGTTATCTCCCATAGTGCCACAATCCAGGCAATCACCCTTCCGTTTCCAGATAGGAAAGACAAGTCCCGTTTTCCAGTCAGTTGGGATGATTCCTGTCTCCCAAATGGAAACACAGTTCGCTTCAAATGCCAGGAGGACAGCCTTACCACCAGCCTGGAGAAGTTTACCCCGGATACCACAGATCCCTGCAGCCTTCCCTACCTTCAGCTGGTTCACCACCGGTGCAACCTCAGTGAGACTGGGTGGTTTACAGCTAATTGGAGGATCAGCTTCAAGAGCCATGGACCCAGAGATATCCAACATCCTAGCCGGAGGATCAGCTCAAAGTAGCCAGCCCAGAGGGTCACAACTACAGTGTCATCCATAAGGACCGTTCCATCAGCTGCCCTGACTGCGACTCTCCAAAGAACAGATTTGGATGTGCGTAATGCTTTGATATCATCTGTAAGCAGGGTGTGGGTCACTAGACCACAGGTGGTGTGTCACTTGCTCACAGATTCCTCTAACAAATGCCTCCTTATCTGCCCTCAAAGCCATCCTTCTCCGTTCCCAGTACATACCAGAGTTGCCATCAAGTTCTGTGCTGCGACTCCTCTCGATGATAGCCAGAGTGCCCAGCAAGATGAAACACCTCCTTCTGGGAACAACGGTAAGATTATAACAACCCTCAACAACCTTCAAGGTCTTTAGATTGATTTGATTCTGCCCTAATACACTCACAGATTAAAACAAAGACAGTGTGACATCTAAACTGAAATTCTGCTTCAAAATGTATACATACTTTGAGTAAGACAAGTGTAATTTTGGAAAACCATTTAGAAAAGTTAACATCAAATGTAAAAGTGGAAAACAATTTAGACCAGCTAACATCATATTATAATGTGACCTTGAGAGATGCTCTGGACACAGTGGCTCCCCTTAAAACAAAAGTGATCAAAGCACATAGAACCTCTCCCTGGTTTAATGAAAACACTGGAGCCCTTAAATTAGAGTGTCAAAAACTGGAGCGCAGATGGAGAACAACAAAGCTACATGTCTTTCAAATTGCATGGACAGAGAGTGTTTATAAATATAAAAAAGCCCTCTTTAAAGCTCGCTCAGAATACTATTCTACAATAATAGATAGCAATAATAAAAATCCTCGGGTACTGTTTAGAACAGTGGCTAAATTAACAAATGAGAATTCAGATCTACAGTGCAAAATACCAACAGATATTAGCAGTACAGACTTTATGAAATGCAACGAGAAAATTAAAAATATAAGATCCCAGATTTCAGCATCACAGTACAAATCACATACTAGCTTAGCAGACCCTGCCTCACATTGCATTCAGCACTTTACAAATTTTAATCCTGTAACAGAACAGGAAGTCTTGACTTTAGTTTTTACAATGAAACCTACTACTTATTCCATAGACCCGGAGCCAACAAAACTAATAAAACGCGTAATGGATGTCATTGCAGTGCCTATTCTTAACATTATCAATAGTTCATCATTGTGTGGCACAGTACCTGATGCACTAAAAGTGTCAGTCATTAAACCATTACTTAAAAATCCAGACCTAGACCCACATATACTTAATAATTGTTGACCTATTTCAAATTTACCCGTTCTGTCTAAAATAAGTAGTCACCAATCAGCTTCAGTCACACCTTACGCATCACAATTTATTTGAGAAATTCCAGTCCGGAAACAGGCTAGAAAATAATTTTGGGCTTTCATGCACTGTCCTCACCTGGTTCAGTTCTAATTTATCAAATCGTTCCCAATACGTACAGAAATGTACTGACAGGACTCCATCATTATACACAGAAGTTCAATATGGTGTCCCGCAGGGCTCAGTACTCAGATGTTTACTGTTTTCACTTTACATGCTTCCACTGGGATCTCTCACTAGAAAACATCATGTTAATTTTCACTTGCATGCGGAAAACACCCAGTTATACCTTTCTCCAGTGTTGTCTTTAATTAGTTGTGTTAGTGAATTAAAGGAGTAGATGGATGAGAACTATCTATCTTTAAACGCCGATAAAACAGAGATGTTAATTATTGGAGGGAATGACGCTGATCACAGCAATATTTTGTCATCTATTAATTTTACTGAATCAGCCGCAATCTAGGAGTCATCTTTGACTCTAGTAGGTCATTTAAAGCGCACATTACAAAGTTGTCCAAATCAGGTTTCTTTCACCTTAAAAATGTTGGGAAATTAAGGTGCACTCTAAATAAGCAGGATTCTGAGAAATTAATTCATGCATTTATTTCTAGTAGGATTGACTACTGCAATGTGATGCTCACTGGATGTTCAAACTGTTCTTTATATAGCCTCCAGTTAATCCAAAATGCTGCTGCAAGAATTATTACAAGAACAAGATAATATGAACACATACAGTGCATCCGGAAAGTATTCACAGCGCATCACTTTTTCCACATTTTGTTATGTTACAGCCTTATTCCAAAATGGATCAAATTCATTTTTTTCCACAGAATTCTACACACAACACTCCATAATGACAACGTGAAAAAAGTTTACTTGAGGTTTTTGCAAATTTATTAAAAATAAAACAATTGAGAAAGCACATGTACTTAAGTATTCACAGCCTTTGCTCAATACTTTGTCGATGCACCTTTGGCAGCAATTCCAGCCTCAAGTCTTTTAGAATATGATGCCACAAGCTTGGCACACCTATCCTTGGCCAGTTTCGCCCATTCCTCTTTGCAGCACCTCTCAAGCTCCATCAGGTTGGATGGGAAGTGTCAGTGCACAGCCATTTTAAGATCTCTCCAGAGATGTTCAATCGGATTCAAGTCTGGGCTCTGGCTGGGCCACTCAAGGACATTCACAGAGTTGTCCTGAAGCCACTCCTTTGATATCTTGGCTGTGTGCTTAGGGTCGTTGTCCTGCTGAAAGATGAACCGTCGCCCCAGTCTGAGGTTAAGAGCGCTCTGGAGCAGGTTTTCATCCAGGATGTCTCTGTACATTGCTGCAGTCATCTTTCCCTTTATCCTGACTAGTCTCCCAGTTCCTGCCACTAAAAAACATCCCCACAGCATGATGCTGCCACCACCATGCTTCACTGTAGGGATGGTATTGGCCTGGTGATGAGCAGTGCCTGGTTTCCTCCAAACGTGACGCCTGCCATTCACACCAAAGAGTTCAATCTTTGTCTCATCAGACCAGAGAATTTTGTTTCTCATGGTCTGAGAGTCCTTCACGTGCCTTTTGACAAACTCCAGGCGGGCTGCCATGTGCCTCTTACTAAGGAGTGGCTTCCATCTGGCCACTCTACCATACAGGCCTGATTGGTTGATTGCTGCAGAGATGGTAGTCCTTCTGGAAGGTTCTCCTCTCTCCACAGAGGACCTCTGGAGCTCTGACAGAGTAACCATCGGGTTCTTGGCCACCTCCCTAACTAAGGCCCTTCTCCTCCGATCGCTCAGTTTAGATGGCCGGCCAGCTCTAGGAAGAGTCCTGGTGGTTTCAAACTTCTTCCACTTACGGATGATGGAGGTCACTGTTCTCATTGGGACCTTCAAAGCAGCAGAACTTTTTCTGTAACCTTCCCCAGATTTGTGCCTCGAGACAATCCTGTCTCGGAGGTCTACAGACAATTCCTTTGACTTGATGCTTGGTTTGTGCTCTGACATGAACTGTCAACTGTGGGACCTTCTATAGACAGGTGTGTGCCTTTCCAAATCATGTCCAGTCAACTGAATTTACCACAGGTGGACTCCAATGAAGCTGCAGAAACATCTCAAGGATGATCAGGGGAAACAGGATGCACCTGAGCTCAATTTGGAGCTTCATGGCAAAGGCTGTGAATACTTATGTACATGTGATTTCTCAGTTTTTTTTATTTTTAATAAATTTGCAAAAACCTCAAGTAAACTTTTTTCACATTGTCATTATGGGGTGTTGTGTGCAGAATTCTGAGGAAAAAATTAATTTAATCCATTTTGGAATAAGGCTGTAACATAACAAAAAGTGGAAAAAGTGATGTGCTGTGAATACTTTCTGGATGCACACTTATATATATATATATATTTGTTGTTACAGAAAGGGTGAAAACTACTTGTTTTATTTAACCCTATTTCAGAGAGGTTTGTTACAGAAAAAAATAAACAATGTGACAACTTGTGATTACGAGAAGCATTTAATTTTCTTTTATGCCATATGTATTATGGATAAATACTTTTGTGCATATTAGTTAAAGTATATATTTTAAGAACATTTTATTTATTTTGGTACTTTATGGTCACTGAACAAATAAGAATATAGAATTTCATTTTGTTAATAAAAAATGAATGGTTAACACCTGTGGTTTATAGTTTTAATTATAACATCATGCACTCCTAACCTCTATAAAAATACACTTTTAATGTAGGACATAAGGTGTCTATTTGTCTGGATATGCAGCAGATTATTGTAAAAAGTTTTCTAAAGGAATAAAGAAAAAAAAAAAATCAGAATTGGTATCAGAACTGGCCAATCAAGTAAGATGAAACTGGTGATCAGTATAGGCCTAAAAAAACTGATTGGAGTATCCCTAAGCAAATCCGTTATTTACTTGGGGATTTTTGTCTTTCTCGTCTATTTTAAGATAATCTTACTCAAAATGCACTATAAGCAGTTGAGTTAGGTTTTATTCATTTACAAAACAAATTTTAGTTATATACTATTCCTTTATTTGTATAAAGATCTGTCCCTTTTGCTGTATTGCAGTTCAAGGCATTTCTAAACCTTTGTACAGGTAAAATTAAGACTTTAGTAAATTGACTTTTTTCACAAAGTGCTGTGGGTTTGGTGTGCTTCTGAAAGTAAGCTTCCTATACATTCAACTCATTAATGTTAAGATTACAGAAAAAGTTAAATCACCCAGATAATAATAATAAAAAAATTAATCTGGTTGTACATAAGTTGGTTTAATATCAGTATAGTTTAGATAAGTAATAAAAACTATGTATAATATGACAGAACAAGATCATTGCAACAAAAAATGAAAAGAAAAAAAAACAAAAAAGCAAAGCAACAGAACAACTCAACCTCCTACAGTTAGGGGAAAAAGAGAAGAAACAAAACAAAGAAGGGAGAATTAATAGAATGATATAAACGCGTATTCTGAAATTGTATTAAATTACATTTTGTCATATTTTAAAAACGTTTTGCACAGATCATTTGATTGAGAATTTTTCAGTGTATGACAAAAGGTGTCATAAACCAGCACCACAACAAAACCCGTAGTATTCAGAAAAAAAAAAAAACAATGTCCGTTCACTAAAATTTTTTTCAAATGTACAAAGGTGTGGAACACAATGAAACAAAAAGTTGTGGTTCTTTATACAAAATATCACACTTTATTCGAAGTTAGGATATTAAGTACATAACATTTTTATTTGAAGTTAAATCATCCATCCATTTTCCAACCCGCGGGGGTCTGCTGGAGCCAATCCCAGCCAACACAGGGCGTAAGGCAGGAACCAATCCCGGGCAGGACGCCAACCCACCGCAGGACACACATACCCACCAAGCACACATTAGGGACAATTTAGAATTGCCAATCCACCTAACCCACCTGTGGGAGGAAACCGTATAGGAGGAAACCCACGCTGACACGGGGAGAACATGCAAACTCCACGCAGGGAGGACCCGGGAAGCGAACCCAGGTCTCCGAACTGCGAGGCAGCAGCGCTACCACTGCGCCACCCGAAGTTAAATCAACTTAATGCAATTGTGTGTGGTGACAATGGCCATAATTCGATTATATGAATGTGTTCATTTTGAGAACGATTTCCTTTAAATTGGTGAATAATGTAACAGACCCTGCACTGAAAAAGATAAACTAATGGGGATATTCACTTTATATTTGTAATTTAAGTTCATTTAACTTAAAATGGGCGTGTTAGCTGGTATTACGTATCTATTTCTAGTCATATTGACACACATCTCTTTAAGCCTCACAGTAACACACTTTATTGAGATTCAAATCCGTGACAGAGACAAAGTCGTCAGATTATTTTAAATTAAACAGAGGTGTAATTCGTCGAAGTATTCGTCGATTTATTTTTCCCCAAATATAAGCCAACAGTATGTTGCATTAAATCAAAAATGTAATGCAGCTGAAGTGATAAAACGTCCAGTGGGGAGAAAAATAAGGAGAATAAAACTCTACGACCACCTAAAAATAAACCCACATCCTTTAATGCACTGGACTAACAAATAAGGTAATACACGATTTCCCTTTGCCTCCTCTGTTCAGCTTCTCGATTATTTCTTGAATATGTTCAGTTTTGGTCGCATTTCAGGCCATTTCTTTAACAAGCAAGTCACGTACGATAACTACAACATCAATAAGCCTATGAACCCAAGAGTTCCAAAAACATTTTTGGAATTTAACTGACCAAATGAACACAGTTGGTAGCATTAGGTGACGCGGTGGCGCAGCTCCCTGGAGACGTCCTGTGTTCTAATTCACGTCTGCTGTCAATGCATGTGAGGTTTGCACGTTCTCCTCGTGAGTTTCCCAACAGCAAAGACGTGTACAGTACGTCGGGTTAATTTCTGTTTCTAGATCGGCCCTGTGGAAGGATAGTGCGCAGCTTCCAGGTTTAGAATATCCATCCATCCTCTTATCCGAGATCGGGTCGCGGGGGCAGCAGCTTGGGCAGAGATGCCCAGACGTCCCTCTATCCAGCCACTTCCTCTAGCTCTTCCGGGGGAATCCCGAGGCGTTCCCAGGCCAGCCGAGAGACATAGTCCCTTCAGCGTGTCCTGGGTCTTCCCCGGGGCCTCCTCTTGGTTGGACGTGCCCGGAACACCTCACCAGGGAGGCGTCCAGGAGGCATCCTGATCAGATGCCCTTGCCACCTCATCTGAATCCTCTCGATGCGGAGGAGCAGCGGCTCTACTCTGAGCTCCTCCCGGGTGACTGAGCTTCTCATCCTGTCTTTAAGGGAAAGCCCAGACACCCTGCGGAGGAAACTCATTTCATTCTTTCGGTCACTACACACAGCTCATGACAATAGGTGAGGGTAGGAACATAGATCGACTGGTAAATTGAGAGCTTTGCCTTACGGCTCAGATCCTTTTTCACTACGACAGACCGATCCGCCTGTCGATCTCACGCTCCATTCTTCCCTCACTCGTGAACAAGACCCCGAAATACTTGAACTCCTCCACTTGGGACAGGATCTCGCTCCTAACCCTGAGAGGGCATTCCACCCTTTTCCGGCTGAGGTTTACAATATTACATCCAATTATGTAAATATGCGCTTCCAAAAACATCTTTGTCATCTGTTTCGTTTAAAGGGCTAAAGTAAAACGTACTCACCAAGTAAACGTTTTCCATGTTTAAATATTCCATGTAAAAAATATTGAGAATGAAGGCAAATAAACTGCTCACGAACCACACGGAAGTTATGTTGTGTCGCTTCAACGGTTTTGAAAGGCGGGTTCAGTGCTTCGCGGCGATTGGCGAGTTGCCTCTTACGTCAGTGAAAAAGTGGATTACATTTGCTTACGTGACAAACGCAGAAACATTGACGGAAGAGGCCGCTGACGAACCGGCGCCGGCTCCAAATAAGGAGAAAAGGGCGGGACGAATAGGCGATTAGCCACGCGGCCGCTGGATGGTAAACAGAGATTCGTTAAAAGGAGCCGTGCGGCAGCACAGAGGGCGGCAACAGGCAGACAGAACGATCTAAGTCTGGTATATTAATAACTATTAATCAATAAATTAAACAAATAATCATGGTATCAATTATATGATCCACGGGTTTGAAAATACAAAAGACAACAATTTAACAGTTATTTACAAAAGTGACCACATCAACTTAGTGGACAAACACATCCAGTTCACAGGGAGGGCATGAAACATGACAGGCTAGCTTTCTTAGATTGTGAAATGGCCATCAGCAATGGGGGACATTTGAAAGTTGACGTGTACCGTAAACCAACGCATACGGATCAGTATTTAAGGTTTGACTCTCACCATCTGCTAGAGCACAAAACAGGTGTCATCAGGACTCTACAACACGGAGTAAATACTATAGCCACAGACACAGCGGCCAGGGTTGAAGAAGAACATCATATCAAAAAGACCTTAAGTAAATGTGGTTTTCCCAGCTGGACTTTTGTCAAAGCAGGGAAGACACCTAAAGAATACTCTAAGCAATTCAGGAGAGAGGAAGGACAGCCGCTGTCTAAGTGAAAACCTTTGGTGATCCCTTATGTGTCAGGAGTATCGGAACAGCTGAGACACAATTTTTCAAAACACCAGGTCTCAGTGGCTTTCAAACCCCAAAACACGCTACAGCAAAAATTGGTTCACCCCAAGGATCAGGTGCCCTGGCACAGACAGAGTAATATAATTTACGCAGTGAAGTGCCAAGAGGACTGCTATGAATCATACATCGGGGAAACGAAACAACCACTGGCAAAGTGGATGGCACAACACAGAAGAGCCACCTCGTCGGGCCATGACTCCGCAGTATATTTACATCTACAGGACAGTGGTCACTCTTTCAGTGATGAAGATGTGCACATCCTGGACAGGGAGGAACGCTGGTCTGAGTGAGGAGTCAAAGAGGCCATTTACGTGAAAAAAGGAGTGACCATCTCTGAACCGAGGAGGGAGCCTAAGGGTACATCTTTCACCATCTTACAATGCAGTGATTGCTGCCATTCCCCAACTCTCTGTGAATGGTACTCATGGCCATTGGTTAATGGACAATTTGCATATCATTGAACACACGGCCCATTGTTAGTCAGTGGTGTTAGTTCGGTCATTAGACCAAGGTACTCTTTGTGAGGTTGGAGAAACCTGCAGTCATCTGAGTCTGAGGAAGTCACTTAGATGAGTGATGAAACGTATCTGTCCAGATGAACAGAATCAACTTTCTAGAATTTCCTTACCTGGATTATTGAGCATGCAGTGAGACATATTTACAAAAGTCATATTACAGTCAATTCGCTAATAACCTAAAGATGAAGCACAAAATTAAAAGAGAAAAAAAAAAGAGGAAAAGGCTTACATATAAACATACAAAGTGCCAATCACTTGCAAAGATTGCAAAAAAAAATCTTAAAAATGAAAAACAGCTTAGGAAAAAAATTTTACAAACAAAAAACAACTTCGAAAAGAAAGGAGGCCTTCCTGGAAATATACAAAGTGCCAGTCACTTGCAGAGATTTCAACAAAATCTTAAGCAGGCCTCCTTCATAAACATTCAAAATCTCATTCTTAACAATAAGAAAAAGAAAACAAACTAAAAAAAATTACAATATGGGTCAATTTGCAGATTAAGAAAAAAAATTCTATTGTGCCCCTTTAATTGGCAACGTCACCATGTTTCTCAGTCTTTTTTTCCTACACCCGCTTCTGCACACTTTTGCCAAATGTGGAGAAGCAAAAGGACCCTCACTTCCCCCCAAAGTGGTGGTGGCTGAACTCTTTAATTTTTGGATGGGCACAGTGCTGGCAGATGAAGACCTCTACCTTCTTCCTCTGTTAGAGTGGAATTCCTTGCTGGCAAGCCAGCTCTATCACCTCCTATTTTTGTCTGTGCCGCCAGGCCGTAGTGCAGGGCACAGGAGATTTTCTTGGTGGTGATGTCAGTTGAGGAGCGGCAGTGTCAGCTGGCAGGGGGGTGGTTGGGCAGGGGGTTTTCAGCTGGCACTGGTGAGGAGGGGGGCAGGTGGTGCTTAATAATTAACGGTGCTGTGTCGGTGAGAAATGGAGGGAATTGGAGTGAAACTGGGCTGGAAGTTTCCACGTTAAGCTAAATGCCTTGTGATGGAGGCACCTGACCATGGCTAGTGGTGTAGGTAGGGTTCCTTTGGTATGGTGGGCTCATTTTACTCCTTAAATGAGATTCTTTCTTCTTACAAATTGATAGGATAGCTCTGAAACAACTGGAGTAACTGTAGCAGCTTCAGCCTCAACATTTGTTGGACATTTTTTCTAGTCTTATATTTTACAAGGCTAATTGTCTTGCTGTTTACTCCTCAAATATCCATCCCCATATCTGAATATACAAGAAAGTTGATGGGAGACCACTCCCAATTTTTCTTTTTGTTTGTTTGTTTTTTAATTCCGATATTATTTTAATATACAGCTAAGACATTATTAATGATATGGCGGCAAGGTGCAATCTTAACAATAAAGATTCCAGAGTAAATCTTCAGAGCGATGCCATAGGGGAACCATTTTTGGTTGCCAGAAGACCCATCCATGTGAAGGTTCTAGAATGAACCATTGAATTATTTATATCCATAACCAGGCCCCATATAATAAATACCCATGAACAGATGGTAACAGATCTCTGAATTACCAATGGATGTTAAAAGGACTCTCATTGCCTACCATAACACAAGCTAAGTCCAGGTTTTGTTGATCTGTTAGTGTCCTACTCTTTAACCTTCCATACATTAAATGCTTAATTTTTTCCTAAATATTTGGATGTTTTTCAAAGCACAAAGATCTAAAGTCATAGGTAGAGAACCCTTCTCAAATGAAAGGGCATTTTGTTAAGCAATTGTTCTACGAGGAACCCCACCACCCAGTAAAGAACCATAAAATGCTATTAGAGAACCAGCATTTTTAAGATTGAGGTAGTATCTCTGTCATCCAATAAGCAGACCCAATGTAAAGAAAAGAGGCCATTATTGGAATGTCTGGTATCTTATATATAAACGTCTACGTGTGGAATTTTGTCTGTCTGTCTGTCCAGCCCAGAAGTGCAAAGCTACAGCATGAAGCTCAAAGAACTGGCAAGGCGGCCCCAAGATGATAAGTCGGACGAGGCTACAGCATGAAGCGGAAAGAAAGCGACTCTGTCGCCAAAGTGAAACAGACGAGGAAAGACAAATGAGAGAGAAGCTTGCTTAGCAGCTAATACACAAGTGAGGCGAACACATCGGCAAAATGAAACCTCCCAGGAGAGAGAAACTCGCTTAGCCACTGATAGACAAGAGGGGCCAGTACGTCTGCAAACGAAACCGCCGACTCTGCATTTCAATTTTTTTGTCTGATGATTTCAATAGTTTCTAGTAGCGCAGGCTTCTTACAGCATGGGCTTACATAGCTATTTGCTAATAATTTTCTTTGCCCTGTTCTGATTATCTCTTTGTTTGAATGTCCTTGAAGTTAGGGAGTGCACACCCAGTGATGCGTTCAGTGGACCGCATCACTCTCTGTAGCGCCTTGTGTTCCCTGTGTGGAGTTTGTATTTTCTCTCTGCGTTTCTTTGGGTTTCCTCTCACAGTTCAAAGACATGCAAGTTAAGTCGGTCGATGGTGCCAAACTGCCCCCTGATGTGCGTATTCACCCGGTCATGGGCTGGTGCCTGACTGGGATTGGCTGCATCATCACCATAACCCTGCTCCTGACACGTGTGTGTAGGAAATGGAGGAACAAATGGATTACTAATGTTGCAAATGGCAATAATTGCTTGAAATTAATTCCTTTTAATTTATTACTCACATATGTCTGCAAAGCTCCATTTTCAGCAGCCATTACCCCAGTGTCCTAATGGTAAACTCCCTAATGCTCATCCCTAATTAATCATGTTGTAAAGAGATAGCCGGCAGCTCAGCCCAGTTGGGACGCTCCGATAATGGAAAGATGGGGGAAGGCAGCTGCTTTTGGACATTGCCTCCCCCAAGACGCTAGATGGTATCTCCCCTGGAGTGTAGCGGTGCCCTGAATTCCCACATTGCATCCTGGGACTTGGAGTTCAGTATCTCAGCCCTGTTGGGTGCTGCCAGGGGGTGCTGTGGAAGGACCTGGGGACTCATGCTTCCCTTATAGCCCGGAAGTACTAGGAAGTCACGAGGCTGATTAAAGAACTTGAATTCTCCATCTGACCCTGAAGTGCTGACAAGACACGTGGGAGGAAGAACAGAAGCACTTCTGGGTCAAGGACTATATAAAGGACTGCTGAAAACCCAGCAAGCGAGACAGAGTTGGGTGGAGGAGAAAAGAGAATTGTGTTTGTGCTTGATTTACTTGTTATTTGCCTGTTTATTGTGGCTGTGGTGCTTGGAGGGCACTGTATTAAGAAGAAAAAGAATTAAAATATCTTCTTGATGCTTTTACCCTGTGTCCCGTGCATCTGTCTGTTGGGTTTAAGGGGCAACAGTGACCCCTAGCGTCCACAATGTTTAAACGTTAATTAGTTATTACAGAAACCATTTGTATTTGTGCTAGCAAAACTGAGACCTGTACTGTTGACTAAAGCAAGTGAAAGTTGTTGTCTTCTTTTCTTTTTGGCTGCTCCCATTTAGGGGTCGCCACAGAAGAGCATCCGTCTCCATCTATCCTTGTCTTTAACATTATTTTCTGCCACACCGACTGCCTTCATGTCCTCCCTCACCACATCTATAAACCTTCTCTTTGGCCTTCCTCTATTCCACTTGCCAGGCAGTTCCGTCCTCTGGTACCCTTAATTATCTCTCCTCTGCACATACCCAAACCATCTCTCTTAGTTACCAAATTGTCATGCCTGTGTTGTTCCTCTAATATCCTCATTCCTAATCCTGTCTACCCTTGTTACTCCAAGTGAAAATCGTAGCATCTTCAGCTCTGCGATTCCAAGCTCTGCCTCCTGTCTTTTCATCAGTGCCACCGTCTCCAAACCATGCAACGTAGCTGGTCTCATTACTGTTCTATGGACCTTCCCTTTCATTCTTCCTGATACTCTTCTATCACAAATTACTCCTGCTACTCTTCTCCACCCAGTCCACACTGCCTTCACTCTCTTCTTCACCTCTCTGCTGCACCTTCCAATGCTTTGGACTGTTGAACCCAAGTATTTAAATTCGTCTACCTTCACTCCCTTACACCACCTTCACCTTCTCACGTACTCTGTCTTACTCCTTTGACTTTCATTCCCCTTCTTTCTAGTACATGCCTCCTCTTCTCCAGGTTTAACTCAACCTGCTGTCTACTCTCACTTCAGATCACAGTGTCATCCACGAACATCATAGTCCAAGGAGACTCGTGTCTGACCTCATCTGTTAACCCGTCCATCACTATTACAAACAAGAAAGGGCTCAGAGCTGATCCCTCACCGCAGTCTCACCGTCCTCATATATATAATCACCACCCTTACATACTTTTCTGCTACTCCCGACTTCCTCATACACAACCATGACATCTCTTTTGGCACCTGTCATACACTTCCTGCAAATCAACAAACATGCAGTGCAGTTCCTCTGGACCATCAGCACTCTTAGAGCAAACATCGTGGTTGTAGTTTAGAAAGTGAAAGTAAACTTTCTGACCAAAGTGCAGGTACTTATTATTTATTTATTTATCTACCTATTTATGTATTTATTTTTTTAAAGAGCTTCTGTTAAAAGCCACATTTCTCCATGGGGGTAAATACATTTCTGTCTGTCTGTCTGTCTATCATATAGTACCTTTCACTCTGTCTATCTATTTTAAAGTGCCTATCTATCTATCATGATAAAAGGTGCTATATATGCGTCCGACCTGGCACAGACTGACAACGGAGGCATGCTAAAATCAATAAAATGCTTTTTAATTTTCTTTAGCTGAGGTCCACGTCTTCCCAGTGTCCCTCAGCCCTAACACAGTCCCTAAACTAAAGGAAACACCACAGAAAGTAAAGCACACTCTTCTTCTTCCACCACTTCTCCCAGGCAACCTCGTCCTCCTGACTCTGGCCCCGAGTGGTGCCCGCTGGCTCTTTTTATCAGGCACCCGAAAGTGCTCCAAGTGCTTGATTGCCGAGTCTCGGCTGCACTTCTGGGTGTGGCGAAAATACTGCCCACAAGGGCCCAGCAGTTCCCGCTACAGCGACCCCTGGTAGCGCCTGCGGAACCCAAAAGGGCTGCACCAAACTCCAACTCCCATGAAGCCCTGCGGGAGTCCGAGGCACCGCTGCAACTCAGGGAGGCTGCCATCTAGTGTACAGGTGGAGGTATTGGGCCTCCCATGCTTGCTCCCCAGGAACATATACTGAAGTGGCATCCCAGCCAGGCATGGGCCCCGGCCGTCCGCCACACTATCTATCTATCTATCATATAGCACCTTTCATCTATATATCTATCTATCTATCATAGGGGTGCAAGGTACTGGATTTCCTCAAACTCAAATTTGTCTTAAACAGTCAAAATGAAACAGCTTTCTGAATAAGCACATTCATTTATTGCTGTAGGGTGGCACGGTGGCGCAGTGGTAGCGCTGCTGCCTCACAGTTAGGAGACCTGGGTTCGCTCCCCAGGTCCTCCCTGTGTAGAGTTTGCATGTTCTCCCCGTGTCTGCGTGGGTATCCTCTGGGTACTCCAGTTTCCTCCCACAGTCCAAAGACATGCAGGTTAGGTGGATTGGCAGTTCTAAAACTGTTGTGAATGTGTGTGTGCTGCGGTGGGATGGCATCCTGCCCAGGCTTGGTTCCTGCCTTGCGCCCTGTGTTGGCTGGGATTGGCTCCAGCAAAATACCCATGACCCTGTGTTCGGATTCAACGGGTTGGAAAAATGGATGGATGGATTTATTGCTGTTTTGTGGAGTGAAGGTTATTCTGTGTGAGAAACTGGCAAGGAACTCAAGATTGCATGCAAAGGTGTCTAATGCCGTCATGAAAGAAGATGATAAAAGGGATCAGAGCAGCAAAGAAAAAGAAATGGAAGGCCCAGATGCACAGCTGCATAAGAGGATAATGACATCAGAGTGTGTAGTTTGACAAACAAACACTTTAACAGGTCCTTCCTTTCATTTTTCCAAATTCACCGAAAAATATTGCATTTCATTTTTTTCTTTTAATAAAGTCTATGCATAATGTTTTCATTACCAATTAGATGGTGACACAAATTTTATCAGACTTAGCAAGCTTTCATCTGTAAATTTGTGGATAGCTTCTGGTTGTTCACTACTTATAATTTTTAAGTAAACAATATATTACAATATTACAATAACCAATATATTACAAATTATGCCAACTACCGTGCTAAATTTATTAAACATCATCCAGCCATTTTGTGATCCAGCAGTTTTACATCATAAGGATGTGGAGAACTTGAAGTCTACCCCAGCATAATTTTGCATGCAGAATACTGCTTGTCCTCTGACCTCTCTGTTGGCTTTGCCTGGATGGTGATCTTCCATTATCTAAACTGGTACTTGTGGGTGTGTGACCACATAAACTTATGGGTGGCTGTCCTTACCAAAATAAATTTTTGCCAGCTGCTAGCACAATGGTGTGCCCCTTTTTGGCATTATTGTGTCTAAATTACTTCCTTTAAAATTAATGGCCTTTATTCTGTTTACATATTAAAGAAGCAGAAAAATGGCTGGAGTAGTGAGTATAATGCTCCAAATTTCAAAAACAAAAACCTTTGTTTCACACCAGTTAGTCAGTCATTATATAACCTGCCTAGTCCAGAACATGGTCACAGAGGGTGCTGAAGCCTATCCCAGCTAGCATAGGGTGTAAGGCAGGAGCAAACCCTGTACAGCAAGGGTTCCCAAAGTGGTCGATAGTTTCAATAAAAAAATTGGGGGGTCAACGACAGCAAAAATAGACCCCCTTACTACTGCTATTTGTTTGTTACTTCAAAATATCTATGATTCCAATGGTTACCTAATTAAGAAGTAAAATAATTCAAAAAAACACTTTTTTGATAAAAACACATTACATACCAAACTTGCGAACAAAAAGGTAAAATGTGTCATTAAAAGAGTCACACGTAAGAATGCATGAAAATACATGTAACACAAACATACAGTATCTGTGCATTGTCTTATCGAACGTATCAAAGCAAGTGCGGACATGAAAAACCGTTAATTGTCCGCTCTTGCTTGCGGTGGGACGAGACGACGGATATTCTATATTAGCAGAATCTATCAGTCTTGTACGGTCATACTTTCATTAAACACTATAAATTGGTTCGTTTGATGTGACATGTACTTATTTGTGATTTGAACTTTGAATATAATTATTTATTGAGGAGCAGTACTACGAAAAAGAAAATTGGAGGACACAGTTTATTTATTCGAGTAAGAACAAAAATCTTCTGTTTCAAGTAAGTACATACTTTATTGTTTTGTTTTTTTTTTTTAATCACAGGGGCTGTCGAAATTGTTTGTTAATAAAAGTTTGTATTTCTTCAGATAATAATATGACTGAACCAAAAAAGAAATGCAGACAGTACAGCTTGGACTATTTGTACTTATTTTGAATTTACATATTTATTTCATAAATGTCAAAAATGTAAAAAAAAAAAAAAAAAAAAAAAACTCCGCTCGTATTTTTTTGCTTAAATTTTCGTTAGTGCAGGTTTCAATATTAAATGTTGCACAAGATAATGCCATATTCCGTAGCCATTTTATCTTTTTAAATCATAATTACAAGTGATTAAAATCTGATATCTAGTGAAATATTTAATATTGAGTACTGTACAAATGTATTAATTTGAGTAAGTAAAGTAAATGACTAGTGGGTCGATGGTTTTAAAAGTTTTTGGTAAAGGGGTCGGCAGCCAAATAAGTTTGGGAACTCTTGCTGTACAGGGTACCAGTCCATCGCAACATGGCGTCCTTACTATGAAGCAGCAGTGCTACCACTGCACCACCATGCCACCCTTGTTTCACATCAATGTGAAACAAATCGAATATACGACAATTAGTAGTTTTAGGGATTTATTATAAGTTTGAAATAGGGTGATGTCCAGCCGACAGGTCACCGCATTCCTAAGAGGCTAACATTGTCAGTTCTGGGGATCTGGAGTACCTGTGACACAGGGAGGACATGGAGACTCTACAGACCACCAGACTGACCTGATTTGAACCTCAGAGCAAAAAGACAGCAGTAATTACCAACCCCCTGCTCTCTTTAGCAAGCTTTAATTGATCATCAAATTTTTCAACAAAGCAAAATATGAAAAATACTTTGATGCTGAAAATTCTTTATTAAAAGTAATATCGCATGAGTTTATGTGGCTGTGTCAGAGGCAACCAATATGACATGTGCCCGTTAAACATAAACACGCTTGAAACCAATAGCTTTATAAGCCATTTCATCCTACTTCATTATGGCTCTCATGTGTTGCATGTGAGCATCATCTGTAGGTGAGTGACAGACTGTGAAGTGTTGGCAAACTCGGGCACATGTCAGCAGCAGAGCTGAATTCTTGGGTATACATTAAAATGTGTTAGTTAATGTTGTGCAATAAATAGGAGATCTGCAGATTAATAAACTGTTTATTAGACAAAGCAAAACCATCCATCCATCCATCCATTATCCAACCCGCTATATCCTAACACGGGGTCACGGGGGTCTGCTGGAGCCAATCCCAGCCAGCACAGGGTGCAAGGCAGGAACAAATCTCGGGCAGGGCGCCAGCCCACCACAGGGCACACCCACATACCAAGCACACACACGGGACAATTTAGGATTGCCAATGCACCTAACCTGCATGTCTTTGGACTGTGAGAGGAAACCCAGGCAGACACGGGGAGAACCGGCAAACTCCACGCAGGGAGGACCTGGGAAGTGAACTGCAAGGCAGCAGCGCTACCACTGCGCCGCCTCCAAAGCAAAACCCCAAAAGCCAAATGTGTACTCCAAAGAAAGCAGTTCTGACAAAACATTAAATAGCAGTAGCAACAGATAGGAGCAGGGGTGCAAAGCTGTATACAAGACGATATAAAGTGTATTCTAACCTTCAATACAAGTAAATATGATAAAAGGAAAAAAAAAATAAATAAATAACCTTGTAGATGGACAGAAAATATAAAGTGTTAATAATTGAAAAATGAAAAACTATACCATAATGCAATACTTCTCTTGCTTCTCTCTTGACATTATCAGGTCTTCTAGTCACTTTATAAGAGGGAGAAGCTGAAAGCATGCGCTGATAGTGTGTTGCTGTGCCCACCACAAGACAACCCACCTGGATTGGCATCCGACTGCAGCAGGTGACCCCTCAGCACCACACTGGAACACTGGGAGGTTTTTTTTTTATTATTTATTTTTTTCGGTGGCTGGAGTGCATATCCTGTATTTTCCCTTTATAGCCTAATTTTATTGTATTTTATAATTTTTCTTTTTTCATCCTGTAAAGCTCTTTGAGCTCCATCATTTATCTGAAAACGTGCTCAAGAAATCAGTGTTGCTGTTGTAAGTTGGAGGACCTGCTTGCAGGGCTGGATTCAGATTAACGTCATACCCAGGATGGAGCAATTCCAGGTTAAAGGTTGTTGTGATGTGAGATTTTGCACACAAGTTGATAAATATTTTGTATGTCTTTATTTGTAATTTAGGCAAAGCAATGTAATAACAACAACAACAACATTTATTTATATAGCACATATTCATACAAACAGTACCTCAAAGTGCTTTACATAATAAAGAATAAAAAAATAAACACAATATGAAAACAAAATAAATCAGCATTAATTAACATCGAATAAGAGTAAGGTCCAATGGCCAGGGGGGACAGAAAAAACAAAATAAAAACTCCAGACGGCTGGAGAAAAAAAAAATAAAATCTGTAGGGATTCCAGACCATGAGACCGCCCAGTCCCCACTGGGCATTCTACCTAACATAAATGAAACAGTCCTCTTTGGATTTAGGGTTCTCACGGAAAGGCTTGATGATGATGGTCACGTAGAATTCTGCCTTTTAGTCCATCCATCATTTTTGGAGCATCATGAAGCTTTGAGTAGGTGGAGGTGGCGCAGGCCACCACCACAAAGAAACCGGAAAAAGAAACAGAAAAGAGAGTAGGGGTCAGTACGGATTGTAGAGCTACCCTGAATAGTTATTATGAGGAAATTGAACATATAGAGTATCAGGATTAAGTTAAATTAAGTTAAATTGAAGTTATAGAAAGGCCATGTTATAGTAATATGTTTTCAGCAGTGTTTTAAAGTGCTCCACTGTATTTGCCTGGCGAATTCCTATTGGCAGGCTATTCCAGATTTTAGGTGCATAGCAGCAGAAGGCCGCCTCACCACTTCTTTTAAGTTTTGTTCTTGGAATTCTAAGGAGACACTCATTTGAGGATCTGAGGTTACGATTTGGAATATAAGGTGTCAGACACTCCGATATATAAGAAGGGGCGAGATTATTTAAGGCTTTATAAACCATAAGCAGAATTTTAAAGTCAATCCTGAATGACACAGGTAACCAGTGTAGTGACATCAGAACTGGAGAAATGTGTTCGTATTTTCTTTTACTAGTTAGGATTCTAGCAGCTGCATTCTGCACTAGTTGCAAACGATTTATGTCTTTCTTGGGTAGTCCTGAGAGGAGTGCGTTACAGTAATCTAGTCGACTGAAAACAAACGCGTGAACTAATTTCTCAGCATCTTTCAGTGATATAAGAGGTCTAACTTTACTTATGTTTCTTAAGTGAAAAAAAAATGCTGTCCTAGTGATCTGATTAATATGCGATTTAAAATTCAGATTACAGTCAACAATTACCCCTAAGCTTTTTACCTCCGTCTTGACTTTTAATCCTAATGTATCCAGTTTATTTCTAATAGCCTCATTGTATCCATTATTGCCAATCACTAAGATTTCAGTTTTCTCTTTATTTAACTTGAGAAAGTTACTATTCATCCATTCTGAGATACAAGTCAGACATTGTGTTAGTGAGTCAATAGAATCGGGGTCATCAGGTGCTACTGATAAATACAGCTGTGTGTCATCAGCATAGCTGTGGTAGCTCACGTTGTGCCCTGAGATAATCTGACCTAACGGAAGCATGTAGATTGAGAATAACAGCGGACCCAGGATAGAGCCTTGTGGAACACCATATCGGATATCATGTGTCTTTGAGTTGTAATTACCACAACTAACAAAAAATTTTCTCCCTGTCAGGTAGGATTCAAACCAATTTAAGACACTGCCAGAGAGGCCCACCCATTGACTAAGGCGATTTCTAAGAATATTATGATCAATAGTGTCAAATGCAGCACTCAGATCTAAGAGGATGAGAACCGATATATGGCCTCTGTCTGCATTCACCCGCAAATCATTTACTACTTTAACGAGTGCAGTTTCTGTGCTGTGATTTATTCTAAAACCCGACTGAAATTTATCAAGAATAGCATGTTTATTTAGGTGGTCATTTAACTGCATAATGACTGCTTTCTCCAGAACTTTGCTTAAGAAAGGCAGGTTAGAGATGGGTCTAAAATTTTCAAGGGCCGAGGGGTCAAGATTATGTTTCTTAAGAAGGGGTTTAACTACAGCAGTCTTAAGACAGTCTGGGAAGACCCCCGTATCTAATGACGAATTTACTATGTCCAGAACATTATCAATTAGCACGCCTGATACTTCTTTGAAAAGCCTTGTTGGTACTGGGTCAAGGACGCAGGTGGAGGATTTTAATTGAGATATTATTTTTTGTAAATCAGGTAAATCTATCCTAGTGAAAGAGTTTAATTGGTTTATAACAGGATGCTGGGGTTTAGGAGGATCCTTAGTGTTTGAGGGATATACTATGTTATTTCTAATATCATTAATTTTTTGATTGAAAAATACAGCGATAGCCTCACAGGTGTTATTGCAAGTACTTAGGAGGCATTCCTGCGAGTTACCTGGGTTTAGTAGGTGATCAATTGTAGAAAATAAGACTCTGGGATTACTAGCATTGTCATTTATAATCTTGGAGAAATAACAGCGTCTCTCAAGACGGACAGTGTTATTGTATTCTGTTATTTTGACTTTTAATATTTCATAGTGGATAGTTAGTTTAGTCTTCCTCCATTTACGTTCAGCTCTGCGGCATGTTCTCTTTAAGTCCGACACTCTTTGGGTCTTCCATGGTATAACAATACTAGAGGATTTTTTTACTGTCTTTTCAGGTGCAACTATGTCAACAGCAGCTCTCACTTTAGTATTAAATTTTTCCACCTTACTATTTACATTATCCTCGCTATTATAGTTGGCACTATAAACGGACTGATTGCTTAGAATGTTTGTAAGTTTTAAAGCTGCTGCTGAGTCAAAGAAGCGTTTTTTAACAATATGCTTCTCATGAGTGTTTTTTATCATTATTTCTATATTAAAAAGTAGAAGAAAATGGTCCGATAGACCAATATCAATGATCTGCTTTACCTCAACTTTCAGTCCTTTAGTAATCACTAAGTCTAACGTATGACCTGCTTTATGTGTAGGCTGATTTACGAGCTGCCTCAAATCAAATGAATCCAGGAGGTTCATAAATTCTTTTACTTTTAGATCACACTGATTATCTATATGAAAATTAAAGTCGCCAACTATTAGGAGTGTGTCATAGTTAGTAATTAAAATTGACATTAAGTCAGAGAATTCCTCAATAAAAGACGCGTTGCATTTTGGAGGTCTATACACGGATAATACTAGAACTTGAGCATCTCCTTGGATAACAACGGCGAGATATTCAAAGGACTTGAACTTACCAAAACTGACATCTTTACATTTTAACCGGCTCGAGTAAATGTTAGCCAATCCGCCCCCCTTTTTCCCCTGGCGGTCTGCACGAGTAAAACTGTAATCCGGAGGCGCAGATTCGATTAAAACCGCCGCGCCGTTTGAGTTAAGCCACGTTTCACTTAGTGCAATAAAATCTATTTTTTTATCACTAATAAGATCGTTGATAAAAAACGTTTTGTTAGTTAAAGCTCTAACATTTAATAGTGCCATATTTAATGTTTCGGAGGTGCAGAGATGAATACTATGTGCGTTATTGATATTTGGAATAGTTATTTTTATTAGCGCCGCTCTGTGTGTATTTTTTGTTTAATCTGTGATCTGTTTTAATAGTTTTGATACATTGTTCCTCTAAAATGGTAATTTTAATTAGATTATTGGAGTTAATGCCGTATTTCCTAGATTTTCTACGTGCATTGAGATTGCTTATTACAGTACTAATGTTGTGCACTTTAACGGAAGATTCTATTAAACACTTATGTCCTGGCACAACAGTATCATTTCTGTAGGGGTTAAGAGCAGAGATAGATAGTCAAGATAAACGAATTACCTTCGCTATGTTTTCGGAGAGGACCCGGGCGCCGAAACTGTTCGGATGCAGGCCATCACGCTTGAAGAAACGCGGCCTTTCCAAAAAGAGATTCCAATTGTTGATGAAACCGACATCCTTCTTCTTGCAGAAACCCTGTAGCCAGTTGTTCAATCCTAGCAGCCGACTGTAGTACTCGTTGGATCGTCTGACGAGAGGTAGTGGACCCGAAACGAAGATCTTTGCCGATGGGGTCCTCTCCTTCGTGTCTTTAATCAAAGCTGCGAAATCAGCCTTCAGGATTTCTGATTGTCGCTGCCTTATGTCGTTTACGCCGGCATGCAAAACGATTGCTCCAATTGCCCTCTCCTTGTGTTTCTCGTAGACTGCTGGTGCACGTCTCATCACATCTCGGACACGAGCACCGGGAAAACAAGAAACAAACGATTTTGCATTAGGGCATGCGACTATTAGTGTTACATTAGTAAGAAGCATTCATGTTTACCCCTGCCTTTTAGGAATGGGTCTCTTTGAATTTTACGACAGAGCTGGGGTGGGGGGGAAGTGCCTTAAACAAGTTGGGTTAATGTTTCTCTGAAGTCTCTCAACCCCCATAGGAAAGCCAGGCTTCCTAACTGCCAAGCTTTACCTTAACATATGGTTTGAAGGGGGGCAGGTGTGAAGGTGTTCTACCGCCCCATTGGTCTGAAGTATGGCTGTTTGGAACTGGCTTGTATCAGAAGCCTTTAAGTACCACAACGCCCTATTGGCTCTAGGGGTTGGACAGAACATCTATAAATGTGCTTGCTTAACCTCACACTCTCTCTTACAAAACTGAAAGACCATCACACCATAAACTGAAAATGGACAGCACAATGAAGAGCACAACTCGGCAGCCATATTGAGACAGGCATGCAGCCTGTTCTGAAGAAAGCCGACCACAAATGAACTAGAGACATTTTTAAGTAACTAACAAGTCTGTGTGCCGCCTGAAACTACACATCACCATTTATCAGGTTGTAATAATAATAATTCTTTGCATTTATATAGCGCTTTTCTCACTACTCAAAGCACTCAGCAATTGCAGGTTAAGGGTCTTGCTCAAGGGCCCAACAGAGCAGAGTCCCTATTGCCATTTACGGGATTCAAACCGGCAACCTTCCGATTGCCAGTGCAGATCCCCAGCCTCAGAGCCATCACTCCGCCTCATTATACTTTATTAACAGTGGTAAGTCTGTGAGATTTGAGGTATTCTGACAAAGGCTACATATTAATAATATAAAAGGGCAAAGTATAGCAATATATTACTCTACCAAGACAAAACAAAGGCTTTGCTCAGGGGCCCAACAGAGTAGAGTCACTTGTAGTGTTTACGGGATTTGATCTGGGCCTGCACAGATTCCTAGCCTCAGAGCCACCACTCACTTTATAAAACATGTAGATTAATAAATTACTCCACAACAGATAGCTAATCAAGTCAATATTTTCATGTGCAATAACCTGGCATCTGTAGAGGATATATATATAAATCTGTTCATTTAATACAAAAATATATTTTGTAAATTAATATTGGTAAACATATCAATGTATTTGGATACCTAAAGTCCATTAGTTCTCCATTTAACAGATGTAAAGTAAAAACTATTCTAAAATTATTCTGTGCTAATTTGTTGTCATTACTTAATATAATTTCTTCATATGTACTGCAATTAATGCTGTGATGGGGAGGACTGATTGATTGATAATTGATAATTGGTTTTGAGACCAGGATTTAAGGGGCTGCAGATCCCACTGCCAATTCATAAGTTCTGTAATGAACATGAAGGGTCAGGACACATTTCTTTTGGACAGCACAGCCACAACATTCCCTTGTCTCTCTTACTTGTTGCCCTCAAAAGGCTTAGTAGAATCCTACTTTTTAGGTTACCCTGGGGAATTTCTTTAAGGGGTATATCCAACCCCCCCGTTTATACTGCACCCTAGTGGCATGCAGCCATATTCTTTATTACATCTTTAAGCCACATTCAGAGAGAACAACTATAAGACTCCTTGAAATACTTCTAGGATTCCCATAACTTCAACACCTGTTTAAAATTAGAGGAAAAGCGTCTAAGGTTGTGATTTGACATGTATTTTCATTTTAAGATTGATGCAACATCTAAAATGATAAGATACATTTCACTTGGTGTTTTCCTCTAGGTGGCGCTAGCTCCCTTATTGGAATAAGTTCTTTTGTAATTGTGGTGTGTTGCATAACCTGAAACTATATAGATAGGGTATAAAAAGGCGATACCCTTCCCTTAGTGATACAGCGTTAAGAAATCACATAGAAGAAATAACTTCGCTTTCTTTAATGGCGATTTATGCTGCGTTACTGACAAGGAAGCCAATGACAAGACTTTTCACCAAAGAGGGATCTCGATGTATACAGTTTGCCATTTTTGTCGCTGCACTGGAAGGATTTTCAGGATCGGATGACGATATCTCCCATCTGTCTATCGGCTTCAAAGGGCCGGATTTACACATTTCTACGCCTGAGGCCAAAGCACATAATTTTGTGCCCCCCCTCAAAAAATTGATTTATAATTTTCAATTTAATATTTAATAGTTTATTTTTGAAACATATACTGAAAGTACTTAATACAATCTTAAGATATTTTTAATTCAAAACTACACTACTTATGAAATTGCTTAACATTAACACCTACAAAAAAAACTTTCCATCGAATTTCTTCAAGTCATCTTAAATAACTACTAGAATTTCTTCCTTTGTGCTTTTGTCCATGAAAGGCTTCAGTTGTTTCATTGAAGTCGACAGATCTTAAATCTGCTTCAATGCAAAGAAGTGCCCGGGCGTTCAGCTTATTTTGCCGCATTGTCGATCATAAATGATCCTTGATTCCTTTTCAGAGAAGAAAAAGACCTTTCAGCCAAGGAATTCGTCACTGGAGTGCAGACAAACATTCTTAATAAAATGTCAACATTTGGATAAACTGTTTGTAGTCCTTTTTCTTGTAGCCACTTGCAAAGTGCTAAGGGTTTTTTAGTCCCAATTTTGCAATCAGTTATGTGAGATTTGAGATGGACAAGTTCATCGCATTGAGCGGACGGGTTCCAGATCATCTTTGAAAATCAAAAGCAGGTTTCTTACCTCTTCTTCAAGTTCAGGAGAAGTCATAGCAACGCAAATGTACCACTCAATTTATTTAATGTATATGGATGTAAATTTAAAAAACAGCATTTTATAAGGCCTTTTCAAAATAATACTGAAAAATTTGTAAATATTTGGTTGTTATTTCTTCTATATATACGTCCCCCTGACTGCTGTGCCCTAGGCCATGGCCTAGATTGGCCTTATGGGAAATCGGACCCTGGCTGGGCAATATTCCAAGGCATTTTACCCTTTCTTCATGTGCAGACCCCCACTTAGGTAAATGCCAAAAGAAACTGGAAAAGAAGATCCAATGTCATGCTGACTCTGACACACAGAAATAGTACAAGGCTCATTTTCGTAGTTGTCCCTTTCTTGTCTTCTAATGCATGCCTAGCAGTTCTAAATGATGAGCCCCTGTGTGCTAAATCTGGCCTTGTGTTAGCTGTACATGTGAGAAGAAGCAGATTTATAAAATATATTTTGTACAGAGCACAGTGACATATTAAGCATATAAACTTATGACACTTGGTAACTGGTTGGATATGATGATGACACCCCATGTCCTCTGCGTCTTCTCACAAGTGCTTCCACATAAGAAGTCATTGAAGTGTAAACTTTTAAAAAACAAAATGCTAAAATTAGCATCATCATGCAACGTTAATGTTGCAGCCCTGTGATCTTTGTGTCCTTCTTCCTGGTCCGTGTCAAGCAGTTTTTCATAGCAGTAATTCTGCACTGCATTGTAGCCCCTTCATGTTCAGTGGTCAGACGAAATGTAATGGAGGTTGCCTTCTCATAACTTACCAGCAGAGATGTCTGCTCCGGTGTGGAGTTACCATTTGCAAACCTCACTGAATCAATCAGTGTAGGGTTTTGAACAGCATACTGGTCGTCATGTGTAATTCCACACCATTGCTTTTCTTTTCTTTTAATCCACCATGTTGGCTCTTTAAATTCCAAACTTTCTCCTCTGAAGGTGCATTTTAGAGTAACTGTTTGATCCACGTTCATTTCACGGGGAACTTCAATGTCGGACATGTGGAAAGTCATCTTCTGATCTGTTTAGAAACAGAAGAGAAAAAAAAGGCACAACTGTAATTTGAAGGTACTGAGCATAATACAATACAATTTATTTTTGTAAAGCCCAAATCACACAAGGAGTACTGCAATGGGCTTTAACAGGCCCTGTTTTTTAACAGCCCCCCAGCCTTGACTCCCTAAGAAGACAAGAAAAGACTCTCAAAAATACCCTTGTAGAAGAAAGAGAGAGAGAGAGAGAGAGGAGAGAGAGGAGAGAGAAAGAAAGAAAGAAAGAAAGAAAGAAAGAAAGAAAGAAAGAAAGAAAGA
>JANRMT010062857.1:45340343-45357866 GCA_026402145.1 Polypterus bichir lapradei | reverse complement strand
AGAAAGAAAGAAAGAAAGAAAGAAAGAAAGAAAGAAAGAAAGAAAGACCCCTTTCCCGGTAGGTTGGACGTGCAGTGGGTCTCAGAAAAAAGGGCGTCAATACAATACAATGCATAGAACAGAACACAAGTAATACTCAATACAATACAATAGAACAAGTAGAAATATTACAAGTACACAGCAGAATTCAACAGTAGATGATATCACATAATACGATTTGGATTTGTTCAGAGTCCTGGAGACCTCGGCCATCAAGCTGCCTTACCCTATTAGCTATTCCACAGCACTGGGCCAGTCATTCTGATGAAAGGACCCCTCTGCCCAACAATTCCAGTGCCCCCTCATAATCGCATAACAACATGAGCACACAAGTCAAACACTCCAGATCCTAAAATTGGAATCCTACGAGAGACATCTGGGATTCCCTACTGAGTCCTAAACCTATAAAAGGTGTGGACGTAGTGCTCAGAAGGAAAGGTGAACGTAATATATTCTGAGAGGCTCTTAATTAAGTTAACATCCTCCAATACCAATCAGTTAGGCAGTCACAAGAACGCAAGTGTAGACAACACATCACAAAGCTAGTTCACTAACAACAGATCATCCATCTGTACCTTCATCTTCCTAACCAACATATTCATAGAGAGTCACAGAGGAGCTGGATCCTAACCCAGCAGGCATAGGGGTCAATTTAGCAATGCCAGTTCACACAACCTGCATGTCTTTGGACGGAGGGAGGAAGCCAAAGCGGACACATGGAGAACATGTAGACTCCATGCAAGAAGCATCTGGGAGATGATCGCTACTGTCCTTGTTGTGAGGCAGCAGTGCTCCCAATGTGCCATCATGCCACCTAAAACAGATTATTTGTGAGCAATTAAAAGGAAGAAGAGAAAAAGGAGGTTTATTTTGTACTGGTAGCTCTTGTTTCAAATGAGAAATTAATCGAGATCGTGATTTTCATAAGATTAATTATGCAGCTGTAAGATGAAGCAATGCTAACATCATGGATCTCCTCTTAACAACTTGTTTAGTGTCCAAGGAAGTGCTGGCTTTGCCTTCTTACAAGTTGTGAAAGAAATGATTACCAGAGAAAAGAGATCATTTTAGTCCAGAACAGAGTTACATGAGAAAGTTGTCAATACTAGGGGAAAAAAAAATCATACACTTAGTAATAAAGGTGCCTACGTCTCTTGGCGTGGTATCATATACTGTGGGTGCTGAAAGTGGTCTTATTGCACGACCAGCCAACATTGTGCACTGGCTCATTTGGTGAAGCAGTGGTCCATGAAAACCATTAAAGAGAGCACCTTGTGTTTTAGTCAGTGTGTAAAATTATCTTGTGGTAATCAGAGAATCTGTAAGTGCACAAGTGTCAGCTAAACACTGAAATTTTACTCTGGAAATATAGAATATACAATAAGTTAGCTATGGAGAATGCTAGAAGCTAGAATATACAGTAGTTATTTTCAGTAAAAAAAAAAATGTATCATATATGGATATTTACTTGTGTGATGCCCTAGGGGGCATACAGCCGCCCTAACCCCAACACAGACAGGCAGGACATAGGCTTTAGTCCACACAGCACATGGTTTATTAACACTGTTGCCTTCACAGCACACAAGCACAAACAACATGGTCCAAATGGCTGCCAGTCTTTCCGCAGCCACTCCTCCTCAAGAGCTTTGTATTCCTCCTCCCGATTCTGGCCTCTTCTCCAGGTACACCAATCCAGGTGGTACTTGCAACGTTTTCAGGCTTCATCTGCTGTGGCGTGCACCTCGCACTGTGCTGTGTGCCCATCTGGGATGCCAAAAGTGATGCCCAAGGGTGTGTACAGCTGCCGTAACCCTGACACAGACAGGCAGGACACAGGTTTTAGTCCACGGTTTATTTAAGTGGGACAGAGCTTTTTCCTTCCTTTCCCCACTACAGAGCACAAAAGTACCAAAGTACAAACAGTTCCCACCAATCCTTCCGCCTCCACTCCTCCTCAAGAGCTTGGTCTTCCTCCTCCCGACTCTGGCCATTGAGGGGTGGTGACTGGCTCCTTTTATTGGGCACCCAGAAGGGGTCCAGGTGCCCAATGAGCTTCTTCTGGCAGCACTTCCACCACACCCACCACAGGGCCTCGTAAAAGTCCATGCACCTCCTGGTGGTGGTGGTAATGAGCCCCAGCAGGGCTGAGCTTCTATGCTCACAACCCATGAGAAACAGCCTTGAAAATAGTCTCTCCCCGGTCCTTCCATACTTGGCAAACACAAGTCTTGTCACCTTGTACTTTTGACAGAATAATGCAGAAGAGTCACTTTTTGTGCCACAGGTCTATCTATGTCCTGCGTGTAAAAAGTTTGCTGTAGCTCCAGTCTGATCCATTTCCAGTAAATGGCAACTCCTTTTAAAGTGTGCATCAATCAAGGTGTCTCGTCAGCCTCGGCACTCTTTTATTAACTGCTGGGAACTGCTGTCCACTTGGTAGGTTCATCACAGTAATGGACTTGTTAAATTACCAATAATAAACAGCAACAGCGTACCCTAAGAGCCCAATGAGACTGATTTCTTCACTTTTCTATTATTACAGGCTATTGGAAATAATAACAAAAAAAACGAACTGGGAACAAGGTGAGTCAGTTGCAGTGTGGTCCGAGCTGGGGATGATCCTGTGCTGGTCTGGTCTTACATATTTACGGTAACAAGACTGACTTTGAGGATTAGCACCGTTAAAGTGTGCTTCAGAGCAGTGGACTGGCAGAGGACCATGACTACTTTTAGTCACAGTGTGATTTTAGGAGTCACAGATGGCGAAAAGGAAAAAGTTTTGTACTAACTTAGACCACCACGTGAGCAGGTTTATCGGACTTAGTACATAGGTAATGTTACAAAGTAAATTCTGCACACATCTAATAGACTCTTAGAGACATGAAAAATCAGGAGTGGTTTCCCATGGACTTTCTCTGGGGATAGAGATTTGAGGAGTAAACTGCAAGACAATGATTATATTTTTATATTATGTACATTAAAGAACAATCAACAACAAATCAAATCAAATTAACATTATTTATTTATATTATTATCTATATAAGTGTTGATAGATAGATAGATAGATAGATAGATACTTTATTAATCCCAATGGGAAATGTACATACTCCAGCAGCGGCATACGGATAAAAACAATATTAAATTAAAGAGTGATAACAATGAAAGTATAACAGACAGACAATAACTTTGTATAATGTTAACATTTAAACACCCTGGGTGGAACTGAAGAGTCGCATAGTGTGGGGTCTCCTCAGTCTGTCTGTGGAGCAGGATGGTGACAGCAGTCTGTCGCTGAAGCTGCTCCTCTGTCTGGAGATGATCCTGTTCAGTGGATGCAGTGGATTCTCCTTGATTGCCAGGAGTCTGCCATGGATGTCAAACTGTCCAGCTCTGTGCCTACAATAGAGCCTGCCTTCCTCACCAGTTTGTCCAGGCATGAGGCGTCCCTCTTCTTTATGCTGCCTCCCCAGCACACCACCGCGTAGAAGAGGGCGCTCGCCACAACCGTCTGATAGAACATCTGCAGCATCTAAATGCAGATGTTGAAGGATGCCAGCCTTCTAAGGAAGTATAGTCAGCTCTGTCCTCTCTTACACAAATCATCAGTATTGGTAGTCCAGTCCAATTTGTCATCCAGCTGCACTCCCAGGTATTTCTAGGTCTGCACCCTCTGCACAGTCACCTCTGATGATCAAGGGGTCCATGAGGGGCCTGGTCCTCCTAAAATCCACCACCAGCTCCTTGGTTTTGCTGGTGTTCAGGTGTAAGTGGTTTGAGTCACACCATTTAACAAAGTCCTTGATTAGGTTCCTATACTCCTCCTCCTGCCCACTCCTGATGCAGCCCACCATAGCAGTGTCGTCAGTGAACTTTTGCACGTGGCAGGACTCCGAGTCATATTGGAAGTCCGATGTATGTTGGCTGAACAGGACCAGAGAAAGTCCGGTCCCCTGTGGCCTGCCTGTGCTGCTGACCACAATGTCAGACCTGCAGTTCCCGAGACGCACATACTAAAGTCTGTCTTTAAGATAGTCTACGATGCCCTGATGCAACTGCAACATCTTCACCAGATGCACTGACTGATTGCATTTGGGAAATCAATCACTGGATGACAGATAATGTTTTATGACTTAATTCTGATAAAACAGAAATCCTATTAGTTGGTACCAAACCTCTCCTTTTTACCCTTAGTGGGCTGAAAATTGATATCGATGGGATCCTGGTTGAACCCTCAGCCTCAGTCCGTAATTTGGGTGTCATCTTTGATCAGCTTCTTACTTTTCAATCACACATTAGCTCAGTAGTACAGACAGCTTTTCTTCATCTTCGCAACATTGCTCATCTGCATTCTTTCCTCAGTGTGAAGGATACTGAGACACTCATTCATGCTTTCATCGCTACCCGTCTGGACTGTTGCAGTGCATTGTTTCATGGCCTCCTGACTAAATATATCAATAGATTACAATATGTTCAGAATTCTGCTGCTTGTTTACTTACACACACTAAAAAAAATCTGCTCACATCACTCCTGTCCTTTATGATTTGCATTGGTTAGCAGTCTTTTCAAGAATCAAATATAAAATTATTCTGCTCTCCTTTAAAGCTCTTCATGGTTTAGCCCCTCATTATCCTTATACTCCTGCCCGTACCTTAAGATCATCAGATGCTAACTTACTTGCTGTACCTAAATACAGGTTAGTAACTATGGGTGGCAGAGCTTTCAGTGTGATAGCCCCTAAAATTTGGAGTGCTCTTCCTCTTAGTCTTTGTGAGGAAAAATCTATTATTCATTTCACACTCCTGTTAAAAACACATCTTTTCAATGAGTATTATTCATTTTCTTGTATGTAATGTGTTTTTGTTGAATTGTAAAGTGTCCTTGAGTGTATGAAACGTGCTACATAAAACAAAACATTATTATTATTATATTGAACAATTATTATAAAAATAAATTTGAATAAATCGGACTCTGCAGCTGCATGTATAAAAAAAAAAAAACTGAGTATGTGTTCAGGTAAAGTACCACTTCCAGTTGATGGATTTCTTCCACCTCTGTTGCCCTCCCTTGGGGGGTACCACAGGGCTCCATCCTGGGACCTCTTCTATTCTCCTTATACCTGCTGCCACTCGGTGCTATTTTTCGGAAACATGGTATTTTCTTTCATCTTTATGCAGATGATTGTCAGGTTTATTTCCCTCTGAAGCGCCAATGTCCATGTTCTGTCCAGCCCCTGCTTGACTGCCTTATTGACATAAGGAGTTGGATGGCATTATATTTTCTAAATTTTAATGAGAACAAGACAGAAGTCATGCTATTTAGACCCAAGAGCACCAGCGGGACCCCCTGCATCGACCTTTCCATTGTGGCTCAATTTGAGAAATCCATGATCACAAATTTAGGTGTGAAAATGGATCCCACTTTAAAACTTGATAGCCATGTGAACGCAGTGGTAAAATCTTGCTTTTTCCAGTTGAGGCGGCTGTCAAAAATCAAACCTGCCCTGTCTAAGCGCGACCTGGAAACAGTGATCCATGCTTTTATAACATCTCGTCTAGATTACTGCAATGCACTTCTTTTTGGAATTAGCCAGGCCTCCATTGCTCCCCTACAGCTGGTGCAAAACGCTCCTGCTCAATTTTTAACTGGCACAAGAAAGCATGAGCACGTTACCCCGATTTTGGCTTCCCTTCACTGGCTTCCAATTCATTTTCGAATTCATTTTAAGATCCTTGTATTTGTTTTTTAATCCTTTAATGGTTGTGCCCCTCTTTATTTGTCGGAACTGCTGCACCCTTACGTACCGTCTGTCTCGCTCTCTCAGGTCAGCAGACCAGATGCTTTTACGTGTTCCCAAGGCACGATGCAAACTCTGAGGCGATCGAGCTTTTTCAGTGGCAGCCCCAAAACTCTGGAATGATTTGCTGTTGCACGTTAGGCAGGCTCCTTCGCTAGCTGCCTTTAAATCCTTTTTAAAAACACATTCTTACTCTCTGGCTTTTAACCCAGTATGATATGTTGGCTATCTGTATACTTTTTATTAAGAATCTCCTCAGTTCTTATGTGTTTATGCGTTTCTGTTTCATTTACCCTTTGGTTATTGTGTGTCTGATATGTTGGGTTTTTATTGTACAGCACTTTGGTCAGCCTTGATGTTGTTTTTAAAGTGCTTTATAAATAAATAAATACATGGATTTGACCCAAAAGTTAATATTTTATAGATCTACAATTTTACTGTAACAACCACATGCCAAATTTCATCCATCTATCTTGCTGTGTTTTTGAGTTATTGTGTTTACTGCAAATAGTTGCAGTACAACTTCATGGTCATCTCAAACTGAATAACCTGTTTAAAAAGTTTCAGTCTGGTTTTCGTCCTGGCCATAGCACCGAAACAGCCCTGGTCAGGGTCACAAATGACCTTCTGATGTCAGCAGATACTGGTTCTCCCTCTTTACTCATTCTCCTTGACCTGACAGCTGCTTTTGATACAATTGATCATAATATTCTTCTTCACCGTCTGCAATACACCATTGGACTTTCAGGAAATGTTCACAATTGGTTTACATCTTATTTGACCGGTAGAACTGAGTATGTTGTTCTTGGCAGCGCAAAATCTCACACCCATAATGTTACCTGTGGTGTTCCACAGGGCTCTGTGTTGGGCCCCATCCTTTTCATCATTTACGTGCTCCCCCTTGGAAGTGTCATTAGCAGACATTTCCATTGTTATGCTGAAGACACTCAGCTTTATCTTAGGACTACTCCCACCTCCTCTACTGCTCCTCTGCCAACATCTTCACTGACTCTTTGTTTGGAGGAAATAGAGGCATGGATGAGGCTCAACTTCCTTCAGCTAAACAGATCTAAAACAGAAGCCATTTTAGTTGGCACACCACACCATCTTCGTTCTTCTACCATCACCAGTATCACTTTTTCTGGTCAAAACATTCCTCTTTCTACAACTGTTACCAATTTGGGTGTTAAAATGGATTCTCAACTCACTTTTGACACCCACATTAAACATCTTTGTAAGTCATCTTTTTACCATCTCAGGAACATTGCTAAACTTCGTCCAACACTTACCCTGGCAGATGCAAAGAGGCTTGTCCATGCCTTTGTCTCGTCCAGGCTGGATTACTGTAATGCGCTCCTCATTGGGATTCCTGGCAAGAGTATCCAGAGACTCTAGTACATTCAGAACAGCGCTGCCAGGATCCTGATGAGGGTGCGAAAGCATAGCCACATCACTCCTATCTTGAAAACCCTTCACTGGCTCCCTGTAGCACTTAGAATGGAGTACAAGGTTTCCCTCCTTACCCATCAGTGCATCTATGGATCTGCTCCCCTGTATTTACAGAAACTCCTTATCCCTCATACTTCCTCACGCAACCCTCCGCTCTGTGCATACTAACACTCTTCAAGTTCCTAGAACTAAGCTTAGCAGTATGGGTGATAGGGCCTTTTCTTCGGTGGCGCCGAGGCTGTGGAATTCTCTCCCTGACTACCTGAGAGCCCCACAGTCTTTTTAGAAAGGCATTTTGTTAAATTATTTCTATAGATTATCTTGTTTGTTAATTTATTCTTATTTTGTAGAACTTTGAGATTGTTAAATATAAAGCGCAATATAAATTAAATTTATTATTATTATTTATTATTATTACACACCCGCACACAGACATCATTCCAAAAAACTATTTTCAGGCTCAGGGAGGTCTAAAAACTTCAAGATATATCAAAATCTTGAGGTCGAATTTTTTCATGAATACTATACTTTCTGTACACTTCATATACGAGAAAGTAAAAAGCAAAAACATCCCATTAAAAATTTGCTTCACACGCCAACCACTGGCCTATGCTAAGCGCCAGCCACTTCACGTCTCTGCCACTCACGTTGTTGGGGGGGGGGGGAGGCTGAATGCACCCCAAGGAGACGCGGTCGCTCCTCTGAAACCCCCTCTTAAAACGGTGATACAATGGGAAACAAATACAGTTTTGTTTACCTCCTCTTTGCTCAATCAGCTGCTGGCCTGCTGCTGCGTCACGTGATCTGCATCTCGTGCGGCGCTTCGAACGTTTAAAAGCCTATACAGCAACTGTCCTACTCTTTGTCTTTTATTTCCTGCCCCGGACGTGGTTAAATCTCTTGGCACAAATTCTCATTTCGTGGGACAGGAGTTCTTGATATTTTTTAGTTTATAATTTAAAAACGGAATAAGAATCTGAAAATCTAACCACATCACATTAAAGTTTTATAAATTCTGAAAAGAATGATAGCAAACATGTACATGTAGGTTTTAAAATAAGCCCAATTTAAAGTGTGACAAGAAACGTCACTTAAAATCATTGCACTTTTAGGCTTAGGATTTTATACATATAGAGAGTAGATATACAGTATATGCTCTGTGAAGGAAATTGCAGTGGTCTGGTGACCCGGCCAGGGTGAGTGGTAGTACCTTCCCTGGATCAGAGAACATTATGGTGGATGGTCAAAAGGCTGTTTGCCAGGCACATCAGGTAGCAGCATACTATCTACATTGCTCGAGTTTGTATTCCTGCAGTGATGTGTGGGAAAAGTCACATAAAATTGTTGCGCTTTTAGGGTTAGGATTTAATTTACTGCATATAGAGTAGATTTGGACTACAGTATAGCATGATACTGAATCAAATATGCAGCATTTAACTCAGTGGCACAGAAAAAGACAAGTGATATTTGGAACCATTTAAATTGCATAATATAATAAATGGAAAAATACAGATCAACATACATTTAACCATTAATATTCAGTAAAAAGACACAGAGTTAGTGTTTCTAATTAAGAAGCCGCTCGGTCACCATGTTCAGGCAGTGCTCGTTAAAAGATGCTGCTAGTTTCCACCATTCTGTATTACTTCAAAGTGTCATAGAGGTATCTTTGCGAGTGTTCTCTAGATCTGATATGCGATCTCTCACGCTTTGTATTATATGGTGCCCATGCTCTATTGTGAAACTTGCGCTGCAATGAGGAATTCTTTAAAAGTATTCTCCAGCATCTGACTTGGTATTTTATACACTTTCTTGACTGCTGGATTAATTTGGTTATCAGAAAAAGCTAGGTGCATAATGAATAACAAGTATGAACCCTTCTGTATTATCTATATAATTGAGAAAATGAGTTGCAGCAGATCCCCACAGGCTCGAGAGTGTCGCTTGCTTTTATCTACACTTTTATCACCTCAAAATAAAATAAGCTGTGTGTGAGTCTACCTCAGAGATTTAAGCCATTGGTCACTTGCACATTACATTAAGGGGAGGTGATATGATGTATGAATAACCGCGTACGTACAGTATATCAATTGGAAGAGCGCGGGGTACCGCTGAAACAGAAAAATACTGGTGCTATTGACAGATGGCAAGATGTCAGAAATTTCATGACTGTAGCTGCAACACAGCTACTTCTAGGTTGGAATGAAATTTCTAGGGCATAATCTACAGGTCAGTCAGTGACCCCAGATGAAATCTGCAGTGATTCTGACCTTCCTGTCTGGATTTAAGGAAGAGAAGTGAAATTATTTTGCCTGGGGTAATTTCAACATCCTACAATCCAGTTGCTGCAACAGTCAATTAATGACAAACACTCAATGCAGTAACATGGAAAGTACAATGCAAAGCAAATAGTGTGAGCAACGGCCAGCATCTTTACATGACTGGGATGCCTCCTTGGGGGAAGGACTGGTTTGGGGGGAGAGATGGCTTTGGAAGGGCGCCATCTGTCCTGAAATGCTGCTGGGCACTCCCCCTGGGTTGCAAAGGCGCTTCAGATTCCCACTGGGCTGTATGGGAGTTGCTGTTTGTCAGCCAAGCCCTGTTGGGTTCCATGGATGCCGCCAGGGGAAGCTGTGGGACCTACAGAGATGGCAGAGCCCTGCTAAATGGAGGCTTCCATCACACCTGGAGCACTGCCAGGGACTGCTTAAAAGAAGCCACCCGCCCTCATTCAGAGACCCAGGGATTCAAAGAGAGATTCAGACCCCACCTCAGGATATAAGTAAAGTGAAGTGAAGTGACAAAAGAGAAAGAATGAAGATGTGCCAGGTGTACTAAATTGCATGGTGCTGTGTTCTGGGGAGCGAGGAGAAGCGCTTCCCAGCTGTGAATAAATGTTTGTGTTGTTGGACTCGTGTCTCCGCCTGCCTGTGTCCAGGTTGAGGCAGCTGTACACGCCCCCGGTATTCCATAATGGGATCTTGGGACAACTGTAGGCACTCCTAAGATCCTATGAGAGAATTAATCAGTAACACATATTTACATTAAGAAAGATAACATTTTACCTGTTGGCTTGTGTGATGCATGTTTTTGATACAACGCTTGCATTAATTTTTCTTGTATATTTCAGGGCGTGAACTCAGGCCACCCGGCTGGTTGATCATGATTCATCCATAAGTTGCAGTGAGACAATTACTGGTATGCTCCACATACAATTCTAGTAACATTTACCTTTCATTGTCATTATTTTCTATATACTTTCAATAGATTTCATAGCCTTTTTAGACACTTGACATGAATAATATTTAGAATAACGACATCGACATTCATTTCGATATAAAACAGCTCAAAAATTGAAATTATTTTTATTAAGTTTAAATGAGTACGTACTTTTTACCTGTGCTATGTCACTTTACAACTAGAATTACCAGAGTCTATGAAAAAAACTCGTAGATCTGGCCCACCTTAAAACCGTTCGCACCTCTCCGCCAGCGTCTTTTGTCCTCCAAATGTGCCGATAAAGACAAGCTGCAAGCAGCTGGCTAATCAATCAAGACATGAGCTGGGAGAAGTTTGTGCATGTTCTAAGTCGGTGGGGGGGTGGGGGATGGAATAGCCGTGCCCTGTGGTGGGCTGGCGCCCTGCCCGGGGTTTTTTCCTGCCTTGTGCCCTGTGTTGGCTGGGATTGGCTCCAGCAGACCCGCGTGACCCTGAAGTTATGATATAGCAGGATGGATAATGGATGGACATGGGTCTGTGAAATAGCGGGTCCACGACTCAGAATCACAGGCCAGTTTTAAATAAATAATCGCCACACTCGAGGCTTAAAGAGGGGGTGTGGTAGTTTGGCTGGGGTGGTTTACGGGCGCGATGCAGGTTTGGGTGTTTTCACACTGAAGTGCACAGGTGTGGGATCGGCTGCATCTGTGCCACGTCCCCATTATATATAGTAGGAGCGCAAGTGCGGAATGAGGACAAAAAAAAATCAGAAAAGAGAGCTGAGGTTAAGAGGAGGAGGAGGAGGAAGAAGAATAAGCTGGAAGCTGAGATCCGGTGTGAGTGTGAGTGAGTGGGCAGGAAGAGCAAGCTCGCTGGAAGTCGCAGGCCACTGGGAAGTGAGCCCTAGTGGGGTGTTTGGCCGGCGCCCGGGGGAAGATGCATTTGGTCACTCCTGCTGAGTTTTGCAGAGGAGCAGCAGTGACCATGATCGAGGAAGGCTTGCCACGGAAGGCAGTGGGAGTCAGGCTTTGAAGGCGGAAGCCCCAGTGTGAGCACCCTGGTCGCTGGGGGAAACTCGAGCCTCAGTCTGGTGGAGCCCTATGGAGCCAGGATTCTCAGAGCAGAAGGAGAAGTCAGCTGAAGGTAGGGCGACTCCCCTAGTGCAGGGCCCGGATGGGAGAAGCACGGGAACCGGCAGCTAAAGTAGACACCGGGTTTTTAAAGGGGTGCTTCCAGTCAGTATTTTAACCTCGGCTTTATTATTTATTGGATTTTAGCCTCCACATTTCACCCTGTTTTAATGGATTATTTATTTATTGACTTTTGATTGCACTGCACTATGTATTTGAACACTTTGGATTTGTTTTGTTAATTTTTAATAAAAGCACTGTATGCACTTTGCACCTTTCCCCTTGCTTCGTTTTCGTGTCCTCGTTGTCCAGCTCATCCAGTTACCAGGGCCGGATTAAGACGAAATTGGGCCTGATGGTGCAGCGCAAAAAAGGCCTACTTTTTCTCGGCATTGGTGCCTGTGCATTCAACACTCACCGTACATGCGCACTCAGACCGACCAAGGAGCCTTAATTGCTTGCAACGCAACCAGCCAGCCTTTATTGAACATGAATAATAAGAATGACATAGTATCGTAACAACTTGATATTAACATCAAACTATGTAACATAAATATTAAATAGCAATTGTCTGAAAAGTGCACTTAATGCAGAAAACCTAACAATGAAATACACAAAATTTTGCAATTCTCTTACGAAACAGAGTAAGAAAAAATGAATTTGCAGAGACATTGGGTCAAACTGACTAAGTTCAAGCTCTTGAGGGTAAAAATTGGTCCACGATTTAATTTCATAATCGACCAGAATCCTGTCGAGGATTTTAAAAATTCTAATCATCCAAGCCAGGCCCGTGGGCCGGCTTTTAGTTTTACCTTTACAGATAACAATTTAACGATTTTTACTGTACAACTAACTTTTAAGGTGAAAAATTTACTACGTGGCACTAACCGAACAATAATAAAGTGGCAAAAATCCCCAAGATATTACAGAAAACGTAGCTAAATTACTAAGTAAACTGTTTAACTTAAAATTGATAGCATTAACGTGAAATCTTCGGTTAACAATAAACACAATGACGTTATAGTTATGTCACAGTGCAAAGAACAATAGTAACTGTATAATAAGTAATGCTGTGTCTAGGCGTCCGAAAGTCGGACTCCAAATTTCATTCTAAGAATTATTTTGAGGTTAATATAGCAAAGGAAAACTGTTCAGCTTCCGGAAAATTCTCGTCTGTTTTCATCTGGGCCTATTTCAGGAATGGGCCTAATGCTGCAGCATCAATGGCACCCACCTTAATCCGGCCCTGCCAGTTACATTACTGACGTTGTTGGGCTCAAGAGCTCCCAAAAAAGGTAGCGGGATCAACCCGCATCGTCACAGGGTCTGCTCCTGCCTATGTATCTGAATTGTGTGTTTTACATCAGCCTTCCAGAAAGCTTAGTTCTACCAGTCAGTTGTCTCTTATGGTCCCTTGGACTAAGTGTAAAACTAAGGGGGACAGGGCTTTAGCAGCTGCTGCGCCTCGTTTGTGGAAGTCTTGACCTCATTACATTACGAAGTCCTCTTCAGTTGAACGTTTTAAAACAAGATTGAAGACCCTTTACTATAACTGACCTTCACCGATACTGATGGCTTGCCCTACTCTCCGTCATCTTCTTTCTTTTCTTTGACTCACCGCTGGCTGTACTTCATTTCATTGTACTTTATTTCTATTTTATTTATGTTCATCGCATGTTTTAATGCAAAGCAATCTGGCTACAGCATTACCGATGTTATTTTAAATGTGCTCTGTAAATAAATCGACATCGATGTGTTGTCAGAATGTAAGGAAGGCTGGTTACTATAAGGGATGAAAAAATACAGTATGACGGAGATCTATTTATCTAACCTAGAGATACAGTTAGATGATGTGACAGTTTAAGTTAAAACTGTGAGATATTACAACAATAAAATGGATCCAAATGTAAGTTTCAAATGCAAAAATGAGAAAACTTACTTGTTTTGTAAAGCTTACAGCACACAAGTAATCCCACCAGGGGAAAAATCAGCAGCATTAGGAGGATAAATTTCATGTTTTCATTCTCCCGTTTACCTGATAGTAACAAGGGAAAAAAAAAAGCCAGTAAGAAGAGATCTGCTTGCGTGACATCTTAGGGAGCCCACCGATTCCCTTCACCCTGTGTCACCCATTCACTATTTCATGCTTTCCTTTTTCTCATTTTGCGAAACTTTCCCTTATTGCCTCAATTAACTGATAATATAAAAGAAATGCTTGAATACACGAGAGAGAGAGAAGTATTTGAAGCTTCTTAAAAATAACTGAACAATTGTCATCTATAACCCATCCAGGTCAGGCGTTTAAAAAGCTCTGCAGATGAAGCCAATGATATTGTTGGCCAACACATCTCAAAGAACTGATCTCGATAACTTTGTGAGCTAGCAGATTATTGGGACAAACTTGGAAGGATCTTAAGTGCCTAAATAAGTTTCCATTAGGAACAATGGCACAGAAGTCGGGGAGATGGATATCAACTTTGGGTAACTGTGCTATAACTAACTATGCCAAGTCATTCATTATTTTTTGTTGCTCTCAACATCCATCCATCCATCTTCAAACTTGCTTATCCATTTCAAGTTTGTGGACAGCCAGTGTCCACCATAATGGAGTCATACAAAGGCCATCAAAGGGGACACATATGACTATACTCCAAATATTTGGTCAGTTTAGGTTACTAGTCAAGCTAACGTCCATGGCATTGGGATGTAAAGTACGGAAAAGTCCTATGCAGACATGGGAAGCATGTGCAGACTTCATACAGGCGGCATTTGGACATGGATTTGAACACAAAACTGCATACATGCAAATTCTTGTTTCACAGAGTAAAGCGATGTGGTGGCTCCATTGTGAGGTTTGATGAACTTCTTAGATTTCAAGGAAAATGGCAATAAATTCATAGTTACCATTCAACCCAATGTGGGCACCTTTTTGATGAAAAAACCCATGCAGGCTCCTCACAGACAGTGAGAGGGATTTGGTATTTGAACCCAAGTCCCTCGAGCTGACTAGAGTAATAAAAGCTTTACTTGATAAGGCACCTTTCACAGTCAAATAAACTTTATAAAGCAGTAATCATAATAATAGATCTTTTAATTACCTGCCACTGTGAAGTTGAGGAGCTCTTTAAGAGGCTGGACAAGCCCAACTGTTTCAGCTGCACATACTAACGCCTCACCCTCCTGCCCCACGAGGACTCCTTGTATCTCACATTCTGTAACATTCTTGCAAGTTTTGTTGAAAGTCGTTCCATTTGTCTTCAAGCTTACTGTGACACTCGAGAAGTGGCAGTCCCTGACCTTACAGGTGACATTGTTTTCTTGACCCACAAAAAGAGTTGAAGGCGAAAGAGCAAGGGCGGGCTCTGCAGGAAAAGAAAATGGAGATTCATGTAAGCAAGGTGACCTATTATGATGCGTTTTGTATGACATCTCATTAAATAGGTCCAAGTAAACAAGAGGGAATTGTCCTTTAAAGAACAGCTCACTTTCCCACTCTTGGACTCTCACTTATCAAAGGAGCTATGATGGCACTGGGAGCCTCTTGTACCCCTAAACCAAAACGCAACCAATGCAACCAGGCCTTAGGTGCAGAAAACCAAACTTTTATTACTGCAACTGCACCTCAGTATAGGTGACCAAAAAAAATCCCCCTTCCTTATTTCAGATGAGCCTTTGCTATTCCTTCTGTTCAGATTACACTCATTCTACTATGGAGGAGTGGCTGTCTTTTAAAGCTGGATTTGTGGGTGCTTCCAGCACATTAGAAGCAAATTCCAAAAGCACTTCCAGATCAGATGGATGAGAGCAGGGAGGGTATGCCCCCCAAGAGCTCACTCCAGCAGTTCCAGAGGCCACCAACAGGGCTCTTCACTCCAACTTAGTTTCCCATACAACACTGCGGGAATCCAAACTAGAGCAATGAAGATGGTATGCTACTACCCGATGTGCCTGGAAAACATATTGCCTGGCAAGCAGCCTTTTGACCATCCAGCATACTGTCCTCCGATCAATCGAGGGAGGGTACTACCACCCATCCTGACCGGGTCCAGACCACTGCAATTTCCTTCACAGAGCATATATATCTACTCTCTATATATAAAATCTTAAGCTTAAAAGTGCAACGATTTTATGTGATGTTTTTATGTCATGTTTTTTGTCACACTTTAAATCTGGCTTATTTTAAAACCTACATATATATCTTTGGTATCATTCTTTTCAGAATGTATTGAACTTTAATATGATGTTGTTAGATTTTCAGATTCTTATTCCATTTTTAAATTATAAACAAAAAAAATATCAAGAACTCATGTCTTGCCAGACAAGACTTTGTGCCAACAGATTTAGCTACTCCCAGGACTGGAAATAAAAGACAAAGAGTAGGACAGCTGCTGTACAGGCTTTTAAATGTTCAAAATGCCGCACGAGATGCAGATCACGCAGCATGGCAGCAGCAGCTAATCGAGCAAAGAAAAGGAAAAAAAAAACAAAACAAAAAACTATTTGCTCCCATTGTATCACTGTTTTAGAGGGGGATTCGGAGGAGTAACCGTGTTCAGCCCCCCTCTTCACAACACGAGTGGCAGAGACGCTATATATATACATATACATATACATATATACACACACACACACAATTATACATATATACACACTGTTAACGGAACCCGGGCACAGACAGGCAGACATGTTGTTTTCCACCACCACACGTTTATTTACAAATATTTACAAGTTCAGAATGCACCACAAACCCCCAAAGTCCTGGCCACACAATGCCTTCTTCAGACCGCCTCCACACTTTCTTCTCCTGCTTAGTCCTTCTTCCACCCGACTCCAGCCTCGAATGAAGGGAGGCGGCCCCTTTTATCTTCACCCGGATATGCTCCAGGTGCTCGCCGGCAATCACCCGCCGACACGCCCCCGTGTGGCGGAAGTGCCGGCTGTACTCCCGGAAGCATTCCGGGTGTCCCTGCTTCTCTTCCCCCCCAGCACTTCCTGGTGTGGCGGAAATGCTGAGGTCCAGGGTTCCCAAGGCATTGGGGCACCCCCTGGCGGTGACCACGGGCCCCTACAGGGTTGGGCTTCCAAGCCCTCAACCCGTGGCCCCCAAAGCAACCAGGATGGCGGCCCCCATGTACATTCAAGGTGGGTGCATGCCCTCTTCAGGTCCCTCAAGGCGTCCCAGCCGGGTCGTCGCTCCGGCATCACGGACAACACACATACATATATTATACATATATACACACATATACATATATATATTCACGGCATTCGTAGTCTGAATCACAATCTGATTGTATGGGTGGTTACCTACCAGGTAACGCTTGTGGTTGTTCTGCGAGCCTGCAAACATCCGCCACTGTGCCCTCTTTCATTTGCAAGAAGCAGATCATAAAATGGTTGAATAGTTTTACTGTCAAAAAATGCAAAGTGTACACGACATGTGTTTCGCCCTAATTCTGGGCTCATGAGGCGTACACGCTCAATGCAGCCCCTCTCAGGGAATCGAACCTTGGATGTCAGTGTCTGAGGCGAAGCCTCTTTACGTTGCGCCACAGCATGTAGTTTGTTTATTTGACAGCATGTAGATAGGGGTAATTACAATCAGATTGTGATTCAGACTATGAATGCCATGAATGTAATACATACATACATATATATAAAATCCTAACCCTAAAAGTGTGACGTTTCCCACACAACACTGCAGGAATCTAAACTTGAGCAATGTAGATAGTATGCTGCAAACAGCCTTTTGACCATCCAAAATAATGTTCTCCGATCCAGGGAAGGTACTACCACCCACCCATATAATAATAATAATACATACATAATATATATAATAATACATACATAATATATAATAATACATACATATATATATATATATATATATA
>JANRMT010062857.1:45271402-45283026 GCA_026402145.1 Polypterus bichir lapradei | reverse complement strand
TAAATCATATGTAGCTTGCAAACCATTTGACCTATTGACCTGAAATTTGGTACACATATACTGTGTGAAGTCTACTGTCCACTTTTGAATTGTATGGTAAGAGTATGGAATTTAAGACATTTTGTTAAGGTCTACAAAATAAAGACAATAAAGGGGAAAATAGTGTCACCTAGGACTTCATATCACAAAACAGTAACCGAAATGGTAAATTCCTCAAACATGGATTCAATTGCTAAACTCATTTTTCAGTCCCTCACAAGTATAATGATAAGCCTGATGCTGGGGTTCAAGACCAAAAAACAGTCCAGCTTTCACCGGGCATTCTGTCAAATGTAAGAGTGCTTAAACGATTAATGAATGTTTTAGTACAGGACTTAAAATGTGATACAGTAGTTTAAAGTTAGTTAGTGGAGGACTAATACATGCTTTTTTATTCTATACTTTGAAAAGAATTGGACCAACTTGTCCAAGACTTTGAAGAATGTTAAAAAAAAATGCATTTCCCGCTAATACAGGTTTAATGGCTTAAGATTTAATATAAAGCCAAAAAGAACAGGAAATAATACACAATTATTTAAGTGTAGTCATCCCAACAGATTGTGTGGAAGCACAGGGCTCTTGTTTTAGAGGAGCCTCCAGCTATTAAGATCCACAGAAATCAATGGATTGGGCAGATGATCGTCTCAAGGTGCGGAGTAAAGCCAAGTGAACGTCCTTTTGTATTTTAACAGGGCAACTTACAGAGGCAAAAGAATTAAACAAATGGCAGTAATGTGCACTCTTAGCTTTTCACTCAAAAAAATGAACCAATAGGGTTGTTCACTTTTTTCATCTAATGTAAATTAATAAAACTTAAAATAACCCCGCTTGTTGATACTACAGTATGTAGCTTTTTCTAGTTTCCTTGACATGATTGACCTCCAAGGTTATTCCTCTTTTTATTTTTATTTTATTGTAGAATGAACTCTTGGCAGCAGCCAGCAGGGCGGCCTTGCGGCACATGTGTATGGGTGCCGTTCTCATCCCTACCACCTGCTCCGTCACTTCCCCTACCTTTTCATATCTTAAATCATTCTTGAGGCAGACTGAAGACTTAAGTGCCTGCTTAAGTGAAAACTTAAGAAAAGCGTACTAAGTAATATGCAACACAAACACGGACTTAATCAGTTTTAATGTGAAAAGATGCCGACGAAAGAAGAGAAGAAGCGGGTCACTAGGGTGGAGAAAAGAAGAGCTGCTCAGGAAGGGGCAAGCGCAACAACCTCTGAGCAAACGAATGATAAACGTACAGAGAAAGAGGAGGAAAAGTATAAGTCAAGTGTATTCGTGCACACACACACACACACACATATACATATACACACATATACAGTGGTGTGAAAAAAACTATTTGCCCCCTTCCTGATTTCTTATTCTTTTGCATGTTTGTCACACAAAATGTTTCTGATCATCAAACACATGTAACCATTAGTCAAATATAACACAAGTAAACACAAAATGCAGTTTTTAAATGATGGTTTTTATTATTTAGGGAGAAAAAAAAATCCAAACCTACATGGCCCTGTGTGAAAAAGTAATTGCCCCCTGAACCTAATAACTGGTTGGGCCACCCTTAGCAGCAATAACTGCAATCAAGCGTTTGCAATAACTTGCAATGAGTCTTTTACAGCGCTCTGGAGGAATTTTGGCCCACTCATCTTTGCAGAATTGTTGTAATTCAGCTTTATTTGAGGGTTTTCTAGCATGAACCGCCTTTTTAAGCTCATGCCATAGCATCTCAATTGGATTCAGGTCAGGACTTTGACTAGGCCACTCCAAAGTCTTCATTTTGTTTTTCTTCAGCCATTCAGAGGTGGATTTGCTGGTGTGTTTTGGGTCATTGTCCTGTTGCAGCACCCAAGATCGCTTCAGCTTCAGTTGACGAACAGATGGCCGGATATTCTCCTTCAGGATTTTTTGGTAGACAGTAGAATTCATGGTTCCATCTATCACAGCAAGCCTTCCAGGTCCTGAAGCAGCAAAACAACCCCAGACCATCACACTACCACCACCATATTTTACTGTTGGTATGATGTTCTTTTTCTGAAATGATGTGTTCCTTTTACGCCAGATGTAACGGGACATTTGCCTTCCAAAAAGTTCAACTTTTGTCTCATCAGTCCACAAGGTATTTTCCCAAAAGTCTTGGCAATCATTGAGATGTTTCTTAGCAAAATTGAGACAAGTCCTAATGTTCTTTTTGCTTAACAGTGGTTTGCGTCTTGGAAATCTGCCATGCAGGCCGTTTTTGCCCAGTCTCTTTCTTATGGTGGAGTCGTGAACACTGACCTTAATTGAGGCAAGTGAGGCCTGCAGTTCTTTAGACGTTGTCCTGGGGTCTTTTGTGACCTCTCGGATGAGTCGTCTCTGCGCTCTTGGGGTAATTTTGGTCGGCCAGCCACTCCTGGGAAGGTTCATCACTGTTCCATGTTTTTGCCATTTGTGGATAATGGCTCTCACTGTGGTTCGCTGGAGTCCCAAAGCTTTAGAAATGCCTTTATAACCTTCACCAGACTGATAGATCTCAATTACTTCTGTTCTCATTTGTTCCTGAATTTCTTTGGATCTTGGCATGATGTCTAGCTTTTGAGGTGCTTTTGGTCTACTTCTCTGTGTCAGGCAGCTCCTATTTAAGCGATTTCTTGATTGAAACAGGTGTGGCAGTAATCAGGCCTGGGGGTGGCTACGGAAATTGAACTCAGGTGTGATGCCCCCTTGTTATAAAATAACCTAACTGTGGTGTAATTACTTTTTCACACAGGGCCATGTAGGTTTGGATTTTTTCTCTCCCTAAATAATAAAAACCATCATTTAGAAACTGCATTTTGTGTTTACTTGTGTTATATTTGACTAATGGTTACATGTGTTTGATGATCAGAAACATTTTGTGTGACAAACATGCAAAAGCATAAGAAATCAGGAAGGGGGTAAATAGTTTTTCACACCACTGTGTGTGTATATATATTATATATCTCATTCTTTGTCTGAGTCCCGATCTAATTGTATGGGTGGTTACCTACCAGGTAACACATGTGGTTGGTCTGCAAGTTGGCAAACATCCGACACTCAGTTGCGAGAAGAGGATCTAGAATGTTACATAGTTTACTGTCAAATAATGCAAAGAGTAGGCGACACGTGTTTCTGGGCTCATCAGGCGTACACACTCCACTGCACCATACATACATACATACATACATACATACATACATACATACATACATACATATATACACACACACACACTCACGCTTTGAATGATTATAAATTATCAGCAGAATGGTTAGCAGTTCAAACACTTGCGATAACTTAATGATTTTAAATTTCTCTTCTTTAATTTGAATTATGAAACGTAGATGTACCTTAATAAAAATTTTATTTAAAATCATTCAACATGTATATACAAATTTTTGGGACACCCTGTAGACAAATGTTCTTTTAGTGTTTGTTTTTTTGTTTTTTGTGAACATGTCACAAAAAAAAAATGTGAAGAAATATGGTTAGGAAAATGTTAAAAAACATGTCATGTCAGTGTCCAACCCACTATTTCCTAACACAGGGTCACGGGGATCTGCTGGAGCCAATCCCAGCCAGCACAGGGCAGAAGGCAGGAACAAACCCCCGGGCAGGGTGCCAGCCCAGCGCAGGACATATACACACACCAGGCACAATTTAGAATCGCCAATCCACCTAACCTGCATGTCTTTAGACTGTGGGAGGAAACCCACGCAGACATGAAAAGAACATGCAAACTCCATTCAGGGAGGACCTGGGAAGCGAATCCAGGTCTCCTTACTGCGAGGCAGCAGCACTACCACTGCGCCACCGTGCTGCTCAGATATAAACATTGAAAATTAAATTCAGTTGTCATTACTGAAACCAAAAGTTAGGTTTATAGCCACTAAGGAATGCCAAAAAAAAAAAAAAAATCAAAACAAACAAAACAAATGATATATTTATGCTTGCTGCTTCCTGAGCAGCTCTTCTTTTCTCCACCCTAGCTGCCTGCGTCTTCTCTTCTTCCGTCGGCATCTTTTTTTTTTTTATTTTATTTTTTTATTTTTATTTTTATTTATTTATTATTTTTATTTTTTTTTCTCCAGCCGTCTGGAGTTTTTTTTTTGTTTTTTCTGTCCCCCCTGGCCATTGGACCTTACTCTTATTCGATGTTAATTAATGCTGATTTATTTTGTTTTCTTATTGTGTTTTTTATTTTTCTATTTTTTATTATGTAAAGCACTTTGAGCTACTGTTTGTATGAATATGTGCTATATAAATAAATGTTGTTGTTGTTTCCGCATTAAAACTGATTAAGTCAGTTTTTGTGTTGCAATTACCTAGTAAGTTTTTCTTAATATTTCACTTAAGCTGGCACTTAAGTCTTCAATCTGCCTCAAGAATGATTTAAGATATGAAGATTTAGAGGAAGTGATGGCGAAGGTAGTAGGGAGAAGAGCGGCGCACGTATGCATGCGCCACATGGCCGCCCTGCTGGCCGCTGCCAAGAGTTGATTCTACAATAAACTAAAATAAAAATAAAAAGAGGAATACAAATCATCACCCCAAATGGGGACAGTAGAGGTCTCGTAGTATATGTGTACCAAATTTCAGGTCAATATGTCAAACGGTTTGTGAGTTACAGGTGATTTAAAATCCTGGACGGACAAACGAACAGCCACGGTAGCGTATTATATAAGATACACTTAATGTAGTTGTGTCAACAAGTTCTACATAACTAGTATTTAATATGTAACAATCGTTCTGTTGCAATTGTACATACATAAACCTCGGTTAGTCTAACTTTTTGTTGTTCTGTAGCTACAAAATGATTTGATTTACGCGAACATGAGGAGCGTGATTAGTTTCAATTAACTATGTTTATGTTCAATTATTTGAATGTATCCATTAAAAACAATGTACATTTTTCTCAACACAAGAAACTATAAGAGGAGTGAGGATGGGGACTTTGAGAATTGTCTGCAAGTCAACGTCAGCAAAACACAGACACTGCTTTTGGACTTTCAGTGCCTCCATGTCCGGTCACAATTCACAGAATGGATGCAGAGGATGTTGACGCTGCTGCAGGTCTGTTTGGGGGGTGGGCACACTAATGACATGCTGGACTGGTCTTACAACACCGAGGAGAAAAGGCAGAGCAGGCCTTTTTAAGGAGACACTTCTCCTGTTTGTCATAACTCACTACTATCCACAGCTCTTCTCTTATTTGTCCCTTCCTCCTCCTTGTCCAAACAGTTTTGCACAACAACGCACCTTTCTGTTTATCATGATACACCGGGTATCCCATATTCTCATCTTTCCAAGACTATCATCCAGATCAAAAAGACATCCCATGAGCTCCTTCATCTCTCAAAATTATTTCATAAAAGCCAACTCACACCCTGCTCCTTTTCCAGTAATACCCTGTACATCACAATTTATGTTTAAGTACAATCGATGAATGTTGTATTGTAAAATAAGGCAAAAGATGCTTTTGTGATGTAGGGTGATGGACAAGTATATGCCAGTGTATCAAAAAGGTATAAATCAGCACCACAACAAAACCCATAACACTGAGAAAAAGTCTTAATTTTCTTTTCAGCTGTGTAAAGGTGTGGAACATAATGCAACAAAAGGGGTCATTCTTTATACAAAATATCTCATTTTATACAAAGATAGAATATTAAGTATGCATAGCTTGTTTATTTTAAGTTAGATCAACTTAATGCATGAACATTGGCATGTTCGGTGTGTATGTGTTAATTTTGAGAAAGATTACTTTTAAAATACAGGTTGGTGAATAATGTAACAGTTATTGTACCGAACAAAAATTAACTAAATGACGATTTTTACTTTCAATTACCTTAATTTGCCCTAAAATGGTCGTGTTTGCTGGTATTATGCAATTGTTTCTCGACATATTGACATTCATCTCTTTAAGCTTCACATTAACACACTTTATTGAGGTTAAAACCGGTGACAGTAACAGAGTTAAACAGAAGTTTAATCCGTCGGAGGTACTTATTTTACCCCAAATATAAATCATCTCGCAATTTTGTAGTACAAATGTAGTAGGGTGTTGTGCCCTGTTATGGATGAAATAAGAAGTGAAGCAAAATGAAACCCCTTTTATTAGCTAACTGAAGAGATTACAATCTGCAACCTTTCTAGACAGGTTGCGTGTAGAAGGGGTCTGAGTTGCCTCGAAAGCTTGCAGGTTTTAATCTGTTCGGTTAGCCAATACAAGGTGTCTCATTTTGCTTCACTTCTGATTCTGAAATACTCAGCAAACAGTAGTCAATATTGCATTGAATTAAAAAAAAATATAAAGCAGATCAAAATGATAAAATGTCAAATGGGGAGTGAGATAAAGACGGTAAAACTATTCGGCCGCCTAAAAATAAAACCAGAGCCTTTAATGCACCGGACTGTCAAAGAAAGCAATAAATGACATCTCTTCACGTTCTCCGATTTTTTCCTTGAAACCTTCCGGCTTATGTCACATCTCGGGACATTTCCTCCATAAACACAACACAACGTCATTACGCCTATGAATCCAAAAGTTCTAAAAACATTTTTATAATTTAACTAACAAAATTAGCAACACACATGAGCCTTCGTAGTATTAGGTGACGCAGTGACGGAGCCACCTAGACTTCGCGTTTTCAAATTCTTGCCTGCTGTTAGTCAATGTGAAGTTTGCACTTAATCCTCGTATGTTTTTCTCCAGCAAAGACGAGTATGTCTGATTGATTGTTGTTACTAGATCGGCCCTGTCCGAGTGTCAGGGCAGTATGCACAGTCCAGGTTTTGAATATTACATCACATGCACACACACATATATATATATATATATATATATATATATATATATATATCCACTTACAAACTCATTTGCCATCCATTTCGTTTAAAGTGCGAAATTAAAGCGTACTCACCAAGTAAATGTTTCCCATGTTCAAATATCCCATATAAAGACGACAAATGCACTGTATACGGAACTTAAGTTATCAGTCAACGGTTTTTGGCGCCCGCACGTTTAAAAGATTTTGTGGGTGGGGCGAATGACGAGTTTCCTGTTACGTCTCTGAAAGGGCGGGTTATATTTGCTCGCGTGACAAATAGTGAAACATTGAGATCGATTACTTGTTTTAAGTAAAGAAGAGCCAAGCAAAATGACACCTTTTATTGGCTAACTAAAAAGATTACAATATGCAAGCTTTCGAGGCAACTCAGGCCCCTTCTTCAGGCAAGATGTAAGTAATCCATGCAGTAAGTAATCCATGCAGCGCCCTTTGATCGTTGTTTCCGAAAACGGGTGTTTTCTTTCGCGAAAATGTACATGAACTGTTTACCACAAAACTTACCCAGCTTAAAGCAAATCAAATAATAATGTATATTAGTATACAGCCACGCACAGGAGTAAACAATCACAAATTTAGGACACAAGTGAAAGTAATATGAGGTTAGTTGGCTTGATAGTGCTTTAGAGAGGGCCAGGTTTATACTTCACGCGACGCGACGCATCCTCCAGCGGACGCTACTGCTACAAGTGCCTTGAGCATGGGAAAGGCGCTATAAAAATAAAATGTATTATTATTACACAATACACGCCTGCCAATTAAATTCTTTGCATTTATATAGCGCTCAGCAATTGTAGGTTAAGGACAACAGAGCAGAGTCCCCTTTGGCATTTACGCGATTCGAGCCGGCAACCTTCCGATTGCCAGTGCGGATCCCTAGCCTCATAGCTACCATTAAGGTTATTCAAGATTCATGGAGTACTGCCTTAATAGTTGCTTGTTTTGTATTTTATATTAATTCATGGACGGTGTTTCAAGTTTGATAGCCAGTGTTAAAGAAAAATCCTTTTCTTGTAGCGTTTAACAGAACTTCACGGAAAAGTTATGAAATCGTTTTCACCAGCTGCGCTGTGCCGTGGAGACTTTAATATCAATAAAGCTTTAAGAACGGCTGAGAAACACGTGTGTAGAAACGAGATGTGATACAATAATTTGATATGTCTATTCAGCGGGGCTAACCATAGAGGTGGGATAGAAAGGTGTCTATACATTCAAAACAACTATAAGGCGAGCCAAACGTATGCGTGATATACAGACATCCTAAGTGTCCCACCAATCAGTGACTCCTGCATTCCTCCTGCAAGGTATACGTTATAAAGTCGTAATCCAAGGTCCCCTAATTTCTCATCGGAGACACGCGTTTCGGAAACCCACAATGTCAGAATCAGACTTTGTTTTATTAGCCAGTTCTTCATGCAGCCTATAGGAATTTAACATGTCAGCATTGCTTATGACATTACATACAATTAACAGTTGCAGAATAATGCAATTATATAGGAGATGTGAAAATGAAAGTTTGTGTGAGTGTAGTGTGTGCATATACATACAAATACATATAGATATGCATACACACTCGCCCACACCTCCATGTAGGAAAGAACACGCGAATAAATGAGGAAGAGGAAGAAATGACTGTTTTTTGATTACTTTTGCCCCTGCATATTAAAGACAAAGATGACACATCTCCTCTCTGTACGACTTTCTATTTCAGTTAGTAATTATCTAAATGATGATGGTGTCCTGATCAACCTTAAGGGGTGTGCGGTGGCCTTAGGGTTGATCAACCCCACGCGGGGCCGGTTACGTCAAACGCTGTTGTGTGGACTGCACTTGCGCGCGAGTTTAATAAAAATAATGTTAACATACACCGGATTTTCTCGTTACAGTATTCAGCTAAATTTTTGCAAGATAACAGGCGGAGTTTATCAAAATATAACGATATAATCTATTTAAAAAGTGAAATTTATAATTCATGACAATACCAGGACAGTCCGAAATGCGATGCGGTGTCATGTGGAAATTATCAGGGCCTCTTCTAGAAAAGGACCCGAATTTCAAGTATACTCTGAGTCTCCATAGAGTTGTGCTTGAAAGTTTGTGAACCCTTTAGAATTTTCTATATTTCTGCATAAATATGACCTAAAACATCATCAGATTTTCACTCAAGTCCTAAAAGTAGATAAAGAGAAACCAGTTAAACAAATGAGACAAAAATATTATACTTGGTCATTTATTTATTAAGGAAAATGATCGAATATTACATATTTGTGAGTGGCAAAAGTATGTGAACCTCACGGATTAGCAGTTAGTTTGAAGGTGAAATTCGAGTCCAGTGTTTTCAATCAATGGGATGCCAATCAGGTGTGAGTGGGCACCCTGTGTTATTTCAAGGATAGGATCTATCAAAGTCTGCTCTTCACAACACATGTTTGTGGAAGTGTATCATGGCACGAACAAAGGAGATTTCTGAGGACCTCACAAAAAGAGTTGTTGATGCTCATCAGGCTGGAAAAGGTTACAAAACCATCTCTAAAGAGACTCTACAAATCCACAGTCAGACAGATTGTGTACAAATGGAGGAAATTCAAGACCATTGTTACCCTCCCCAGGAGTGGTCGACTGACAAAGATCACTCCAAGAGGAAGGCACACGTGTAATAGTTGGCGAGGTCACAAAGGACCCCAGGGTAACTTCTAAGCAGCTGAAGGCCTCTCTCACATTGGCTAATGTTCATGTTCATGAGTCCACCATCAGGAGAACACTGAACAACAATGGTGTGCATGGCAGGGTTGCAAGGGGAAAGCCACTGCTCTCCAAAAAAGACATTGCTGCTCGTCTGCAGTTTGCTAAAGATCACGTGGACAAACCAGAAGGCTATCGGAAGAATGTTTTGTGGATGGATGAGACCAAAATAGAACTTTTTGGTTTAAATGAAAAGCATTATGTTTGGACAAAGGTAAACAATGCATTCCAGCATAAGAACCTTATCCCATCTGTGAAACATGGTGGTGGTAGTATCATAGTTTGGGCCTGTTTTGCTGCATCTGGGCCAGGACAGCTTGCCTTCATTGATGGAACAACGAATTCTGAATTATATCAGAGAATTCTAAAGGAAAATGTCAGGACATCTGTCCATTAAGTGAATCTCAAGAGAAGGGTCATGCAGCAAGACAACGACCCTAAGCACACAAGTCGTTCTACCAAAGAATGGTTAAAGAAGAATAAAGTGAATGTTTTGGAATGGCCAAGTCAAAGTCCTGACCTTAATCCAATCGAAATGTTGTGGAAGGACCTGAAGCGATCAGTTCATGTGAGGAAACCCACCAACATCCCACAGTTGAAGCTGTTCTGTACTTAGGAATGGGCAAAAATTCCTCCAAGCCGGTGTGCAGGAATGATGAAAAATTACCGGAAACATGCAAAGGGGGGTCACAGCAGATACTGAAAGCAAAGGTTCACATATTATTGCCACTCACAAATATGTAATATTCGATTATTTTCCTTAATAAATAAATGACCAAGTATAATATTTTGGTCTCTTTTGTTTAACTGGTTTCTCTTTATCTACTTTTAGGACTTGAGTGAAAATCTGATGATGTTTTAGGTCATATTTATGCAGTAATATAGAAAATTCTAAAGGGTTCACAAACTTTCAAGCACAAATGTATACAGGATGTCATCGTCATAACTCACGTTGATGTCATGTCAGCCCTGTATCATGTTTTTCTGCATTAATATTCGGACATGTTTATGACCTACAAATAAAATGTGAGTTTCAGAGTTTCGACAGGAAGTGTGAAATTAACATAGAGGTATCATCATGAAATCTCTTACTGGTTTCCAGGTTCAGTGATGAAAATCCAGTCTACTTGCCTTCCGATTGGAAAAGTCATTGATGGAATCTTCGCAGTCTAATCTGGATCTGCAATGTCTTTTTCTATAGATAGGAGAAGCCAACCCAGCAACTAATGGGCTCTACCTATTTTAGGAAGGGACTATATTGGCGATCCTTTTCGGGCGATGAAGGTGGACTATGGAATGTTTTTCAAAGACGTACATGTACGGAATTTGACTTTGAAGAGGGATTTTAAAAGGGCTCCTCTTTGAAGCATCTCAAATACTGGAGAATATAACTTGACAAATCCGCTCGAATGGAACCTCCCATATGTGTGCATTGTCATCTAGTAGAATATTCATGAATCTTATAGAGCTAGGAAAATGGCTCTTACACTTATTTTGTTTTTCCTTTGTTAAGGATGGTGTGATTTTATTTTTAATATGTGCAATTTTATGTTCCTATATTGTACTATTACTGGCTTCTGTGATTTTTTTATTTAATAATTATCCATCCATTATCCAACCCGCTGAATCCGAACAGGGTCACGGGGGTCTGCTGGAGCCAATCCCAGCCAACACAGGGCACAAGGCAGGAACCAATCCTGGGCAGGGTGCCAACCCACCGCTATTTAATAATTAATACATTTATTTTGTTCTCAAAATCATTTATTTATTTATTTTTATTTAACACTTAATTAATAAAAAAAACTATATGTTATACATTGGGGTGCAAATCTACCCTCCTGCCTCAGGTGAAAATACCTCTAGGCCCGGCTCTGATAGTTGGAACCATTTTTGGTTCTCAAAAGACATAAATGTGAATTTCCCCTTGGGATTAATAAAGTATCTATCTATCTATCTATCTATCTATCTATCTATCTATCTATCTAT
>JANRMT010062857.1:45238351-45271392 GCA_026402145.1 Polypterus bichir lapradei | reverse complement strand
TATCTATCTATCTATCTATCTATCTATCTATCTATCTATCTATCTATCTATCTATCTATCTATCTGTCTATCTAAAGGTTCCAGAAAGAACCTTTAGATCTGTAATAGTCAGTCAGTCATTATCCAACCCACTATATCCTAACACAGGGTCAGGATTGGTTGGCGGGCAGAGCGCCAGCCAACCACACATCTGTAACAGGCTAAACACAAGTAGATGGTAAAAGATTTGTGAAATACCAGTGGCTTCCTGATTTTTTAAAGAACTCTCACTGCACACAATAACACCAGCTCAGTCCAGGTTTGCTCAGTCTGCTAGTGCCCTGCTAAGTAGCCTACCATATGCAATTAGAATTGAAAAATAATTATTTGATCATTGTGATTTGTGAGCTCATGTGGGGTCAGTTCTTTCAGGCAGAGATTTTGGTTGATTAAAGCAGTCCTGGCCCGTCACTTTCAGGGTAAGGCCATGAATGATTAGAGCAGGTCTACTGTGCACAGGTAGGAACAAAGATCCTATTTTGGTCTTAGACGGGCACAGTCCATAGCATAGCTCAGATGGTACAACAAAACCTGGCAAGCTTAACAGAAAGCTCACAAAATATGCAAAATGTGTGAGCATTTATAATGGTGAAGGAAGCCAGAAGATGTCTGCAAGAAGAATGCCGCCTGCATTCCACCAAACTGGGCATGCGTTCATCAGCATTCCATCCATCCATCCATTATCCAACCCTCTATATCCTAACTACAGGGTCACGGGGGTCTGCTGGAGCCAATCCCAGCCAACACAGGGCGCAAGGCTGGAAACAAACACCGGGCAGGGCTCCAACCCACCGCAGGGCACACACACACGCACACCCCAAGCACACACTAGGAACAATTTAGGATTGCCAATGCACCTAACCTGCATTCCACACGAAGATAATTGCACTGCTCTAATGGCTTCTCTTGCCTGGATTTGTATGTACCATACTTCTCTGATCTGAGTATTTCTGCCATGGTTACCAAGGGGTACACATTCATTTCTACAGTATAAAGAACATAATCCCAGAGACCCAGTGCCCTCTGGTGAAAAACATCATATGTTAAATATTTCGTTTTTTTTCCACATATTGGAAAGTTATTCAAAGCACACAAAAAAAAAACTTTATATGCAAAGAACCCTTACCACAATGAAATAGTGCAGGGCCAGGCAGCAGTTCTCTAAGAACCACACAACCTAGTAAAGAACTATAAATTACCATAAAAAAAATAAGGATTTTAAAACAGAGTAGCGGGGCATATGCACACCCTTGATGGGCATCTGTGTCAATGTGAAGACAGTGTGAGCAGAGCCGTAGCGTGGGTGGTCTGACTGACCTTGGATGGGTGCCTATTGAGGGTGTAGTTGTTTCTGGTTAAAAAGAAATTAAAAAAAAAAACCTGATAAAAACATCTTTGAAAATTAGTAATATAGATATTTATGGACATTTCCCTTTGTTTTTTATGTTTTTGTAAACAGCTTGCACATTTAAAAGTGTTTCTTTTACAATGACAGACAAATTGTTGGAAATAAAGTGCAGTTTTAAGTAAAATAACAATGAGACTGACGTAGTGGGTGGTACTATGGCGCAGTGGTAGCGCTGCTGCCTCGCAGTTAGGAGACCTGGGTTCACTTCCTGGGTCCTCCCTGCATGGAGTTTGGATGCTCTCCCCGTGGGTTTGCTCCAGTTTCCTCTCACAGTCCAAAGACATGCAGGTTAGGTGGATTGACAATTCTAAATTGTCCTGTGGTGGGTTGGTGCCCTGCCCGGGATTGGCTCCTGTGACCCTATGTTTGGATTCAACGGGTTGGACAATGGATGGATGATGTAGTGCCTGAAAACCACCATGCCCACTAATATGTAAACTCACGGCGGGCCTTTATTGTTGGAGCCGCAATACACATCCAGTTATTCCGCTCTCATAGTGATCCTATATCTACTCGAATCTTTATTTAAGCTAAGTTCATTTTGTGTAGTATATTAGTTTATATTGTTTTATACAGTCAGTCAGTCATTTTCCAACCCACTATATCCTAACACAGGGTCGCGGGGGTCTGCTGGAGCCAATCCCAGCCAGAACGGGGCGCAAGGCAGAAACAAATCCCAGACACGGCTCCAGCCCACCACAGGACACACACACACACACCCACCAAGCACACACTAGAGACAATTTAGGATCACCAATGTGCCTAACCTGCATGTCTTTGGACTGTGGGAGGAAACCCATGCAGACACGGGGAGAACTCCATGCAGGGAGGACCCGGGAAGCGAACCGAGGCCTCCTAACTGCGAGGCCCTTCGTTTTATATATTTGGCTAAAAAATTGAAATATGGAAATATGATCGAATGTTTTTATTTATTCTAATAATGAATGTTGAACTAACATTTAATAAAATAGAAAATCTAATTATTTTTATTTTGGAACTATCATAATTATTTCTATTCAATTCATGACAGAAAATAGGTCCTAAAAAGAAGTAGGGAGCACAAAATCTTAGAGAAAAAAAAAAAAAAGACAACACGAGTACTCCATCCATCCATTATCCAACCCGCTATATCCTAACTACTGGGTCACGGGGGTCTGCTGGAGCCAATCCCAGGGCAGGAAACAAACCCCAGGCAGGGCGCCAGCCCACCACAGGGCACACACACCAGGGACAATTTAGGTTCACCAATACACCTAACCTGCATGTCTTTGGGAGGAAACCCACGCAGACACGGGGAGAACATGCAAACTCCACACAGGGAGGACCCAGGAAGTGAACCCGGGTCTCCAAACTGCAAGGCAGCAGTGCTACCCACTGCGCCACCATGCTGCCCACGCGAGTACTCAAATACTTTAAAACAATGGATTTCAACTGGAAGTAAACAAATTTAAGTGAATAAAGCAATGAAAATGATGTAAATATTCCTAATGCATACAATACATTTGTTGTATCCATTTTGATTGAAGAAGGGTGCTTATTTTCCCTTTCGGCAGCAGGCGACATTTTGCCGCACGCTAAGGCTCTGAGTCTGAGAGGTGGTTGTCACAAGCCGTCTATTAAAGCAGATGGCCTGCTGGTACTTTGTGACCGACTGGGACTGAGAGGGTAATAAGAGAGGTACAAGAGAGGCAGATGTACAAAAAAGGTAGGGTTTTATTCCACAATAGCAAAAAAAAAAAAAGTTGTTGATGTAAATGTTTGCACTAAACAAAAATTACAGTCTAGATTTAAAACAATTCTTATTCTTAAAATGCAAGGAAGAATATATAAACACCCTGTTTGTTCCCCCACCTCCGTTTTGCGGCTACAACCGTACACCATTTAAGTGCTTCAGGGGGAATTACACACCTCAAAAAAAAATCAAAGTATCCGACCACAAAACAAAACACATTTGAACAAAACGTACAATAAAAAATATAATACCTAACCTCGAGATTACTAAGGCACCACCTTTAAAATGCCGGTAAGCATTGGTTAGTAGGTGAGATTAAATCTGAAAAAAACCCACACCCCTGCCAGTAAGTCCCAAACCTTGCCAAATATATTTTTTCTCGCTGTAAGCCCACTGCAGATTGCTTATTGCGGTTTGCATATTATGCTTACTGTGTATCTCGCTGTTCAATATCTGTCTGCACTGTGTTAGCGTCCCGATGAGGCTATAGCATCACAGTGGGCACCATAACATGTCAAGAAAAAAAAAACTGTAAATCTGTTTAAAGAAGGATGCATTCAGGTCAGTTTTTACGTGGTGCTTAGCTAATTTCACTGCTGATAGAGCTCAATACAGATTTCAAGAGCCAGGACTTCTGTTAGTCAAAGGTGGAATGCACTTTAAGAAGATCTCATTTTCATATATTTGCAACTATAATAACGACAAACAAATGTTATAAATCAAGCAGTTATATTCAGTGGTTAGGAAAAGTAACAGGCATACTGAAAAGAGGATTTGATCACCAGTGTTGACAGTGATATTAATGGTTTTAATACCATTATTTATATAAATATGTAAAAGAAGAGCAGTAAAAGAAAACATTCCAATAAAAAAGGATCACTACAATTAAATATCAGACTTTTGCTAACCTGCTTAGTCCTGAACATGGTTTCCAGGGTGCTCGAGCCTATCCCAGCACAGAGTGCAAGGCAGGAACAAACCCAGGACAGGGCGCCAGTCCATTCCACGGCAAACACACACACACATCAGAGACACACACTAGGGCCAATTTAGTACTGACAATCCACTTAACCTGCATGTCTATGGACTGTGGAAGGAAACCCACAGAGAAACAGGGAGAACCCGGGATGCAACATCAGGGGCCTCATGCATAATGCCGTGCGTAGAATTTACACTAAAGCATGGCGTAAGGACAAAAGCGGAAATGTGCGTACGCACAAAAAAATCCAGATGTATAAATCTGTGCGTTCGCCAACTTCCACGTTCTTCCGCTCCATAAATCCTCGTCAGCGTGAAAAGTAACGCTCGTGCACGCGCCTGCTGTCCCGCCCCGTCTCCTCCCAGAATTATGCCTCTTTGAAAATGCAAGTCAATATAAATAGCCCTTAAGCTCAGCGTTCTGTGACAAGGCAATGGCAAAAGCACGGGGGAAGTAAAAGAAATTCAACAAATACCAAGTGGAGGCAAAGAAAAATGTACTATTTGTTGGTTTGAACAGTGGTATAAACAACAAAAGGAAGTTGATCGAGTGACATAGAGTGTCAGAGAAACTCGAAAGCTCAAGTTAACAAAGTTGCACAGTGCCCAAAAAAAAAAAGAAGTTGTCAGATATCAAAGTCAGCGTGAAAAAGCGAGTCTTAGCCCACCATCTGGGTGTCATATGAAAGCTTATTAGGGTACAGAGAAAAAAAATAGGGACACAGTGGGGAAAAGGCACGAAATGTCAACTTTAATCTTGAAATTTCCACTTTAATCACGTAGTTTATTTTGTCATCTAAGTAGAACATCATAAAGTTCATCTTAAAATCGATTAATTTACTAGTTTCTCAAATCCCATCGTAACTAAAGTAGTATGTTAAATGCTTTGTTTTGTATTTGATCTTCTATGTGCTCTATGTGTGTGAATCACTACGTGCTGCTTAAACGGGCTTTCTCTTCCTCCGACAGGATACAGAATCCATTACATTCGTAATATTACAGCTCTCTGAATAATTAAAATACTGAGATGTATACTTGATATCATTTTCATGATAGGAGTTAAAGCATGTTATTAAACATGGGAACACGGTGGCGCAGTGATTGTTTATGCCTCACGCAAGATGCTTGCTGCGCCGTGCGCAACCTTCCATGAAATTATTTATTGCAGCAGTACTGTCTCTTTCAAACGTACTAACCTCCAATTCCTGTCCTTCCTTTTCTTTCTCCAAGTAACCAATCGCCACACAATCAGCTCTGTAATAGACGTTAAGCCATCTGTAAGCTTATAACGCCGATTCTTCAAAACTTTTAAGGAACATTGAAATATCTTCATAGTATGTGTTTAATTATTCTATCCATCTATCCTTCCCTTGTCGCGCCAGCACCTGCAAGAATACAGCACGAGGCAGGAACAGTCCATGAACGGAGCGCCAGCTCCTCGTTAGTGCTGTGAAACCGTGTCCTCACATATTTAATTATTAACAATATAGATTATTTAAATGATGTTAACATTTTATCTGTATAATGTAATAAACATATTTTGCTGCATTTCATCTTAAAAATGATATTGTCATCATATGTAAATACGTGCTTTATAAAGTGGCTCAGGTTGTGCAATATTATAACTGTAGTGCAAGTTTACAGTGAGGTGATTGCACTCATAAGTCCTAACAGTTCTACAAGAAGCACTTGATGGACTGATTGAGTGCGTTTAGAGTTCTTAGGATGAAACTGTTTGTGAACCGTGAGGTCCGTACAGGAAAGGCTCTGAAGCATTTGTCTTATGAGAGCAGTTCAATAGACAGCATGGCTGAGGCAGCGTGTGCTTGATGCTGTGTGCTGATAATTCTCTTTCTTCAGCTTCTGTAGATCTTTGATTCACACTCAGATACAGTGATATAAATACTTCGAGTGGTGCAGTAAGAGTAATATGGAAAAAGATGATCCACTGTGGCAACACCTAAAGGGAGCAGCTGAAAGAAGAAGAAGAAGGTGCAGTGACAGTAACAACGCTAAAGCAGTTATGGTATTTAGAATAGTTTGGCCATTCTGTGCACCATTATATTGTTACAGGTTAATCACAATCAGATGCATTAAACTAATAAACAATATGTGGTTAATTCCAGTGTATTTGATAAAGCCGTGTCAGGGATGTGGATCTAAAAAAGAATGGGAAACCACACTGGAACAGTAGCACTGCTTTGATGCTCGGTGCCGCCAGTTTACAAAACCAAGCGGAGAACTTGCGTACGCCAGGGTGGGAGCTACCGTGAAAATGTGCGCGGCTTCACGCCAAGTTTAAGTTTTATACATCACAATTTGAGCATGGAAACGGGAGTACGCAACATTTTTGTGCATATGCACCGTTTATACATGAGACCCCAGGTCTTCTTAATATGAGGCAGCCTTGCTACCACTGTGCCATCCACAATGAAATGTGCTTAATGTAAGTTTGTACCAAGTGTTGGAGTGGTTCACATGCAGATACAGCATTCTGAGCTCAGCTTCACGTTTGCTGACTGTCTGAGTGGAGTCAGAATGTTCTCCCAGTGTCGTCTCTGTTCTAGTTCTAGTAACAGACATTTTATTTTTGATCATTTTTGGGTGGAGTGTCATTTTAAGGACAAGTGGGACACTGTTCCAATCTGCAAGCATTTTGTCCTGTTTTATAGAAAATAAATAATATGGTAAACTTGTCTCAATAATTTATTGTATAGTTAAAAATATTTATAGCAAACAGAACTTAATCATCACAATCACTTATTTCCAATTTTACATGACCTCTTCAATGTGCTTTCTTATTTGACAAATATTTATATTCCAGAGTAACAAACCTTTTTCTTTCCTTGTTGTTCAGGCAGGCCCGAATGCTGCAGTGTACTCGGCAGGTGCACATGGCAGCCTGAACTTGAGTTCTGTCTTTGGGCTTCAATGTTGCAGCCCCCTTTTTAAGTGGCCCATTAAGGTCAAAATTTAGTTATAAAATATTGAATTTTTTTTTCTTAGTCTGATCCCATTTTTTTTATAAAATTGAAAACCGTTTATGGTCTTACCTTTATTTGTAAATGAAGTCCATGTGTTTATCCTTCTCCACGAAAATCTCCGTCACTTTCTTGTAAAAGTCCTCTTTATTTTCCTTTAGTTTTAAAAGTCTCTCCGCCTCAATGGAGATATTATCACCAAGAAGAACAGCAGCAACAAGCGCCTATTGGGCTCACATGCGCCCCCTTCAGGATGGTACGGTATTATCTGCCTCACCCTGTGCCTTTTCACTGAGGTTTTATGTCCGATCAGCAAAACTAAATATGTCACACACATTCACTAAAGATATTAGCCAGGCTGTGGAAAGTCAGGGTGTATAACAAACGTATCTGCAAACATTATATACAGAGAGACAGCAACAGGCACCCGCCGGCGTGTGAGCAAGACCGCAGTCCGAGGTGAGGCTCTGCTCGTCGCTGCCGCACCTCGCGTTTCTCCCGTGTATTTGAAAAGGAAATGTGCAAAATCAGCGACTTTGCCTATAAAAATGATCATAATTATTGGAATCATACATAAAACAAATGTATAGCACAGACCAGTGGACACATTTATTTTATGTTATCATTATTAGTTTTTTTACTTTTCATAATGACAGGTGAGGCTCTCACTTGCCTTCCCTGACCGCACGTCCCTCTCTGAGACAGTATTAAATTTAGCACTAAAGAGTTTATTTAACATGGACAGATTTCTTTGTGTGCAAAAATGCTCAGATGAACACACACACTCCATAAGGCATTTACAAGTGTAGGAAGCTGATGGCTTGTTTTTCCTACCAGAGCAAAGGCTCGATGATGAAAAGAAATAAATGAACACACGCAGACACTCACATAGATCAGTGCAGGTCAATATGGACATTAAGCCGCTGCTGTAACCAGTCTGTCTGTCTATGCAGCTTCTTTACTTTGTTTGACCCAATGTTTTTGGTTTCAAATTAAATATATTGAAGCTCCTGTTCATTTAACACTATTTAATCACTTAATGGACTTGATTCTATAGTCTTGTACAGTACATTTGGTTATATTGTATTGTAAAATCTACCATTGAATGATTTCCTGCAGTATCACTAAAGTGAAATTTACATGGAAGCACTGGATAGACCACTCCGTACAGATATATTTTTATTTATTTGTTTTTGGGAATTCAATATGTATGCATGTATTTTTTATTGTCATCTGAACCACAAGTACACAGTGAAACAAAACTGCATGACTGAAATACAACACCCCATGTATAAACTGCACAAAGTGCCAATGGTCACTGGGCAATAATACAACAAATGCAGTAGCCCTGAGGGCCACAGTGGCTGCCATTTTGTTTTTTTATCAGTGACCAATATTCTCCTTTTAATTAACTTCCATTCCCTTCATTTTAATTGCCCTTTTTCTGAATAGCTTCTTTTTTTTCATAAATGGCAGCCAAGGTATGAAACAAGTCATCAGATGCCCAGCCAAGTTGGAGCCTCCAATTCTAACCAATTTCACTCCAACCAGGTTCTTAATTAGAAGCCAATTCTGATTAATTAAAGTTGGGAGCGTGCACTGATACAGTTCGTTGCCACAAACACCACACGACAAACCACCTCTGGATCCCAGTTTAGGACCTGAGTGCAGCCCTGCAACGGGTAAACCCGTTCTTTAATTCCATGACTTGTTGCTGCTCTCATTCTGTCACAGCAGACATTTCCAAAATGATCAATTTTCTTTCTTCTAAGAGCATTGTGAAAATGTGTTGATGACCTGAGCAGATCAACCTTACAGAGACCTTCACCTTTCTTTGTTTTGTGACATTAGGCAGTTGGTGTAGCAGAAAATGATGTAAAAGACACAGAAAGATGGAGACGGATGATCCGCTGTGGTGACCCCTAAATGGGAGGACCCAAAAGAAGAAGCTGGATGATAAATTGGACTGGACCGCCAATACTGATGCTCTGTGCAAGAGAGGACAGAGCTGACTATACTTCCTTAGAAGGCTGGCGTCATTCAACATCTGCAATAAGATGCTGCAGATGTTCCATCAGACGGTTGTGGCGAGCGCCCTCTTCTACGCGGTGGTTTGCTGGGGAAGCAGCATAAAGAAGAGGGACGCCCCACGCCTGGACAAACTGGTGAGGAAGGCAGGCTCTATTGTAGGCACAGAGCTGGACAGTTTGACATCCGTGGCAGAGCGACGGGCGCTGAGCAGGCTCCTGTCAATCATGGAGAATCCACTGCATCCACTGAACAGGATCATCTCCAGACAGAGGAGCAGCTTCAGCGACAGACTGCTGTCACCGTCCTGCTCCACTGACAGACTGAGCAGACCCCACACTATGTGACTCTTCAATTCCACCCGGGGGGGTAAACGTTAACATTATACAAAGTTATTGTCTGTTATACCTGCATTGTTATCACTCTTTAATTTAATATTGCTCTTTATCAGTATGCTGCTGCTGGAGTATGTGAATTTCCCCTTGGGATTAATAAAGTATCTATCTATCTATCTATCAATCAATCTATCTATCTGTCTAACAAGAATGAGTATGATGGACACAGTTTAGTTGGTCACATGTCGTCTCATTTTGTATCTTATTACTGTTTGGCTGCTTATAAAAGAAAATAGGAACAACTAAGTGGCTTGAATCTTAAAGAGCGAGTCAATTAAAATTAAGGTAAAGGAGTTCATTACCAGCAAAAGGTGATCACTAATTAAGAAAAGGGTTAGAATTTAAACCTGCAGCCAATTATGGATGCAGTATCCATCCATCCATCCATCCATTTTCCAACCCGCTGAATCCGAACACAGGGTCACGGGGGTCTGCTGGAGCCAATCCCAGCCAACACAGGGCACAAGGCAGGAACCAATCCCGGGCAGGGTGCCAACCCACCGCAGTGGATACAGTATGTCTCAGTATTGTTCACATATTTAGTAACTGAGACCTACGTGGCACATCAGCATGTCCTAAACATGAAGAAAAAGCAGAGTGCATGAAAACACAGAATAATAGCAGCAGAGATGTAATGAGACAATGATGGGGAACCACAATAGTGTTATCGTTGTGTAGCAGCGTATACACTTATCATATAGTAGCAAATACTGTAATAAAATGCATACATGCATATACCACACAAGACCACAGTGATAATGCAAATAGACCAACAAAGTGAGTGTACAGTGGAGAGACAAAACTGCATGGGAGGTGTTAGGGGACATTTTGTATTGAGGACAACCAGGGTACCTGAGCAGACTCTAATGCGGTGCTATTGTCTTCCAGATGATAGAGGTACGATGAGCCCATGGGTGAGTTTACCAACAGGTAAGATAAAAGAAAAAAGATAAATTCATATCCTATTAATATTAAAATGAAGTTTAATATTAATTAATTCAACATTAGTAATTAGATTTATAGGTAATTTATAAGGCAGCACAGTGGCACGGTGGGTACCGCTGCTGCCTCACAGTAAGGAGACCTGTGGTTCGCTTCCTGGGTCCTCCCTGCGTTGAGTTTGCATGTTCTCCTCGTGTCTGCGTGGGTTTCCTCCCACAGTCCAAAGAAATGCAGGTTTGGTGCATTGGCAATTCTAAATTGTCCCTAGTGCGTGCTTGGTGTGTGCGTGCCCTGTGGTGAGCTGGCGCCCTGCCTGAGGTTTGTTTCCTGCCTTGCACCCTGTGTTGGCCAGGATTGGCTCCAGCAGACCCCCGTGACCCTGTGTTCGGATTCAGCGGATTGGAAAATGGATAGAAGGATAATGGATGGATGGATGGAAAGTAATTTATAAAACTTCTTGACAGATTTTTGTAGCTGAAGCACATATAATAATAATAATGCATTTTATTTATAGGGCACTTTACATTAGCAGTAAATCTCAAAGTGCAAACATAAAAAGTTTAAACAAAGGCAAAGAGAGATAATAACAGAGATAAGACAACAATAATTAAAGCATTCTTGTTAATAAGCTTTCCTAAAGAGAAAAGTCTCCTCCTCGAACCGTCATCTTATCGTGATGGAGGGGTTTGCGTGTCTCAATAATCCTAGGAGCTCTGTTGTCCGGGGCTTTATGCCCCTGGTAGGGTCACCCAAGGAAAACTGGTCCTAGGTGAAGGATGAGACAAAGAATGGTTCAACCAAACTTCCTATGAAGAACAAAAACATTGGACGGCGTTTTCCCTCGCCCGGACGCGGGTCACCGGGGCCACCCTCGGGAGCCAGGCCTGGAGGTGGGGCTCAATGGTGAGCGCCTGGTGGCCGGGCCTGCACCCATGGGGCTCAGCCGGGCACAGCCCGAAGAGGCAACGTGGGGCCCCCTTCCCGTGGGCTCACCACCTGTAGGAGGGTCCAAGGAGGTCGGGTGCAGTCTGAGTTGGATGGTGGCCAAAAGCGGGGACCTTGGCAGTCCAATCCTCGGCTACAGAAGCTGGCTCATGGGACATGAAATGTCACCTCTCTGAAGGGGAAGGAGCCTGAGCTAGTGCGCGAGGTTGAGAGGTTCCAGCTAGATATAGTCGGGCTCACCTCGACGCACAGCTTGGACTCTGGAACCAATCTCCTTGAGAGGGGCTGGACTCTCTACCACTCTGGAATTGCCCCCGGTGAGAGGCGCCGAGCAGGTGTGGGCACACTTATTGCCCCCCGACTTGGAGCCTGTTCATTAAGGTTTACCTCGGTGGATGAGAGGTTGGCCTCCCTCTGCCTTCGGGTGGGGGGACGGGTCCTGACTGTTGTTTGTGCGTATGTGCTGAACAGCAGTTTGGAGTACCCACCCTTTTTGGAGTCCATGGAGGGGGTGCTAGAGGGCATACTTTTTGGGAACTTCCTCGTTCTGCTGGGACACTTCAGTGCTCACGTGGGCAATGACAGTGAGACCTGGAAGGGCGTGATTGGGAGGAATGGCCCCCTTGATCTGAACCCAAGCGGTGTTTTGTTATTGGACTTCTGTGCTCGTCACAGATTGTCCATAACGAACACCATGTTCAAGCATAGGGGTGTTCATATGTGCACTTGGCACCAGGACACCCTAGGCCTCAGGTCAATGATCGACTTTGTGGTCGTGTCATCAGATTTGCGGCCACATGTCTTGGACACTCGGGTGAAGAGAGGGGCGGAGCTGTTAACTGATCACCACCTGGTGGTGAGTTGGCTTCGATGGTGGGAGAGGATGCCGGTCAGGCCTGGTAGGCCCAAACGTGTTGTGAGGGTCTGCTGGGAACGTTTGGCAGAGTCCTCTGTCAGAAGTAGCTTCAACTCCCACCTCCGGCAGAACTTCGACCACATCCCGAGGGAGGTGGGGGACATTGAGTCCGAATGGGCCATGGTCCGTGCCTCTATTGATGAGGTGGCTGAATGGACCGTAAGGTGGTAGGTGCCAGTCGTGGCGGCAATCCCCAAACCCGTTGGTGGACACCGGCAGTAAAGGATGCTGTCAAGCTGAAGAAGGAGTCCTACCGGACCCTTTTTGTCCTGTGGGACTCTGGAGGCAGCTGATAGGTACTGACAGGCCAAGCGGAATGCGGTTTCGGTGGTTGCTGAGGCCATGGAGAAAGACTTTCGGATGGCTTCAAGGAGATTCTGGTCCACCATCCGGCGTCTCAGGAGAGGGAAGCAGTGCAGTGTCAACACTGTATATGGTGGGGATGGTGCACTGCTGACCTCGACTCAGGACATTGTAGGTCGGTGGGGAGAGTACTTGGAAGACCTCCTCAGTCCCACTAACATGCCTTCCAATGAGGAAGCAGAGCCTGGGGACTCGGATGTGGGCTCTCTCATCTCTGGGACTGAGGTCACCAAGGTGGTCAAAAAACTCCTTGATGGCAGGGCCCCGGGGGTGGATGAGATACGCCCGGAGTTCCTCAAGGCTCTGGATGTTATAGGACTGTCTTGGTTGACACGTCTCTGCAACATCGCATGGACATCGGGGACAGTGCCTCTGGATTGGCAGACCGGGGTGGTGATCCCCCTCTTTATAAAGGGGGGCCGGAGGGTGTGTTCCAGCTACAGAGGGATCACACTCCTCAGCCTCCCTGGAAAAGTCTATTCAGGGGTCCTGGAGAGGAGGGTCCGTCGGATAGTCGAACCTTGGATTCAGGAGGAACAGTGTGGTTTTCGTCCTGGTCGTGGAACAGTGGACCAGCTCTACACCCTTAACAGGGTCCTGGCCCAACCAGTCTACATGTGTTTTGTGGACTTGGAAAAGGCGTTCGACCGTGTCCCTCGGGGAATCCTGTGGGGGTGCTCTGGGAGTATGGGGTACCGGACTCCCTGATAAGAGCTTTTCGGTCCCTGTAAAACCAGTGTCAGAGCTTGGTCTGCATTGCCGGCAGTAAGTCGAGCCCGTTTCCAGTGAGAGTTGGACTCCGCCAGGGCTGCCCTTTGTCACCGATTCTGTTCACAACTTTTATGGACAGAATTTCTAGGCACAGCCAGGGTGTTGAGGGGGTCCAGTCTGGTAGAGTCAGGATTGGGTCACTGCTTTTTGCAGATGATGTTGTCCTGTTTGCTTCATCAGGCCGTGATCTTCAGCTCTCTCTGAATCGGTTCACAGCTGAGTGTGAAACGGTTGGGATGAGAATCAGAACCTCCAAATCCGAGACCATGGTCCTCAGCCGGAAAAGGGTGGAGTGCCCTCTCAGGGTTGGGGGAGAGATCCTGCCCCAAGTGGAGGAGTTCAAGTATCTCGGGGTCTTGTTCACGAGTGAGGGAAGAGTGGAGCGTGAGATTGACAGGTGGATCGGTGCGGCATCTGCAGTGATGCGGGCTCTGCATCGGTCTGTTGTGGTGAAAAAGGAGCTGAGCCATAAGGTAAAGCTCTCAATTTACCAGTCGATCTACGTTCCTACCCTCACCTATGGTCATGAGCTATGGGTATTGACCGAAAGAATGAGATTGCGAATACAAGCGGCTGAAATGAGTTTCCTCTGCACGGTGTCTGGTCTTTCCCTTATAGATAAGGTGAGAAGATCAGTCATCAGGGATGGGATCAGAGTAGAGCCGCTACTCCTCCGCATCGAGAGGAGTCAGATGAGGTGGCTCGGGCATCTGATCAGGGTGCCTCCTGGACGCCTCCCTGGTGAGGTGTTCTGGGCACGTCCAACCGGGAGGAGGCCCTGGGGAAGACCCAGGACATGCTGGAGGAACTATGTCTCCCGGCTGGCCTGGAAATGCCTCGTGATTCTCCTGGAAGAGCTGGAAGAAGTGGCCGGGGAGAGGGAAGTCTGGGCATTACTACTCAAGCTGCTGCCCCCATGACCCGATCTCGGTTAAGCGAAAGAGGATGGATGGATGGATGGATTGATTTTTTTATACGTGTGCCTCCATGTCCAATCTGTGTAGGGTCGAGCGCATATATAGCGCCATTACAGTTTGTTTGTCATTCTCCACTCCAAGCCCCTCTTTGAGCCCACCAAACACAGCTGTTAGTGGATTAGGAGGGATTGTGACACAAAGGCTGTCCGATCGTCATTTTAAGATTTTGGTCCAGAATGATGTGAATTTGGTGCAGGCCCAAAACATTGGGCTGGAGCTCGATTGCAGCGTTTGCAGGTTGGATTTTGCCCTGGAAACATTTTGGACAATTTCAAGCGAGATAGATATGCTTGATTTATAATTTTCAGTTGAATAATTGCATGCTTTGCACATATGGAGCTCGAATGGATTCTCTGCATTGCTACCATCCACTCCTTTTCTGAGTGTTGAGTGAGAGATCGTTTTCCTACTGTCCTCTGGGATATTTCAAAGGGAGGGACTGTAAAATGTTTTTATATATTACGGAAATGCTGTCGGAGTCCTCAAGACCGATCGATATTTTTTCCAGCATCGAGGTAGGTGGGAGGTGAAAAAAATTGGGCAAGTTCTGTTTAACAAAGTTTCTTATTTGAAGGTAGTGAAAGAAATGTGTTGCTGGAAAGTTAAATTTGGAGTATAATTGTTTGTAGGATGCAAAGAAGTTTATGTTGTTAATATTGCTTTTATCAGTATGCTGCTGCTGGAGTATGTGAATTTCCCTTTGGGATTAATAAAGTATCATCTATCTATATATCATATAGTGCATTTCATATCTATCTATCTATTCTTCCTGAGAAAAGCTGATTTTAAACTTGAAACTGTGTTAGTGTGTTGGTACCATACGCCAATAATTTTATGAATAATGTTTTTTTTTTTTTTTGTAGACACCAATAATGAATGGCCATTTATAATTGTGTCACTCTCTGGCCTTCACTATCTGTTGCAGATCAGATATTCTAAGACACTGTTTAAAAAAGAATCTACTTTCCACATGGACTAAGAAAATGTACGCATTATGCAGTTGACTCACTCTGTAATCTATGAACCACACAAATCTTTAAAACCTGCATCTCTGGTTTGTTGATCTCATAAATGATCCTTGAAGTGAATGAAGTCAGGCAGCAGATGTAAATAGTACTGTCTCTTTCTAGTGGGAACTAAATATGTGAGACTGTCACTATTAATAACGGGGCACTTTTTTCTTTTGCTGTCTAGGACGCTAAAAAATTTGGGGGCTAAATTTACAGTATACCCTCTTCTCCAGACACCATTACACCACTGTGCAAGATATAAGGTATTTTCAGTAGGTAAAATTTAAAAACAATTAACGGTACTTGCCGTCCCTTTAGTACATTAATTTATCTAATCTAGTTAACACCACACCTGCGCACTGCGTGCTCGTCTTTCTTCGCTACTCTTTAAAGACGTTAAGTGTTTCCGTGCAAGGAGCTGTAATGTAGTAACAGCAGGCTATACGGTCTAGACATAGTAAATGACGACTTTTAGTATTTAAGCATTCACTAATTCCACTTCGTGAACCCTTTATGTGTTGTGCTTTCGACGTATTAACACTGAGCCCAAGAGCCCACTTCTCTTATATTTCACTTTACTTTTGTAACAGCTCCTTCCGTGACAAAACCGGAAGTACGCATTTTATGTCCCGCCTCGAAAGTCGCACCTATTTTTAATTGGTCAAGAGGAAGAATTACAAAGAGCGCATTCTAATTTAATTGGACGATGGACATGACATTTAATCAAACCAAGCTAGGTCGCTGTTTATTTGCTAGTTGGTGACAAAAGCCATTCTTGATTGGCGTATATTTTGTGAAAATAAAAATCAATCTAAACGCATTAAGCGTTACACGTCCTCCAAATTTAATACGATCATAAAATGCCATTTCTGTCTGACCAGGTTATTCTTTTACATTGTTTTAATGAAGAAGGCGAGACGGAGACATTATTCATTCGGGTAGCATGGTTTTCGCCGAATCTTACAATTGGGATCACACTCTTTGAATGGCGCGCATATGTGAAATTAAATACATAACATTCTGTACACCCAGAACGTATGTCTTCTAAATGTGTTTAGAAAATGGATGGATAATCTTCATTCTGCCTATTCCAGTTCATGATCGCCAGCCATGGTGAAAAATTCCAAACTCCGTGGAAATCATTCCCGTGCAATTCGTGTGCAGGAGTGGAGCTTGTAAACGAGTTCGCCACGGGAAGACATTCACAGGTCCGTCCGTGGCCTGTAAAAAGAAAAACGTTCATTTATAGGAGCCGCAAGATTAGTAATGGGCGGAGTGAAGCCTCGCGAAGGATCGAAACGTTTGAATCAATTGTGTCGAAAATCGTGTGGAAGTTTCGAAGCATTTGACACACATCTCACTAGTGACATGTCCTGGCTATCTGTATTAACGTTACGCAAAGTATTACATTTTTATTTCATTTCTCGCTGCCACAGATCGGCAACAAGATTGTGCATCATGATAGTAAACATCTGTATACATATATTTTTTTCATCTTCCTAAGGAGATTATAGCAATGATACTCTCATGTCAATGCAATCAATGTAACGTGCGTATCTCAAACAAAACTCATTATCTACATCCACTCTGCTACGAACAGTAGTAGCTCAGTTGTGTGTAGTTAGGTCATTAGCCCGATTAGGTGGCTCAATGGCATCACTGCTGTCTCCCCATAAGGCAGTGGTTCTCAACCTGTGGGGCGGGCCAAGTAACAAAATGGGGGGCGCAAAGATGTGAAAAAAAAGAAAACAAGAATCGAAATATGAAAAATACATCTATTGAAACCAAAACAAATTAACTTAAACTACATTCTGATTCTAGAAAAATAAATAAAGAGTTAGATAAATGTCGATAAAAGTTAAGTAGGTATAACAAAATATGCATCTATGATATATCATTAATTAAAAAAGCACAAATTGGTATTACTGGGCTCCTTTCAAAAAAACGTTAGGGGGGCGCGATTAAAACTGTTATGAAAACTCGGGTCGCAAATACTTAAAGGATGAGAAACGCTGCCATAAGGAGACCAGGGGTTTGCGTCCTTGGTCCTCCCCGAAAAAATTCCACCTTCTCCTAGTTAAATTGTGCACTGAAAATAATGGCATGTCAGATTAAAATAATAAAAATGTGTACAGTATATCGGTTGCACATAATATAATTGTTTTTATCAAAAATAATGTAATTATGCTTGATGCACTAAATATATCCCGAAACATCCATCCATCCATCCATTTTCCAACCCGCTGAATCCGAACACAGGGTCACGGGGGTCTGCTGGAGCCAATCCCAGCCAACACAGGGCACAAGGCAGGAACCAATCCCGGGCAGGGTGCCAACCCACCGCAGATCCCGAAACATGATATTTTTATATTAAATGAGTGAAACTTTTTCTTTTCCTGTTACATTTATTATATTATGTTAAATAAACATGTCAATAAATCAGAATATTTTACCAATTGTTTTATAAACTCACTTAGCTATAACCTTTTTGGGTTGTCAATTATATTTATTCCAGTATCGTTTTATAGTTTATGTTCAAAAGAACTAAATAGGTTTGCTTATACCTTTTATTTGGTAAAAACAATTCAAACCAAAGACAAAAGATTATTATTCAAAAGCTGAATTGTACACCAGCTGTACAAGAACACTGCTTCTTTGGCTGTGCCAGAATGCCATGGCCAATGTACAACTAAATATGAACACAAAATCCACCTTGGATAGAGTGTTATCAATTACTGTATGTTGTCTGTTAGGCCTTTTCTCTGAATTTACCGTCTTAATCTTCTTTATTTATTTATCTGGTTTGTACAATGCTATATACTGTATACCCCGCCGTTCTTTCTTAAATTCTGTGAAGTGCCTTGAGCATGGGAAAGGCGCTATATAAATAAAATGTATTATTATATTATAAAATACATTTATTTCATATTTGTGTAACTGTATATATTATAGAATAAATTTTAAATATTAACAAACTACACTGTAAAAAATACTGCGTTAAAATTACTTAAAAAAAAATAAGGCAACAAATTACAAGCAATATTTTTGAGTAGATTTAATATACTGCACTATTGAGTAAACTTAATTTATTAATTAACTCAAATTTACCTAAAATAAATGAGTTTGATTAAATATAAGTAGTGGCAAAAATGGTTTCATTTTACTCCGATTTTCATTTGAATTAAAGTACTCAAAAAAAGTGAGTATGCAACGCTGGACAGTAATGACTTAACAAATACATGCTAAAAATCCATATCTCTTTATTTATTTGAACATACAGAGATAGTCACAACAACGGAGTTATATTTTCAAAGGAAAATTAAATCAAATGTCTGAGGATAATTTTTACTGAATTACTGACATTCAAATGTCAATGAAAATTTTCTTTTCTTTTTTAAAACTTTCTTCAAAAAGTATATCTCAATCAAATAATGTCCCAGAAATGAGTGGTAAACGGGAAGGAAACGTAGAGAGTGAAAGAGTGAAATCCTGCAGCAGGCACCGCTCTTCAAACACTTCCTGCATTTACGCCAACATATCCGCTTAAATGAATGGCCGCCTTTTCACTACTTTTCAGTATGCGATAGCGAAAATCCTGAAGTAAAATAGGAAATAGGAAATCAAACATCGCTAAATAAATCAGTGTTAAAAATTAACCAGAAAATACATTCCCTATGCAGAACACTAATTAAATAAGAGGTCAAATAATACCGTGACCGTTAGGCAAACGTCTTTTTATGTTGTTTACAGGTCGTAGTTTAGGACAAACGCCATATCGTTCTCAAACTTATCTCAAAGTGTCATTTTCTTTTTCTGTGTAAAATAAAAGTTTTAAACGATAAAAAAAAAATTATGAACATACGTAGCTATCCGAGAAATGCGCTTACTTTTTAAAGCAAACCAACGAGGTAAGTTGTTAGAAAGACGCTGCCTTGCCCGCCATGTTTCCCACATGAAGGGAAAGTTTTCGTGAAAACAACAAATGCTTACATCTGTAACTATCTGAAATGAAATACTAGTTATTCATTACGGAATTATTATGCTTTATACTTACACATTCGTAGTAAAATAACTCTTATTATGGATAAGCGTTACAGCTGAATGCGTTGTTGTAAAGACCAAGAAATCGATGTTAGAGGAAGTGCCCTGTCATTAAATTTAACTTAACTTAAATGTGTTCAATTCACAGTATATTTTTTTTACTTAGAATAAGTTATAAAAAATGTTTAAATTTTAAGAAAAATAATAAGTTAACATTATTCTTAATTTTTTTATTGAATTAGAATTAATATAATCAAGAAAAAGGGTAAAACCCATTTTTATTAATTAAGGTAATGATTATTTTGCGTATAGTTAGCTATTTTTATTATTATTTTTCACACATGCAAGATTTATTTTTTACAGTGACTATAAAGTGCAAAAATTGCTACTTGGCATCTTCTTTAACAAAATAATTTATTATTTTCAAACGAGCAAATTCGTCAACTGCATTGTGTTGTATTCGGGTGTGTTATTTATTTGTCTGTATTAATAGTATTTATCTAACCCAGCCACAGGGGATGCACAAACCAGTGTGTTTCTTAGTGCCGGTCCCAAGCCCGGATAAATGGGGAGGGTTACGTCAGGAAGGGCATCCGGTGTAAAATTTTACCAAGTCAATATGCGGATAACGTAGATGATCCGCTGTGGCAACCCCTAACGGGAGCAGCCGAAAGAAAAAGAAGAAGATTAATAGTATTTATCTGGCTGAGTTATGATAATACTAGTGAACAACAATACTAAAAGTTGTTGTCCCGTAACGAATGTCAGAAATTTTTCTTCCACAAGTACGTAAACGTATCTATTCAACGAATAAATCTTGACAACTTAATAGTGCATTTACTGATTTGTGACGCAGTGAGCACAGTTTGATAAAACATTAAAAGAGAATACAAGGAAAAAACGCAAAACCAATGTTAGTCTGTGTGATGAAGTTTTTAAAATGAATATCTGAATATTTCTCGTTTTTTTTACTTTTATTTCACTAACCTTTTGCTCTTAACCGACGACAATAGCACAACCTGTTGCGTCTTTGAAAGTCACGTGACTTTATCCGGTGAGATCCAAATAGAACTATTTTGACTTCTACCTAAATGACTGAAATTAGCATATTGCACATCCCACAAGATGCACTAAATTAAACATGATCGGGTTATGTTCAAATGTGGAACATAAACAATACATGTAAAGTAAATACATTTTTGTAAATGTAACGACCTGCCATTTCCCTTTTTTCCAGTGAAGTTAACAAATTCAACAAATTCTTGACTTTTCATACTAGTCCTATTGTCCGCAAGTGCATATTCATTTTAGCATAATGCGACAATTATGAAATATGTGAACAAATTTGTCAATTACACGATCCAAATCTAATTTCTTGTCTCTCTCAGCATGCATGGAATTTACTGCGATATTTGACAAGCGCACGTCTGTCATCTGCGGTGGGCTGGCGTCCTGCCCGGGGTTTGTTTCCTGCCTTGCGCCCTGTGTTGGCTGGGATTGGCTCCAGCAGACCCCCGTGACCCTGTAGTTAGGATATAGCGGGTTGGATAATGGATGGATGGTTGTACGTCTGTCATTGTTGATGGTAGATGTCTTTTGATCAACGTTAAGTTTTCTGAATGATCTCTCGGCCTCAGAGATGTCACTGGTATTGTATACGCGATTTGCAGTAGTCGTTTTGTTTCGTAGACAGCGTCTTCGTATTTTTTTAACGGGCTACAACATGGCCAGCAAAAAAGTGGCTACAATTTCACAACTCTCATTCTTTCGTGCAGCTGAACGCTGTAGTTGTTTTATTCCAATGTCTAAATCGGTGGTGTTTGTCTTGTATTGCTGTGTCAGAGGAGTCAAATTCTCAACGTCTACGAACTTTTCACTGCTAGGTACGAACGAATCTATTCATCACGCGATTCACTCCATGTCTGTGATAAACTGATGGCACTCGTTGACTTAATGCCAGCCTCTTGGCTACTGCTGGGCTACTGAGTGATCGAGCAAGGAGCTGCAGCTCGTAGTAGTTGATGCGTACATGCGGTTCATTATTTGCCGTTTTCTTTGTTATAAATATACAAAGTGATACTATGACAGTGAAAGAACAATGACAAGAAATCTCATCAAAATTTGCGCTTAGTCGCCAAATTTTTACCAGGTCCTGTAACAGGTCCCTAGAAGTTTTACCAGGTCCTGGGACCTTGCTGGACTTGGTGTGGCGCCGCCACTGACTTCACGTAAACGCATATCTACAGGAAAGTTATGTTGCTTTCTATCATAAAATGGCTTAACGTTCACTTCCAGAAAAACAATAGCGGGATCTGCAGTGCACAGTAGAATACAGCGCACATCTGGGCCAGTCCGAGTCCGACAGACCGCAGCTACTCGAATCTGAAAAAAAAAAAAATCGTACCAATACTTAACTGGTTTAAATGAAATGCGAGAGAAAGCTTATCGAAAAGGAGCCAAAGTGAGTAGATTGTGCTGCCATTAATTTGCATACTTTATTAATAGATAATTGCGTGACACTGGTGATTTAACACAAGTGAATACAGTAAATCAAGTTTTACAGGCAAGATATTTACTGTATTTATACTGAAACGCATGTATTTTTTTCTCGTGCTTGTGCGCCATCTAGTGGTCATATGGATGGTTAAGAAGTGAAAGTAGCGGTAAAAGTGTTATGAAAGAAAATATTCTTCTTTCGGCTGCTTCCGTTAGGGGTTGCCACAGCGGATCATCTGTCCGCATATGGATTTGGCAAAATTTTACACCGGGTGCCGTTCCTGACATAACCCTCCCCATTTATCCTAAAAATAGGAAGAGAAGTACAACAGGCTTCGAGTGAGTGTCTTCATTCCAGAAGTTTGAGTGTGTATGAATGAGGTTGGTTTTAAGCCCTCGATGTCTCAAAGTCCGATAGATTCCTTTGGATTCACCACATAGCATAGCTTGACTTATTTCCGGGAAGTAATTTCCTTAGTAATAGCTTGTGGTGACGTGTTTTTTCGCTATAATATATAAAAAAATTGTGTCATTTTTTCCCAGCACCTGTTGACTCAGGCAGCACGGTGGCGCAGTGGGTAGCGTTGCTGCCTCGCAGTAAGGAGATCTGGGTTCGCTTCCCGGGTCCTCCCTGCGTGGAGTTTGCATGTTCTCCCCGTGTCTGTGTGGGTTTCCTTCCAAAGACATGCAGGTTAGGTGCATTGGCGATCCTAAGTTGGCCCTAACGTGTGTGGGTATGTGTGCCAAGCGGTGGGCTGGCGCCCTTCCACGGGATTTTTTTTCCTGTGTTGGCTGGGATTGGCTCCAGCAGACCCCCGTGAGCCTGTGTTAGGATATAGAGGGTTGGATAATGGATGGATAGATGGATACAGTTCCCTCCGTAATGTTTGAAGTAAAGACCTATTTAACCTTGATTTGTTTAAAGTCACAAACAGTAGTAACTGGTGAATAAAACCTGTGCGGGGACATAGATTTTGAAACTGAAGCAGCACTTATCTATTATATAGTGCCTTTTCTATCTGTCTATCTACCTATCACATAGCGCCTTTTCTATCTATTATATAGTGTCTTTTACTCTGTCTATCTACCTACAGTTAGGTCCATATACAGTGGCTTGCAAAAGTATCCGGCCCCCTTGAACTTTTCCACATTTTGTCACATTACAGCCACAAACATGAATCAATTTTATTGGAATTCCACGTGAAAGACCAATACAAAGTGGTGTACACTTGAGAAGTGGAACGAAAATCATACATGATTCCAAACATTTTTTACAAATAAATAACTGAAAAGTGGGGTGTGCATAATTATTCAACCCCCGAGTCAATACTTTGTAGAACCACCTTTTGCTGCAATTACAGCTGCCAGTCTTTTAGGGTATGTCTCTACCAGCTTTGCACATCTAGAGACTGAAATCCTTGCCCATTCTTCTTTGCAAAACATCTCCAGCTCAGTCAGATTAGATGGACAGCGTTTGTGAACAGCAGTTTTCAGATCTTGCCACAGATTCTCGATTGGATTTAGATCTGGACTTTGACTGGGCCATTCTAACACATGGATATGTTTTGTTTTAAACCATTCCATTGTTGCCCTGGCTTTATGTTTAGGGTTGTTGTCCTGCTGGAAGGTGAACCTCCGCCCCAGTCTCAAGTCTTTTGCAGACTCCAAGAGGTTTTCTTCCAAGATTGCCCTGTATTTGGCTCCATCCATCTTCCCATCAACTCTCACCAGCTTCCCTGTCCCTGCTGAAGAGAAGCACCCCCAGAGCATGATGCTGCCACCACCATATTTGACAGTGGGGATGGTGTGTTCAGAGTGATGTGCAATGTTAGTTTTCTGCCACACATAGCGTTTTGCATTTTGGCCAAAAAGTTCCATTTTGGTCTCATCTGACCAGAGCACCTTCTTCCACATGTTTGCTGTGTCCCCTACATGGCTTGTGGCAAACTGCAAACGGGACTTCTTATGGTTTTCTGTTAACAATGGCTTTCTTCTTGCCACTCTTCCATAAAGGCCAACTTTGTGCAGTGCACGACTAATAGTTGTCCTATGGACAGATTCCCCCACCTGAGCTGTAGATCTCTGCAGCTCGTCCAGAGTCACCATGGGCCTCTTGGCTGCATTTCTGATCAGCGCTCTCCTTGTTCGGCCTGTGAGTTTAGGTGGACAGCCTTGTCTTGGTAGGTTTACAGTTGTGCCATACTCCTTCCATTTCTGAATGATCGCTTGAACAGTGCTCCGTGGGATGTCCAAGGCTTTGGAAATCTTTTTGTAGCCTAAGCCTGCTTTAAATTTCTCAATAACTTTATCCCTGACCTGTCTGGTGTGTTCTTTGGACTTCATGGTGTTGTTGCTCCCAATATTCTCTTAGACAACCTCTGAGGCCGTCACAGAGCAGCTGTATTTGTACTGACATTAGATTACAGACAGGTGCACTCTATTTAGTCATTAGCACTCATCAGGCAATGTCTATGGGCAACTGACGGCACTCAGACCAAAGGGGGCGGAATAATTACGCACACCCCACTTTGCAGTTACTTATTTGTAAAAAATGTTTGGAATCATTTATGATTTTCGTTCCACTTCTCACGTGTACACCACTTTGTATTGGTCTTTCACGTGGAATTCCAATGAAATTGATTCATGTTTGTGGCTGTAATGTGAGAAAATGTGGAAAAGTTCAAGGGGGCCGAATACTTTTGCAAGCCACTGTATATTTGGACAGAGACAAACTTTTTTCCAATTTTGATTCTGTTCATTACCACAATGAATTTTAAATGAAACAACTCAGATGCAGTTGAAGTGCAGACTTTCAGCTTTAATTCAGTGGGTTGAACAAAACGATTGCATTAAAATGTGAGGCAACTAAAGCATTTTTTGAACACAATCCCTTCATTTCAGGGGCTCAAAAGTAATTGGACAATTGACTCAAAGGCTATTTCATCACATAGTACCTTTTATATCTTTATATCTTTCTGGTCATTCGACATACTCACGTGGTCCTCATCATAGTGTCAATGCACAGTACCATACCCTTAGGACAAATCCAGGCTAAAATGTGTTTTACTCTTTCCACCATGCTGTCCAATCTGATGCCAGCTTTCCCATTTCTACTGTGCTCCAAAACTTTAATCCGTGACATTCACAGTCTCCTTATTCTCACCATAACTTGCCCTATGGATGTGAGAAGGAAGCGGTGTACCTGCCACCCAAATGTTACACCACACCTGTCTCTAAACTGCCCAGTTATGTTGGGCATCACTGTGTCTGTGGTTTGGGGCTCAGGAACGCCCCCTGGTGGTTACAACTGCACAAGAACAGCAGTTTTAATAGAGAATGAAATCAGATGACACAGAATTCATGCAGAAGCCATAACTAGGAAGACAATAATAAAAAAATTGCAAAGTTTAAGATGTGTACCCAGATTCATAGTCAAAGAAAAATGTGATAAGTTACATGCCAAAAAGAGAGCACATAACTAGAGGCAGGAAACACAAGGTGCAAATTGTAATAGAGGGCAGAAAATGTTGCTGTGACGGGTAACTTTATTATTAAATGATAGAAAGGTTTTTTCTTTCATGATTCCAGTCTTGGGTGATGTGGTACATGTGACAGCAGCTTTGTGCTAGCGACATCGTGACAAAGGACCTCCAGGAACCATGTTCCAGCAAAGGGACATTATGTGCTGGCTAACAAGGTGACATCTGTAAGGAAAATGAGACAATGCTGCAGAAGAACATGAATCCTTTTTAATTATGTGAAAATGAGAATGAAGCAAAAATTGATTCCATAGCAATCGAGACCAAACTAATGTTACCCTCCCGGGCCTGGTGGGTGTCAGGGAGAAGTGTCTTCCTAAACCCTGTAGTTAGAAAAAAGAGGCACAAAACTTGAAATCCTGCAGCCAAGATGAACGCAAGCTAATCTTATTTTTCATAACCACAAACACATAAGATTTATTTTAGAACTAACACAGTAAGTCCATTGTAACACCAGGTATGTAACACTAACTGGAACATGTTACAGTCTATATACCATATTTTCAAGTATTAACAATATTACAGAACACATATTTTACTCCATATAAAATAAAAACAAAGATTTAATTTCTAAGCCAGATCACGATAACCATGCTGTTGTGAACACCTGGAAAGCAAGTCATGCTCTGAATAGATTGATAAAAGCTGATGGAAAACACAAAAGGAACTGGCAAAGTTGCAGCTAAAAACAGGCTGGGGGGACCGAGGACAAAAAAAAAAAAAACATAACCAAACACCAAGGCTAAAACGTTAAACAAAATCTAAGATGGAAATAGTGTTCCAGAAAATCCTAAAACTAATTTAGTTTAATGGCCCCTAACTAGTTTCATTTGATTTTTCAGACACTAGAATAATAAGTATGGTATAGCGGGTCCACAGCTCATGTCAAAAGGCCAGTTTTAAAATAAATAATCGCCGCACTCGCGGCTTAGCGAGGGGGCATGGTGGTAGTGTGGCTGAAGCGGTTCCCGGGATGATTCGTGATGTGAGCGTTTCTCACCTAAGTGCACAGGTGAGAAATTGTCCGCATCCATGATTGTGCTTGGGGCTGCTGATTTGCCACAGCTGCCACGACCTCTTCATATATAGAAGCGCGAGGCAACTAAGGGAAAAAAAACAAAAAGAAGGAAAAGAAAGATGAAGGTTGCACAGAAGAAGACAGGAAGCAGGAGGGAGAAAGAAGGAGAGCGAGCAAGTGCAGGTTCACTCTGTATACGAGCAGCTGAGAGAGGCGATCCCGAGTGAGGTGTTTGGCCGGCACCTGAAGAACGACGGTAGTGGTCACTCCTGCTGAGCGATTTTTTGGAGCAGGAGTGACCGGGAGAAGGTTGGCTTGCCGCAGCGAAGGCAGGCAGCGGGAGTCAGAGATTGGGAAGAGAAGCCCCAGTGTGAGCGTTCTGGTCTCTGGGAAGCCCAAGTCTCGGTCTAGTTGAGTTGAACCGGAGCCAGGGATCGGAAGGCCACCAGATCAGTTGTGTAGGAGAAGAAGGTCAGCTGCAGGTGTGGCGACTCTCCTATTGTGGGGCCCAGATGGGAGAAGCAGGGGAGCCGCCCGGTAAAAAGACACCGGGCTATGTGTTTTAAGGGACTGCTTCCAGCATTGTTTTACCCTCGTTTTAAAGGATTGTTTTTTTTTTCTATTGGATTTTAACCTTCTGTTTTAACGGATTATTTATTTAAAGATTTGATGCACTGCACTTTGTTTGAACACTTGTTTTTGTTTGTTGTTTTTAAATAAAAGCACTTTGCACTTTTGCACCATCCCCTTGCTCCATTGTTGTGCCTCACTGCCAAGCTCATCGGTAACATTAACCACAATGCAGGGTTCAGGGGCTTCTGGATGGACGATGGGAGCATGCAGCAAACCCACATCGTCACAATAAGTTGCTGCTCTTTGTGATTTTATAGAATGCGATGACAAGGGCCGTTTGGCAAACACTATGACATGTGACCAGCAACAGACACAGTGTAGAAGCAACAAATAAGCTCGCCAGACACATCACAAATTCCGTGCCAGTGAAATCCAACTGGTTGTAAAATTATGTGTCACAAAAACGACCATGGGCGGCACGGTGGTGCAGTGTTAGCGCTGCTGCCTCGCATTTAGGAGACCCAGGTTTGCTTCCCGGGTCCTCCCTGCGTAGAGTTTGCTTGTTCTCCCCGTGTCTGCGTGGGTTTCTTCCGGGCGCTCCAGTTTCCTCTCACAGTCCAAAGACAGGCAGGTTAGGTGGATTGGCGATTCTAAATTGGCCTTGGTGTGTGGGTGTGTTTGTGTTGGCACCCTGCCCAGGATTGGTTCCTGCCTTGTGCCCTGTGTTGGCTGGGATTGGCTGCAGCAGACCCCCGTGACCCTGTGTTCAGATTCAGCGGGTTAGATAATGGATGGATGGATGAAAAACGACCATAAGACTCTGAGAAGGTTTGGGGCAGCCACCCATATAATTGTTCCCAGCTACAAAAGTAATTCAAAAAAGCAGACATGTTCATACAACAGAGTCCAAAACAGAACCGCCTCTCTAGACACAAGATGGTAGCTTTAAAGCCCAGTGGAGGAAGTGATGTCATCAGGACTGGGACCGGAAGTGACGTCATTGGCTGCCCCGGAGCCGGACGGGATTTCCCTAGAATGGTCTGCAAAAGATCAAGAGGGAAAATTAGTGCACCTCGCCACCCCCTGGTCCAGCGTGGAATCACATGTATTCAAGCCCTTTAGTTGTCTCCTAAACACATGTGTGTGACATATGTTGAGATGCCATCACCGTGACAACGACAAAAATACAATTCTCAAAATTGACACAAGTACTCCAAAAGTAATAAGAAAAACAGGTGCTTATAAGGAGGATTCATCACACCTGTAGAGCTTACATACAGTAAGTCTTTGTCACCATCACAACAATACCTCCTACCACGTCAGCTGGAATGGCCAATGATGAGTCCACCTCTGACTATCAATGTGGGCTGGTCCATAACTGAAATCCATGGAAGGAGACAACTGAGGAAGCTACATACAGGAAAGGCGGCAGGACCAGATGATGTCAGTCTGTGAGCTCTTAAGGCCTGTGGTGTCCTCTGTCACCTGCTCAGTTTGTCCCTAAGGCTCCAGAAAGTGCCACTGCTTTGGAAAACATCCTGCATTGTTCCTGTTCCAAAGAAGGCCGACAGGCGCCTCTTCACCTCATGACAAACAGACCAGTGGCATTTATGTCCCTCATTTTGAAGACCTTTGAGAGACTGGTCTTGGACTATAGGATTCCTCTTGTGGTAGACCACCTGGACCCACTGTATTTTGCCTGTTACACAAAGATTGGAGAGAAGAATGCAATAATCTGTCTGTTCCACAAGGTTTATTCTCACCTGGACAAAGCTGGCTGCACTGTGTGGATTCTGTTTTCTGATTCCTCCGTTGCCTTCAATATCATCCAGCCATCCCAGTTAAGGGGTAACCTCAGACATATGCAGGTGGATGAGCCTGTGGGGTCTTGTTAATGGACTATCTGTCAGGCAGTCCACAGTTTGTGTGGGTCAAGGACTATGTGAGCAACACTGGGGCACCACAAGGAACAGGTCTGTCTGCTTCTCTCTTCACTCTGCACACCTTCAACTGTAAATATAACAGCAGGTCAGGTCACTTGCAGAAATTCTCAGTTTATGGGGTGTATTGATAAGGGGGATGAGGCAGAGAAGACAAGTCAGGGGGAGACGTTTGTTTCTTGGTGCAAAGAGCATCGTCTGAGTCTTAACATCAGCAAAAGCAAGGAACTGCTTATTGACTTTCATCACACCAAAGAGCCTCTATGTCACAGTTAATGGGGTGGATATAGAGGTGGTCCACTCCTACAAGTGCTTGGGGGTTCATATCAATGGCAGGCTGGACTGGTCTCATAACACGGAGGAACTGTAGAAGAAAGGGCAGAGCAGGCTCTTCTTCCTTAAATGGACTGTGTACTTTTAATGTGTGTAGTGGCATCCTTCATATCTTCTACAACTCTGTGATGGCCAGTGTGGTGTGCTGGGCTGGGAACATCACTTCAAGATCATGCTAAGGCCATGCAGCCTGCAAGATAACTGACCTCTAGGCCATAAGCTGTATAGGGAGGTCCAGATCTAATTATGCAATTTTCATTATGCTATAACGTATTAAGTTTATTACATAGAAAATCACCCGAAAAATCCCGGACCATCGAGAAGTGTGCAAACTGACAACATGAAGAATTGTCTTTGTGCCGAACTGGAATCATCCCCGCCTCAATCAAAGTCATCCAGACGATCTGGATCTGCATAATTAGATCTGGACCACCCTGTAGTTTAACATCACATATCATCGATCTCTTCTGCTGTGATGTTAGGAATGACTTCCTGGGTAGTAACCAGTTTTTCATTTTTTATATCCAGATACCAATCTCCTTAAAAAAAGAGAAAAGAAGCATTTAGTTATCAAGAGGAGGCAAAGGTGGAAGGGATGGCATTATATCAAGACACTGGAGAGAAAGCATGAGGAACCAGGGATAATCAGATCAGCAGAGATGCCACAGACAAAGAAAGTATCATTAAGCTCAACTAGTAGAAATTCTAGCGAAAAATCGAGGATAAAAGGGGAAATTCATCTACTTTAAACAATATTTGCGCAGAAATTATATATAAAAATACCATTACCCACGAAAATAAAACAAGGTTGTCTTTAGACATTAGACAACATTTTCTTTCACAGTTTGGCAGAGAGAAGTCAAGCAAAATGACCCGTTTTATTGGCTAACTAGAAAGATTACAATATGCAAGCTTTCGAGGCAACTCAGACCCCTTCTTCAGGAGAGATGTAATACAAAAACTGGAGTTCATAGACACTAGGACAGATACAACATGGGAAAACCTTTAAGTAAGTCATCTTAAATGTAAAAAAAATGAATAGTCCCCTTCAGGCTAAGATTCATTAAGCAAGAGAGGAGAACAATGTCTAGTCAAGATCTTTGGATAAGATAATTGTCCAACAAAGCCTTTTGAAGTTTCTGATGAGTTCTTCCATACAATGTGCGTCTGTAGTCAGGTTTTCTGTGTCAGTCCGAGAGATGCAAACAATCCTCATATCTGGCCATAAAACCCATGTCTCTATTTAAACCAGGTTGTAATGTGTTCAATTTTAGATGCATTTGACTTCCCATTCTTTTCTCTCTTGCTGTGTTCTGAAGTTGCCCATAAGCCCTGTGACTTTGAAGTCCCTCTCACAGTGTCCATGGCTGTTGAAGTGGGCTGCTACAGGAACATCTGTGTTGCCAGTCTTGTTGTGGAGCCCATGTAAGTTCATTCTCTGGTGGAGTTTTTGTCCAGTTTCTCCCACACAGAGTGCAATGTCAGGACATTTCATACAGAGAATGAGGTAGACCACATTAGATGATCTGCAGGAAAATGTGTGATGTTCTAGTTGGCAGTGTGGTATAACTACATGGTCTGCATTATAAATATGAGCACATGTTTTACATCTTTTCTGTAGGCAGGGAGTTGTGCCATTTTCTGTTGGTTCACTTAGGGAATTTCGGACAATTAATTTCTGCAGGTTTGGTGGTTGTCTGTATGCCAGGAGGGGAGGTTCTGGAAATCCATTTTTCAGCGTTTCGTTATTGTGTAGCATTGGCTCAAGTTCTTTTATGATTTTTCGAAGTGCTTCAAGATGTGGGTTATAAGTGACAACAAGGGAATGTGGTTCTTGTAGTCTTTGTTTTATATTCCAGAAAGTTGTCTCTGGGCATGGCAGTAGCTCTTCTTAATTGAGTGTCTGTTGTTTTGGGGGTATAACCTCGTCTGATGAAATCTCGTCTAAGCTCCTGCAGTTTATCCCGGTCTGTCGGGTCTGAGCAAATACGGTTGTATCGTATTGCTTGGCTGAAAATAATTTAGTGCCTTATATGCTTGGGGTAGAAGCCGTCACTTCTCAGATATCTCTGTTGGGGTGCCCAAATTTATGCACCTGTCTAATTTCGTTATGATGCATATTGCATATTTTCTGTTAATCCAATAAATTTTATGTCACTGCTGTTTCCATAAGGCATGTCATATATTAAAGGGCAGTTGCTACTTTGAAAGCTCAGCCAATGAGAAACAAAAATCCAGAGAATTAAGAGGGCTTCCCAAACATTTTCATATGACCGTATATGGTAGGAAACGAGAACAGTTAAAGGGCTGGGGCCCCAAGAGGGATGGATGCCTTGCTTAATACTAGAATTACCAGAGCCTACGAAAAATGTCATAGATCCGGCCCACCTTAAATCTGTTCGCACCTCTCCGTCAGCGTCTTTTGTCCTGTAAATGTGCCGATAAAGACAAGCAGCAAGCAGCCTACTATTCCATCCACCCACAGCTGCAGAACATGTACATAGTTCTCCCAGGTTATGCCTTGATCGATTATCTGGGAGTGAAGTGCTGGAGTTTTAGAGTGGAAATAATAGATCGTTATTTGGAACACATGCATTTCATGTGTGTTCCATTTCTACAATAATCTGTGTAAACACATTGTTAAAACAGAAACTTTTTCATATTTTAGTAGTAAATGACAAAATATTGGCATAAACTATATAACGTCTGAAGCCTGAAGTACAAAGATCAAATAAACACTTTCACAAAAGGTTCATGGATAAGACAACAGCTTCCATGGCGTAGCGGTAAGATTTGCTGACTTGTGATCAAGAATCCCCAGTTCATTCCCGACTGCTTCCTTGTAAGAGGATCTTACCTGTCCAGTACCAAGTCCATCGATTAAATGGTAACTTCTGGACTGAGCTCTTCTTAAATAGTGGAAAGGGGCAGAATTCTGTAGTTTGGGTGGAAATGTCATCAGAGGTCCTCCAGGATGTCTTCCTTCACTCTGTAGTGAAAGAGAGAAAGGAAGTTAATGACTGTGGTCAGCCCTTTGTCATTTCCTCTATCTCTTACCTGGACAGACTCCCAGAAGTGCTCCTTTGGCTCATGTGACCGACTCTATATACGTGTTAAATGTAGTGTGTAGTAGTTATGGAAGAGCCCATGGTACCCATATGGAACTATATTCACAAAAACTAGTGTAACCTGAATATGGAAGAGACTTCTGTTATATTATTGGATTGAGGTAAATTAAGAAATGGGCTCATCCAAGAGACCACATTCAGTTCTGATTCATAGGTCCTCTGGAGTAAAACTCCATCAGGGTCTGAGACCCCTAATCTTGACAGCTAACATTACAACACTATCTCAAGAGCTGACTGGCCAAAGGAGTGCCACTGGGCACCTTCCTGGCACTGGAATAGTGTGTTTTGGATTAGCAAATGACCAGGACCCACTGACAGTCCTCTTGTCTAGCAGCCTTTCAGCAGATGGGAGTTTTCTGTTTGGCTACCTCTGTTCTATGAGTATACCATATGATTGAACTGTAGAAGATAAGACTTTATTTACACATTAACTGTGGCACACGGGGGGGGGGGGGGGGGGGGGGGGGGGGGGGGGGGGGGGGGGGGGG
>JANRMT010062857.1:45196235-45223351 GCA_026402145.1 Polypterus bichir lapradei | reverse complement strand
ATGGCCTTGTTGAGTTTGTTCAAATCAGTTTTACTTTAGTAAATGAATAGAACTATGAACTCCATAACCTGCAGAATTGCTCCACCTGGCAGAAAAACGTGAAGTTTCAGGAATAACAGAAACCTTAGTGATATGAGAATGGCCCTCCAGGCGGCCCCCTGTGATTATCTTCCCACTTGTTTTATAACCCTGAAGTGCCCCTTTGCACATTTATATAACACTGTGACAGATCATTTGACATGGGCACTTTAACTACGTACCACTGTGCACAAATTGTGCCAGCCACTAAACCTAAGTAACATGATCAGTCTAGATTTTAATCAGGAGTTCACATATTACTAAATATTTATTAAAGATGAATACAATAGAAAAAGCACCATATATTTCTAATATACACTCACTGAGAAAATTCTTTGGACCTCTACACTAATCCTGGGTAGGACTCTCATTTTGCTCTTAAACAGCCTCAGTTCTTCATGGCATGAATTCCACAAGATTTTGGAAATATTCCTCTGAGATTCGGGTCCATGTTGACCTGATTACACAACACAGTATCTGCATATTTGTCAGCTGCCCATTCATGCTATGAATCTCTGGTTCTCCCACATCCCAGATTTGTTCTATTGGTTCTCTTCCGGTAACTGTTAAGGTCATCTGAAGGACTCTGAACTCATTGTGATGTTCATGAACCTCGACTTCACCACTTTCTATAAGGCCCGCAAGCTCTGGGATGAGCTGGTGCCATACCAGAATATGATGAAGACGGTAAGAATGGACTCCACTGTACAGCTGCAGAGGTTGGTGATCATAGATGGAGACATCTGGGTTTTCTTCAGACATCTGAGGAAGTAAAGGAATAGCCAAGAAGTAATGGTGCCCACTTCAGGAGATCTGATTTCAGTTTGCTGATCCTCTCGCATGTAGATGTGAGTGTAGTCTGCCTTCATTTCCTTCAAGTCTGTGACCACTTCTTTGGTTTTGAGAGACTGTTGTCTTGGCACTGCTGTGTCAGGAGGCAAAATTCTTCTCTGTAATCCATCTTCTGTAATTCATTATTAATTATTATTATTATTATCCCACGTTGTGATCAGGTCAAGATTTACACTTACTGAGAACAATCTTAGGGTTGCTATACTAATTACTAGGTAGGGCCTTCTTTTGATACCAGAACTACCTCAGGTCTTTGTGGCTTTGTTTCTACAAGATGTCTGAGAAATTCAGATCAGATTCTGGTCCATGTTGACAAAATGTCTGCAGATTATGTGAATCTCCCATTCTACTAAATTCAGATATGGCTACTGAAGGACACTGAACTCATTGTCGTATCCCTGGAGCCCATTTGCTTTGAGACCTGGTGCATGGGAGTAACCATCTGAAGATGGGTCATTTGTGGCCATGACAAGATGCTCCTGGTCAACAACAATACTCAAATAGGCCATGGCGGTCAAACGACGACTGATTGATACTAACAGGCCCAAATTGTGCCAAGAACAAATTCTTCGCACCATTACACCAACACCACCAGCTGGGAACTGTAGACACAGGCTGCATGGATTCAGGCTGTTGGTGCCTACCATCTGTGTGCATCAGTAGAAACTGAAACTTGTCACACTAGGCTACAATTTTCCAGTCTTCAGCTGTCCAGGTTTGGTGCCCACTGCAGCTTCAACTTTCCATTCTTGGCTGACAGGAGTGGAACCCACCGTGGTCTTCTGCTGTTGTAGCCCATCTGCCTCAGTGTTCAACTTGTTGTGTATTCTGAGATGATCTTCTGCTCCTCATAGTTGTACACATTGATTGTTTGAGTTACCATGGCCTTTCTGTTGGCTTGAACCAGTCTGGCCATTCTCCTCTCCTCCACAGAACTGACGCTCACCAGATGTTATTTGTTTTTTCACACCATTCTGAGTAAACTCAAGAGACTGTTGGCCATGAAAATCCCTGGAGATCAGAACTTAAAGAATAAAAAAAACTCAAACCAACCTGTCTGGGTCCAATAATCATTAACATTCCATCTTTCTACCATTCTGCTGTTTGATGTGAACATCAAGAGAAGCTGCTGACGTGTCTCTGCAGGATTTAACACTAGAATTACCAGAGCCTACGAGAAAACTCATAAATCCGGCCCACCTTAAATCCATTCACACCTCTCTGTCAGCATCTTTTGTCCTGTAAATGTGCCGATTAAGACAAGCAGCCGGCTATTCCATCCCCCACCGTCGCAGAATGTTCACTAAGTTCTCCCAGCTCGTGCCTTGTTTGGTTATCTGGGAGTGAGTGAACTGCTGGAGTTTTAGAGTGTAAATAATAGATCGTTATTTAGAACACATGCATTTCATGTGTGTTCCGTTTCTACAATAATCTGTGTAAACACAATGTTAAAACAGAAACTTTTTTATATTTTAGTAATAAATGTTACAAAATGTAGGCATAAACTATACAATGTGTGAAGCCTGAAGTCCAAAGATCAAATAAACACTTTCACGAAAGGTTCAAGGATGATACAACAGCTTCTGTGGCGTAGCAATAAGATTTGCTGACTTGTAATCAAGGGGCCACCAGTTCGATCCCCACTGCTTCCTATATTTGCCATTTTCAGTAGTGAGCTGCTCTTATTGTTAATATTATACAGTACACACATACATTTGGTTTGCATCTGTAACAGACCTTGTACATTTATAGTACTGTGCTTGTAAAAGTTACCTTTTTTTTCACTTTTATTCTCTCAGTCATGATCACGATACATACTACCGCCCTAAGGATCTGACACTTAGTTTTTATTTGAAATGGCCAAGGCTAAGATCACCATGTGCGATACCAAGTGTTAGCTGGAGTGGTTTAAAGCATGCCGCCACTGGACTCTGGAGCAGTGGAAATGTCTTCTCTGGAGTGATGAATATATGATGCTTCACGATCCGGAAGTCTGAGGGACAAATCTGGATGCCAAGAAAACGCAATCCTCTGGTCTGCATAGTGCCTACCAAGGTTATTGTACTTTTGCCTTTTTATATTAGTTTTTATTTCTATATTTTTTCTGACCTTACTTGGAAATTCAGTTTAGTTTTAGTTTTCCTTCATTGTGTATTTTTAGTTTTAATTTAGTTTTCATTTCACAAAGACATTTCTATTTTATTTCCTTTATCATTCAGGGGCAACTGGGCGACAGTCAGCTTGGTGAAAAGACAACTCGGTGACAGACAACTCGGCGAAAACACAAGTGGGCCACAGGCAACTCGGCGAAAAGACAACTCGGCAAAAAGACAACTCGGCGAAAGACAATTGAGCGAAAAGACAACTCGACGACATCCTTTATCAGTTAAGTAATAGTTAGGTTCAAAGAGATTGTTTAATGCTATTTAAATGACAACGTAGGGTGCCGGAAAATCCACAGAATAACCTGCTTTATGAGAGTCCCAATATGCTGAGAGTAAAGATATTCCTTAAGCCGTACTCACAGGTCACCTTTTGTATTCTAAATATCGTTATCATACAATTACAATCAATACAATTTATATAAATTATTAGCAATTTTGGTTGCAGAAGATAATGTAAGATAGAGTTTGTTCCATCTGCAGAATTTGTTTGTCAATTATATTAATTTATTTTCAACATTTTAAATCACGTTGTCATTTAAATATAATTAAAAAATCTCTTTGAACCTAACTGGTAAAGGATGTCACCGAGCTGTATTTCACCAAGTTGTTTCTTTGCCAAATTGTTTTTCACCGAGTTGTTTTTCGCCGAGTTGTCTTTTCGCGGAGTTGACTGTTGCCCAGTTGCCACAGAACCTATTTTTATATCTATTACTTTCAGTTTTAGTTTTAGTAATATGGCATGGAGCTACAATGGAGTTTAGTTTTGTATCACAATCAAATAGAACTGTACACTTAATTGGTTTGATTATGATATGGGGTTTAATGTAAGTGGAAGCTTACTACACTACATGGTTTATTATCTGAATATGAACAATTGTATAATTTTTAAAATATTTTCTATGTCATTTGTGCTGAACAAATGTGCGCTGACTGTTGGCACTTTTTATCTTTTCCTTTTATTGCCTAGAATGGGGCCAATTTGTATGATCATGAAAATCATGGGGGCTCAGGTAGAGCAGGGCTCTTAGGCAGGAATGAGTGTGCAGACCCCACTTACCAGTACTGAAGGAAACAAAGAAAAACAAGCAGGTAGTGTGAAGGTTAGGGGCACTGAGACTTGAACAGCCCATGCATAAGAACATTAAACCCTTAATGACAAGAGCGAGAGTAGGTAATAGGAGTGTGGACAGGCACAAAATGACAGAGACAGCATCAGAGATTAAGAACAATAGATACCGTATCTAAACCGGTTTATCCAGAGCAGGATCACAGGAAACCAGTTCAGGACCATAAAGCCCTACAGAGAGTGATCCAGGTAGTGGAATGCTGCTGTAGGTCAGCTCTACCATCTCTGCAGGACATTTACACCTGAAGATGCAGGACCAGAGTTCTCAGGATTATCAAAGACTCATCATATCCCAGCAATAGCCTGTTTCTTCTGTTAAAATCAGGCAAAAGGTTTTGTAACATCCTGGCCAACACAGAGAGACTCAGAACGAGTTTCTATCCTCAAGCCATAAGACTGTTAAATCAGAACGTGCCATCTCATCCATGACCCTCCACATACTTAGACTGGACTGTAATTGCCGACTACCTTTACCTTGTTTTGTGAGTCGGTCTGTCCTTTAACACTATGCACTTATGCATTTGTCTAAGATTAGTTTTGCACTATAATTACTGCACTATTGCACTTTAACACTTAATTCTACTATACTTCGCTTAAATTTACTATATTTATTTATGTCTTATTATATTGTTATCCTTCAATTTGAAGATACGCTGTAGAGGACTCCCTATGTATGATTAGGCTAATGTTAAGAACAAAAAGAATATGATATTTCAACTATCTATTTTGAGAGAGAAAGAGAAAAACTGAGAAAAGGAAGACAGATATTTTAAAACATAATTCTGCTACTGGATTATTTTCACAGTATCAGGTATTTTGAGCTGTGAATATTTACTAAAAAAGAATGATTAATAAATATAAAATAAATACAAAAACACACTAGTATGTTTAGTTTTTCACCAGTTGGCAGACGCTCTTCGCCTACCTACCTGTAGTTCAGTAGAGACTTGCCAACACAGGAACTTTACAAGGCTTGTATATCTTCATTGTTAAACGACTTATTTAAAGGAAAAGTGATTGGTCAGCAACAACATGACAATCTTGTATGATGGCCCAGTACGTCTCTCGATCAGTGTTGTTTTATTTTCAAAAAGGATTTCTCCTGTGAGAAGTGGCAGATGAGTTACTGTCAACAAAAAAACATCCACCTGGGAAATAAACTGAAGTGTTACTCACTTGTGATGTTTCTGTCCAGACGGTGAAGGTTTTGTTGACCAGCACATTCTGATTTCAAGCATTTGAATTGCATCTCGATATACAACAAGCACAAAGAAAGGTGGCAAAGTAAATCACTTTCTAGTTTGCGCGCTTTATGCACCCCTGTTCAGCTTGCTCCGTCACCGCTAATGCTTTGGGAACACAGTCGGGTGGAGTGGTGGCTCTGAGGCTGGGGATGTGCACTGGCAATCGGAAGGTTGCTGGTTCGAATCCCGTAAATGCCAGAAGGGACTCTGCTCTGTTGGACCCTTGAGCAAGACCCTTAACCTGCAATTGCTGAGCGCTTTGAGTAGTGAGAAAAGCGCTATATAAATACAAAGAATTATTATCATCACCAGCCGCCATTCACTGGATGAATATATGTGGTGAATTACTTTCTGTTTTTAGAGTTATAAATTACAAGGGTTAAAGACTAACGGCAAGAATATTCATTCAAAAATGAAAAATAAAAATATTTTTAGTAAATTATTATTTTATTTCAGTTAGTCTTTCCAGCTGCTTTAATAGTTTTGTTTAGTTTTAGTTTCTCATTTCGGTTTTGTTAATTATTTTTTTTCACTTTACGAAAATGTTGCTTTTAATGATAGTTTCAGTTCTGATTTTAGTTTTCGTTAACTATAATAACCTTGGTTGCTACTGTAAAGTTTAGTGGAGGAGGGATAACGGTAGGGTTTGGGCTCGGCCCCTTGGTTCCAGTGAAGGGTGCTGTTAACGCTACGCCATACAAAAACATCCGAGATGACCTTGTGGTGACACTTTGGGGAAGACCTTTGATTGCACCCCAGGTGCCTGAAGACACGGAGGACCTCGATTGCAACTGACACAATCACAAAATCGTGCGGATAGAGGAGTGGGGACTGTTGTGGAGGATGAATTCCTTATTAATGTCCATGGTCTTGAATGGGATGTCCAACAAGCTCAGATAGGTGTTATGGTTAGGTGTCCACAAATATTTCGTGGTGATCATAAAGTGAAGCCATGAGAGGCTCTATGTAAAATACACCTGGACTGACTGGGAGCAGAGAAGCCATTTTCTCCATGTGATGACCTGCATGAAGGAGCCACGCTGAGATGACACATTGTGCCTAATCCATAGACAGCTCTACTAATTTAATATTCTGCTCAACACAATCCCCCTTTGGTATAACGCTGCCCCCAGCTGTTGCCCCACACTAAGTTTATGTCTGTTATTTTGGATGCGCTATGAGGAACACGAGCAGAAAAGCTGGTGCGTTGACCTCAGTGACATGTTTCATGAACTGAGACTCATGGATCAGAGAAGAAAGTGACGCATCACAGACGGCTAGATAATAAAGTCGGCCATAAGACCCTCCATCTCAGGAATAATCAGGTGTGGGATGCTCTGCATTTACATTTTTCACTTGTTCACTTAGCAGATGCTTTAATCCAAAGTGACTTACAAAGAGGTCAACATAATCAAATAAGCATCAGTCTGGGGACTGTGTAGGAAAAAGTCTTACAGGACACACTAACAAAATTGACTACCAAAAGTAAAGAGACTAATGAATCTGTCCTTAATGTAATGGGTGGCAGGCAGGGATGCCGGTATGAACTCCCTTCCTGTACCTGGCCGAGAAGCCCAGGTAGCAAATGGGCATGAAAGGAGGCAGGAGGTTCCCTGCCTACTCAAGGAACTGGGCATAGCATGCCATCTGAAGAATGGGTATGCTGGCATATTTTCAGGTTTAGCTGGGCAGGCCAGCTTGAAGGAAGGACTGGGGGAGCTGAATTATTCAAGCTACATGCTCCCCTAGGTGGCAGCAACCCTGGAGTCAGGTACACCAATGGACACCCGCAGGGCATGATGGGAGTAGTAGTGCTGTAAGACAGCCCTCTTGGGATCCCTGGGTACTACCAAGGGGTGCTGATAGGAGCTCTGCTCTGTGGTTTTTGGGACTTCTAATTGACCCAGAAGTACTTCCATTGCGCTATGCCCTGGCACCAGAAATACTCCCGGGTCTGAAATAAAAGGAACCGCCCTAGCACATCTAGGCAAGTCGGAGTCAGGAGGAAGGAGGACAAAGCTCACCTGGATTTGTGTGGAGACGAAAGAAATAAAAGAGGAGTTGTGTGTATTGGAAGATGCATTACGAAGGTATTGTGGTTAATAAATCGCTTATTTGAACCTGGGACTTGTGTTCGTGTGCCAGTGTCTGAGATTTGGAGTGCTGCAACGTCCCCTACTGGCCACATTAGTTACAAAAACATCACATCAAAGTGATTGTCAGTTACGCAGAAATTCACAGAACAAGAGAGTCCTCAAGAGCTTCTTAAACACACTGAAGGAGTCAGCAGTTTGGATGGCGGTGGGCAGCTCGTTCTACCAGCTAGGAGCTGCAGATGAAAAGAGTCTAGATTGAGACTTGATACCATGCAGAGGAGGCATCACCAGACCTGCTTAGTCAAGAACGAGCAGAGGACCTCACAAGTGTCCCCACATATGTGTTTGTTGACCCACTGCGTACTCTTTGGGCAAGCATCAAGGATATGACCTTATTATGTTCCACTAGAGGGAGCCAATGTAGTACTCTCAACAGAAGAGTGACATGTGCACCAGACATGCCACTGCATTTCAAATCATCAGCAGAGGCCTTGTGACACATGCCGGTGCTCCTGCCAGCAGAGATGTGACAAGGCCAAAGCCTGGACCAGGAGTTGTGCTGCAACAGATACGGTCTGATTTTGTGGACATTGTGCAGAGTAAGTTTGCTGGATATCCTGGCCGGCCTGTCCACTGGTACTGTGAGTGCTGTGCAGAGTGGAGGCAGGACCTCTGTGTTTTTCCCAGTTGATTCTGGGGTCAGTCAGCGGTGTGTTCTGCTCCTACTCTGTTCAATGCTTGTATGGGCTGGGTGTTGGGCAAGGTTGTGGGGTCCAACGGCTGTGGGGCATCTGTTGGTGAAGAGAGACTCACGGATCTTGACTTTGCTGATGATGCTGTGATCTTCGCGGAGTCAATGGAGGCTCTGATCGGGGCATCGAGAGACTGAGTGAGGGGTCTGAGTGTCCTGGATAAAAACCAAAGAGACAGGCCTTTAATGACCTCTTGGGCATGGCCATCAGCAGTGTGTCTGTTTGCGGAGAGAGTGTCGACCTCGTCGAGAGGTTTACTTACCTTGGCAGTGACATTCATTTCTCTGGCGACTCTTCCTGTGAAGTCAGTAGACAGATTGGGAGAGCATTGGGGGTCATGAGGTCGCTGGAAAGGGGTGTGTGGCGCTCCTGATATCTCTATAAAAGTCTTTAGTGTCCTAGTGCTACCTGTCTTGCTATATGTTTGCGAGACATGGACGCTATCCAGCGACCTGAGATGAAGACTGGACTCCTTCATGTGTGTCTCTCCGGAAAATCCTTGGGTACCGCTGGTTTGACTTTGCGTTGCTCATGGAGTCCCGAATGAGGCACATTACCTGCATTGTGAGGGAGCGTCAGTTACGGCACTACGGCCATGTAGCGAGTTTCCCAGAGGATAGTCTGGCTCGTAAGATCCTCATTGTTGGGGACCTGAGTGGCTGGACCAGGCCAAGGGGTCGCCCACGTAACACCTGGCTGCGGCAGATAGAGGGTCATTTCTGGAGGGTGGGACTGGACCGTTTGTCTGCCTGAGGGGTTGCCAACTGGGATCCCGAGTTGTGTCATCGTGTGGTGGGTGTGGCAACACACTGTACCAGTGCATGCTCCCCAACTTGACTTGGCTTGTGTAGAGTAAATCTACAAGACCAACAGACTGTTGTGACATGTTTAATGAAGGATAGCTGGTCATCAATCACCACCCACCCACCACCCCAAAGTTGTGCATCGACTAGGTGGGGGTTAGCCATAGTGAGCTAAGCTGAACATTGATGGGGTGCTGGGATAACAAGAAGGTCCTGCATTGCCAGGTTGACCTGGAGATGGTGTTCCTTCATCCAGGTTACAATATCAGTGAGACATGCGGAGGATTTTAGCTGATACCCGTGTGTTCTTCAGGACGGATCAAAAGATACGGCTGTGAATCATTGACACAACTTGGGTACAAAAACGATAAACAAAAACACAGAACTTGATGATAGGCCTAGTGGTGAGTTGTAAAGAGTGAAGAGGGGAGGACCCAGCAGCAATCCACAGGGTACCTAATTGCTTGCCTGATGCAAGGTTGATGGATCTTCTCAAAAGGACATGGGGTTGGATGTGCCGAGTGACTTAGGTGTCCTGAAGGGATGAGCAGCCTGGGCGCTGATGCCATTCATGGTACTGAAGTGTCTGGGTACTGAAGGTCCGCATGCTAAATGGCATGAGACAGGCATTTGAAATCTGGGAATGTCCTTCATGACCAACTGAGATACAGGACAAGGGTTATGTATGTATGTATGTACAGTTGTGGCTAAAGGTTTTGAGAAATGACACAAATATAAATTTTCTCAAAGTTTGCTGCCCCAATTTTTATGTTGGCAATTTGCATCTACTCCAGAATGTTCTGAAGAGTAATCAGATGAATTGCAAGGAATTGTAAAGTCCTTATTTGCCATGAAAATGCAACTTTACACAAAAAAACACTTCATGTCAGCCCTGCCATCAAAGGACCTGCTGACGTCATTTCTGTGTTCCTCCCATTAACTCAGGTGAGAGTATTGATGAGGACAAGGTTGGAGATCACTCTGTCATTCTGATTGAGTTACAATAGAGAGGTGAAGAAGGCGTCAGGGAAGCCAAGAAAGTCCAGCAAGCACCAGGAGCGTCTCCTAAAGTTGATTCAGCTGCGGGCACCACCAGTGCAGAGCTGGCTCAGGAATGAATGGCAGCAGGCAGGTGTAAGGTAGATGAAGACTTTTGGAGGATGGCCAGGTGGGTGTCAAGAAGGGCAGCAAAGAAGCCAAGAAAAACATCAGGGACAGACTGATATTCCGGGATTGGACTGCTGAAGACTGCTGGGGGAAAGTCGTTTTGTCTGATAAATCCCCTTTCGAATTGTTTGAGGCATCCAGAAAAAAGAAAAGGTGAGCGGCGCTACCATCAGTCCTGTGTCAGGCCAACGGTAAAGCATCCTGAGACCATTCATGTCAGCCAAGGCAGTGCAGGGCTCACTAACAATCTGGCCTAAGAAGACAGTCAGGAATAAAGAATGAGACCAAAACATCCTCTGGGAGCATCCAAGAACAGTTTGGTGACCAACAATGAACAATCCAGTATGATGGAGCACTGGGCCGTAAGTCAAAAGTGAGAACTACGGTAAGTGGCTCGGGGAACAAAATATCGAAATTTAGGGTCCATGGCCAGGAACCTCCACAGACCTTTAATCCCATTGAGAACTTGTGATCAATCCTCAAGAGGCGGGTGGAGAAACAAAAACCCACCAATTCTGACAAACTCCAAGCATTGATTATGCAAGAATGGACTGCCATCAGTAAAGATTTGGCCCAAAAGTTGATTGACAGCCTGCCAAGGTGAATTACAGAAGTCTTGAAAAAGAAGGAAGGGCCATAAACTTCATGTCATTGTGAATAAAGTCTTTGAAACTTCTGAAATACTTCAGTCTACCATAGAAACATCTTAGAAAAAGATCTAAAAACACAGAAGCAGCAAAATTTGTGAAATCCAACACTTGGGTCATTCTCCACACTTTTGGCCACAACTGTATGTTTGTCATTGTTCTTCACTTTTATGGCTAAAACTGCTAGCCACAGGGCTCTCAGACAATGGGGTACTGATGTTCTCCCTTTGGGTTTTCTTCTTTTATGGCGGAGGCCACTAAACTACAAAGACCCTGCTCTGTCTTCCCATAGAGTTACTGGTTGGCAGCCCTTGGGTTTTGATTTTTTTTTCCCCCAAACATGATGGCAAAAAACATAAAACATTAAAAAGAAGAAGAAGACTGAAATGACCAAGTAACTAATTACATTGGAGATACTATAGTTGGATTTTTAAAAGGTTAAAAAGTAATCTACCAATGAGAAAAATGCAGAAAACAAAAATGAAAAACATAAACGAATAAGTAAAAATCTAAAGTTTAACGACAACAGAGCCAAAGAAGAGCCTCTAATCAAGTTCATCAAACATTAGAAATTAATAATCCACAGATAAACAGCCAGAAATAAATCATCCAAAGTCCAAAAGCAGAAAACAAAAACAAACAAACAGGGGTCACTTATTAAACCAGAAGTCAACAACACAAAACTGTAACATTAAACAAAGCTTTGGGGGTACAGTAAAGGGGGCAGAGGCACAGCAGAGAGCCCGTGGTGGCCGGATGAGGAGCAATTTGAAAGAGACCCTCAGCTTAAGCAGCACCAGAGTGTCCTTGAGGCTACTGTACTGTACAAACAGTTGAGGGCGGTATTGTTAGTGTTAGGGAGGGATATCAGAAGAAATCGAAAAATGTCAAATACAAACATGAACAGGATAAAGACCAGGGACCCCTGAGGGGATTAAGAACACAACAAGTTAGAAGATGTACGCCTGGCAAAACACTGAGGTGTGCCCATGGGCTGTGCAGGCTCTGTAGGCCTCAGCAGACTGAGTTCTGTAGGTGGGTTCTGGAACCTTCTCAATCCATTTGATGGTTGTAGGGGCCAAAGGTCGCACTCTCACCAGGTTGGCCAAAAGGAGTTGACAGGACTTGAGTCCATCGCAGGGACCACTCACACACACCCCATAATCGCACACTGTGACAGTATACAAAATGCTAATTAATATAACATAAATAAAACAAAAAATAACAATACATAAAAAAAAAAGCTTGTAACGAATTTCTTCTTGTCTTGAGCGGGTCTGACTCTTGTCATTTCCATGAAATGGGACTTGAAGAGCCACTCAGTTACGACAAATGTTAGGGAAAAATTGACGTGAGAGACAAACGTAATTGCAGCGAGTGCCCGTTATGGATATCAGGTGGACATGGCATTCTGATGGTAAGATACAGGGTGACCAAACTGGGACACTTATGTAGCACATATGTCCCCACATAAAAGCCCATCCTCGTTTATTTAATGGCTGCTTCATCTCATCGTCATCATCAGAGAAGCAATCAGGACATGGAAAAATAAAACCAAAAAGAACACTTTCACAAGAGTGCTTGAAGTGCACTCTTCAAAATAATGGCTCTGAAATGGAAAGGCATCAGGAATGATATGAAAGACCAGCAGAAGTGTGGAAGAGTTTTGGAGAAGAGGGAGTAGAGGTGTGGTGGGATCCAATGCAGAAGATCCATGAACAGGAGAGAATGCCAGATGAGTGGAGGGGCGGAGGGATTGTATCCATTTATAAGGAGAAAGGGTGAAGTTCAGAGTTCGGTGGCAACTGGGCGACAGTCAATTCAGGGAAAGACAACTCGGCGAAGAAACAACTCAGCAAAAGACAACACGGCGAAAGACAATTTGGTGAAAGACAATTCGGTGAAGAAATCACTTGGCGAAATACAACTCACCATCATCCTTTACCAGTAAGGTAATAGTTAGGTTGAAAGAGATTTTTTCATTATATTTAAATGACAACGTGATTTAAAATGTTGAAAATAAATTTATACAATTGACGAACGAACTTTATTCTGCAAATGGAACAAACTCTATCTTACATTACCTTCTGCAACCAAAATTGCTAATCCTTTATATAAACTGTATTGATTATAATCGTATGATAACGTTATTTAGAATATAAAAGGTGACCTGCGAGTAGCGGCTTAAGGAATATCTTTACTCTCAACTTATTGGGACTCTCATAAAGCAGGTTTTATGTGGATTTTCTGGTGCCCTACGTTGTTGTTTAAATATCATTAAAAAATCTCATTGAACCTAACTATTACCTAACTGGTAAAGGATGTCGCCGAGTTGTCTTTTCGCCAAGTTGTCTTTCGCCGAATTGTCTTCCGCTGAGTTGTCCTTTCACAGAGTTGTCTGTCGCCCACTTGTGTTTTCACCAAGTCGTCTGACGCCAAGTTGTCTTTTCACCACGTTGTCTGTCACCAAGTTGCCCCTGAATGGATGTTCAGGATTTTGGAAACTAGGGAGAGATAAAGCAGATGTCACACACAATGAAAATTTGAGAAAGGCTTATACAGAGAAGGCTTAGGAGAAAGACCACCATAGGGGAGGAGCAGTTTGGGTTTATGTCAGGAAGGGGAACAACTGATGGAGTCCTTGCATTGAGACAACTGATAAAGAAGCACTGAAAAAAACCAGAAAGGTTTGCATGTGGTGGTTATGGATTTGGAGAAGGTTTATGATACAGCGCCATGTCAAGAGGTCTGGAGGTGTAAGAGGTTGGAAGCATGTTCTGATTATAGCACGTTGCCGCACCCACCACATGGTGTGAGTCTTTTAACTGTGGCTGGAGTGCCAATCCTGCCACCAACCCCTGGGTTTTCCCTGCAAGTTGGAGGACCTGCTTGCAGGGCTGGATGCAGATTAACATCATAACCAGGATGGAGTAATTGCAGGTTAAAGGCCTTGCTCAGGGGCCCAACCGAGTACAGTCAGTTCTGGCATTTATGGGATTGTAACCCGCAACCTACCAATTACTGGTGCAGATCCCTAGCCTCAGAGCCATCCCTCCACCCTGCATGACAAAAGGCCATTCAATCCAATAAAGCTCACCAGTCCTGTCCACTTAATTCTTCCAAAATAACATCAAGTCAAGCTTGAGGGTCCCTAAAGTCTTCCTGTTTACCACACCCCTTGGTCACTTGATGAATGTGTCTCTGGTTCTCTGTGTAAAGAAAAACTTCCTAATGTCTGTGCAAAATTTATCCTTAACAAGTTTCCAACTGTGTCTCCGTGTTCTTGATGAACTCATTTTACAGTCACAGTCTCGATCCACTGGACTAATTCCCTTCATCATTTTAAACACTTCAATCAGGTATCTTCTTCATCTCTGAAAAGGCTCAGCTCTTTTAATCTTTCCTCATAATTAAACCCCTGTAGCCCTGGATTGTGCCCAGTTGCTCTTCTCTGGCCCTTTCCTTGCACTTGCTTTGTCTTTTTTTTAACCTTCTTAATGGCTTCTGAACACTGTCTGGAAGTTGATAGCGTCGAGTTCACTATGACTCCTAAATCCTTCTCATAAGGTGGACTTTCAATCTTCAGACCTCCCATTGTGTATTCAGACCTATCAAGTCCTAAACTTAATGCAAGTGTGAGGCTCAGCTCTTTTAATCTTTCCTTATAACTCATCCCCTGTAGCCCTGCAATCAGCCTAGTTGCTCTTCTTTGGACCTTCTCTAGTGCTGCTATGTCCTTTTTGTAGCCTGAAGACCAAAACTGCACACAGGACTCCAGATGAGGTCTCACCAGTGCGCTATAAAGTTTGGGCAGAACCTCCTGTGACTTGTACTCCACACATCAAGACGCTATATAACCTCACATTCCATTAGCCTTCTTAATTTCTTCTGAAAACTGTCTGACACTTGATAGTGTTAAGTCCACCATGACTCCTAAATCCTTCTCATAAGGTGGACTTTCGATTCAAACCTCACATTGAAAGAGAAAGGAGGACCGGAGAAGTGTGTGAGGATGTCCAGGGTGTGTATGAGGAGAGTGAGGACTCTGTTTAAAAGCAGTGTTGGGGTAACAGACAAAGATCCCAGTTAGAGGAGGTCTGCACCAGAGGTCCTCACCTCTTTCATCTGGTTATGGATGTGTTGGCTCATGAGATTAAAGACCAGTCCCCCTGGTGCAGGCTTTGTGCTGATGACATTGTGTTGTGTAACACCAGGAAAGAGGATGTGGAGAGGAAGTCGGAGGAACAGAGAACGGCTTTGGAAGATGGATGACTGAAGATAAATGGGACAAGATAGAAAATCTGAAGTGGTGATGGTGATTCAGAAGTTAGTCCGCAGGTGGAGCTATTACAAAAAGTGGATTAGTTTAAATATCTAGAATCTAGATGGAAAAGATGGAAAATTAGAAGGGATAACCCACAGAGTGCAGTGTGGATAGAATAATTGGGAGAAGGAGTATTGTTTGAAGAAAGAATTAAGGCAAAGGTTAAAGGTCAGGTTTTAAAAATGGTGGTAAAACCAGCAGTGTTGTACGGAGCTGAGACATGGACAGTAAGGGGAGAACAGGAGAAGAAGCTGGATGTGGCAGAAATGAGACTGTTGAGATGGATGTGTAGAGTTACAGATAAGGACAGAATAAGAAATGAGACAATCAGAGGTACAACAAAAGTGGGAGAGAGACATCTGAGAAAGTGCAGGAAAGGAGATGGACGTGTGATCAGGAGAGACCATGAATATGTGGGCAAAATAATGATGAGAATGGAAGTCCAGGGGAAGAGAAAGCAAAGGAGGTCAAAGCAGAGGTGGATGGATAAAGTAAAGGAAGACCTGAAGGAAAGGGCTTGACTGGTGAGGAGATGCAGGACAGGGCTGTTTGGAGAAGGCACATCAAGCCCACATAGAAGTGAGAAAAGACAAAGTGGACGCTCCAGTCACCTGATTTAGATCATAGGATTGGAGAAGAAGCCCCCTACTAGATATGGTGAGAAAAGGAGCCGATGAAAATCTGTAGCATAGCCAGAAATTTGTTGGTGGGTTGGCATATAGGAAACTAGGTGGGCGAATAACATTTCCCCCAGATGTGACGGTTTCTAGGACTTGAACATCAGCAGCTCAATGAAGGCAAATTGAAAATTGATTGGGTAGGCAGGGTCTCCGAGTGGGTGGGGAATTGTCCACCTGTGCCCACCCTTGCCTACACTACTGGTTTAAACACCTGGAGAAGGTTCAACAACAACAACAACATTTATTTATATAGCACATTTTCATACAAAAAAATGTAGCTCAAAGTGCTTTACATAATGAAGAATAGAAAAATAAAAGACACAGTAAGAAAAGAAAATAAGTCAACATTAATTAACATAGAATAAGAGTAGGGTCCGATGGCCAGGGTGGACAGAAAAAACAAAAAAAAAAACTCCAGACGGCCGGAGAAAAAAAATAAAATAAAATTACAGGCACCATCTGATGACATCAGCCCCGAACCAAAGGCCACAGACGCTGGAATTGTGAACATAAGAACATAAGAAAGGGGAGACCATTGAGTTCATCAAGCTTCTTTGTTTAGCTAATAGGTGAACCCATCATCACATCCAGATACTTCTTAAAGGTTGCTGAGGTTTCTACTTCATCTTCATGTTTTGGTAGTTTGTTCCAAATTCAGAGCGACTGAAGGTGAGATTTCTTTGGACATTTCAGTAACTTGCTCTAAGGGTCCATTTTGATATTAGGAGCGGCTGTTGGACAGCCACACATTTAAAGCCCATTCAAACCTCCTTGTTGAATTATAATAAATCACATGAGGTTCTTGCAGCATAAATAACATATATACCTGTAGTGCCTTTCACTGACACACCGTTAACTAGCCTTCATCTCTTCCTCCAGCTTAGTCAAAAGTATGGCAACATCTTCAGCCTGCGCTTGGGAAGATCTCGTGTTGTGGTTGTCAACGGCTATAAGATGGCCAAGGAGGCGTTGGTCAATCAACCAGATGCTGTGCCAAGCCGACCCTCAGACCCCATGTTTGAAAGGATCAACAAGTTATACGGTAAATTCTTTATAATTCAGTTGTGAGTGGTATGGCATCAAAGCACGTGGGCTCGGGACAGTTGTGGGCTGGAGTGGTCTCTGCGTGATGCTGGCAGGTTCTCCCTGTGATCAGCCAAAGAGTTTCCTCTCAGGACTTCAGTTGAAAATGATGCTGTCAGGTTAATGAGTGACTGCACACCATCCTCGACTGTGAGTGTAAGTGCAGCTGTGTGGCAGCATGCCAAGTCAGTAGAATGGTGCCCCCTACAGGCTTTGTGACTATGCCTGCCAGGATTTACAAATGGAAAGGTAGAATGAGGGCCTGTGGTCAGATTAGGAGACATCCAGTGTATCAGTTAGCCCTTTAGTGGTGACTGCCCTGAACAGCAGCCCCACTTCGATTCATACCCTAGTGCAGCGTTTCTCAACCTTTAAATATTTGCGACCCGAGTTTTCATAACAGTTTTAATCGCGCCCCCCTAACGCTTTTTGAAAGAAGCCTACTAATACCAATTTGTTCTTTTTAAATTAATGATATATCATAGATGCATATTTTATTATACCTACTTAACTTTTATCGACATTTATCTAACTCTATATTTATTTTTCTAGTATCACATCTTTTCACATCTTCGCGCCCCCCTTTTTGTTACTTCACACTCCCCTAGGGGCGCCACCACACAGTTTGAGAACCACTGCCCTAGTGATTCAAGTGTGCACACTGCAGATTGTGCCATAGCAATTAATGCAGTGTAGATTGCTGACAACTGTGCAAGGCACTATATAAAATGTAACATTACCTCCCCACCAATACCTCGTTTTGTGATCATAAGCATGTTGTTTCACCCAATGTTACTCAAAGTAAAGAATTACATTAACAAGGGTAAAGCACATAGTCAAGATATGGATGGCATTCTACCAGTTTAATAATTCAATCAACAAAATACTTGAAATGGGGTTTTCTCTGAGAGGTGTCCTTGTGTTGTGCCCTGAGGCTCCATTGATCGATTTTTACATAACGAGGCTGTCAGGCCCTCGGGTCCTTAAACGGTAAATCTGGCAGACCCCAGGACCTTGACAGACCAGAGCAACAGTATGAGAGATGGACACAGAGGTGCAATTTATTGTGCAATGAATGGTTCAGAAAGTGCACTTTCCAAAAATATATATATAAAAAATCAAAATTGTTAAAAAATGCTATAAAAACGAACAATAAATTTCTCAAAAAAGTGTGAAAATTGCACTCCCTCAGTTTGCCTTCCTATCTGGGGAAGTCACCTCCAAGCACATTTACTCCCAATGAGCTTTCCTTTAATTCAGCCTTTAATTATGTTTTGTCTTCCCTCTCACTAAAGTTCAGGGTGGTCACTAAGCTTTCCATCACAACAGAATTCCAGACCATCTCATCACAAAAAAAAACAACAATTACCTGCAATGTTTATATAGCGCCTTTCATTATAAACATCCGTAAGCCATCCTGAACGACCTCCGATTCTCTCAGCTCTTTTATTTTCTCTATTTCTTCTGCATTCACGTCAGGCTTTTATAAGCTTCGCCTGCCATCAGCTGACAAGGGACCTGGTCACCCATTCCCCTGTCACGCGTCCGGCGCCTCTGTAAACCTGTGAACCTACCGCGCGTGCGTGCGTGCTCGCGCACCTGCTCACGAGATAGCGCTGTTGCGCGCTCACCTACACCTGCTGACTCCTGCAGATGAAACGCTCCTCTCCAGCCGACAACAAAGCCACAAAAAATGGTATATTTTAAAAACTTTACCGGACTGTCCCGTCTTGCCGCTTCCAAATCAGCGACAGCAAAGTAAGCGACTCCAAAAGAAACGGACAAGCGACGGCCGATAGGGCCCTTCGATGAGTGACGCCAACAACGCCGTCCAAAATCGTGCGCGTCATCCTTTTGCCGCTGATATCATCCCACACCCCTTCATGTGCACCTGAAAGAATGCAGGCACGTGCCATTTCTCTGATCTTTACCTCTAATGCTGAGGAATAACAGGGTACAGTTAAGTATACTCAACAGGACGCCACGGGAAGACACAACACCGTCCCGTTGAAAGCTGTTGAGGGCACACAGAAAACGAAACTGCCGTGAGGGGAGTCGCATCGTCACAAAGACCCAGTCAGTTCACCCGTCAGAGTCCACATTGTGGAAATTCAAACACAACTGTGCTGCACGTGGAAAGAATCTTATATGTCGTTTGCTATGAAAGGCGCTATATAGAATCACCAGAATGAATCCTCCTAAGCCATAATATACTGTACTTAGTGACTCCCCATGCCCCAAAGTGAGTACTTGCATTGTATTTATAATTAGCCTTAACTGGAAAAGCTTTCATTAAAGCAAGTCACTATATAATTAAAAGTGCTGTCTTTCAGAACTGACTTTTTTTAACAGTATGCAAAAAGGTTCACTTCACTAAAAGTATCCAACCTCGTCAGTACCAGTGATTGTAATGCACTTACCTGCAATTTACATTTCCAGCATTTCACTTACCAAGTCCAAATTGTCAATACTAGTTTTTGTAATGGACAAGAAATAAAAACAATTATCTGCAACCTGTATATAGCGCCTTTCAAGATGAACCTCCACCAAAAGTGCTCATTCTTATTACTGTCAGTGAAAGTAATGGCCAGGAAATTAAAATAGTTACCTGCAATCTTTGTATAGCGCCTTTCAAGATGAACATCTGCCTAAAGCACACACTCTCTTGATGCCACTATTTGTAATGGACAATCACATGCAATTTTCATTTATTATAGCGTCTTTCATGGTGCACCTCATCCCAAAGAGCAGCTTTATATAATTGACTTTGTCTTTGACTGAAGCACAAACTGGCACAGTGGGTCTCACAAGGCTGTGCAGAACTGTGATTTGAACCCTTGTCCCGCACTGCAGGCCAAACCCCCCCTTGCAAGAAGTTCAAATAGGACGCCCTCTTTGTCCGTCTCCACAGATGTGTAGCAGTGAATTCAAAACCTGCTGGCCACAGTTTGTACCTGAGCCTTAACAATGGTAGTTTCAGAACTGGACGTCAGCTGCTCTGCTAGTTAGAAGGTCCATCTGCTCCCAGTCCAAAGCTTTGTGAGCATGGAGAGTGGGATGTCTAACCTCAAATGTGCTCTCTTTCTACCCGGCCAGGCGTGGTGCTCAGCAGCGGGTACCGCTGGAAACAACACCGGAGATTCATGCTGACAACTCTGCGAAACTTTGGCGTTGGCAAGAAGAGCCTGGAGTCCACCATCATCGAGGAGCTTGGGTATTTTCATCAGGCCATTCAAGAAGAGCAGAGTAAGTAGCATGGCACCATGGGCAGCCTAGTATCGTGATATGGGTGTGAGTCCTGCCGTACCTTCATGTCCCCTTCATCACCTGCAGGTAGACCTTTCGAGCCTCACTTCCTCATTAACAATGGCGTCGCCAACATCATCTGCTCAATCGTTTTTGGCCGCCGCTTTGAGTACAGTGACCAAAGGTTCCAGGAGCTGCTGCATCTCATCTTTGAGGCTGTGTTTCTGGAAGGAACCATTTGGGCTCAGGTAAGGCGACTATGTCAGGGTGATTGATGTGTAACTTGGTCCTTGGGCTCCAAACCTCCTAAAGCCTTGAAACACATGGAGAGGCTTTCTGGAATGCCTCTGGTTTCACTGTCATGCTCTAAAAAGCTTCTGATGGTACTTCTCTTCCAGCTGTACAATGCCTTCCCCACGATAATGAAGGTCCTACCAGGGCGCCACCATGTCATGTTTTCAGACTACGACAAGGTGGTCGAGTTTTTGAGGTCAGAGATTGAAGAGCACAAGAAGGACTGGGACCCTGCAGCACCGCGCGACTTCATCGACTGCTACTTGGAGGAAATTGAGATGGTAATGTATTGAGGACAATGAGGCCAAAGTCATGCCACTGTGGAAAGTGGCCCGGACACAGACAGGCGGACATCAATAGTTCACCCAACACATGTTTATTGTACATTATTTACAAAAATAAAGTGCATCACAACCCCAAAACTCCTCAAAAGTCCAGGCCTCACAATGCCTTTGCGCCTCTCTTCAGGCCACCTCCTTTCCTCTCCTCCAAGACCTTGTCTCGTCCTCCCGACTCCAGCCATCAAATGGAGGGATTCCCCTTTTATAATCACCCGGATGTGCTCCAGGTGCCTCCCGATAATCTTCCACCGGCACTCCCCAGTGTGGCAGAAGTATCAGCTGCACACCCGGAAGCACTCCGGGTGTCTCTGGTCGTCTTCCCCCCAGCACTTCCGGGTGTGGCGGAAGTGTTGAGGACCAGGGCTCTCCAGGCATTGGGGCTCCCCCTGGCGGTGACCACGGGCCCCTATAGGGTTGAGCTTCCAAGCTCAGTTCTCGTGGTCCCCAAAGCCATCAGGGCGGTCGCCCCTCGTGGTCTGGAGGAGGAATAATCCCTCCTCCGTTCCTTCCGGGCATCCCGGCTGGGTGCCACCTCCAGCCGCTTGCCACACCACCTTTTACTGAAGTCTTCAGCACAGCCCAAGTAAAAGTCGGAAACAACAGTTTTCATAAATATGTGGGGTAACATGGAACCCGTGTGGCAGTCACACTAAAAAAAAAAAAAATCGGGAGTGGTCTCCCCTCGACTTTCTCGTATACTCAGATATGGGGATGGATATTTGAGGAGTAAACTGCAAGACAATGATTATATTTTTATATTAATTATATTAAAGAACCATCAACAACAAATCAAATTAATAATATGTTGAACAATTATTATAAAAGTAGAGTTGAATAAATCGGACTCTGCAGGTGCATGAATAAAAGGTTAAGTACCACTTCTGGTTAGCGGAAATAGCGCAAAAGTTGACATAAATCTACATTTTGTACCGAATGTTTGTATGCAAAATTTGGTTGAGCCAAGTGAAAGTGAACTCAAGTTATCGTGTTTACACACACACACACACACGTTTAGACAGACACACAGGCTTACTTACAAAAATTTTATTTTCGGCTTCGGGGGTGTCTTAAACGTCGAGATTCTTCAAAATTTCGAAATGAAATTTTTGGAGGATTTCAATACTTTCCCTATACTTCGTATACGAGAAAGTCAGAGAGGTCTAAAACGTCGAGATTCATCAAAATCTCGACATAGAATCTTTGGACGATTACAATACTTTCCCTATACTTCGCATACGATAAAATAAAAATGTATCTGCCCGACCATCCACAGGCTGCTGGGTGAGGGACAATTGGTTCACAGGTCACGCTTGAAGTGTTCAAAGCTACTGCCCCCTGATGGCTTTGTCTCTAATTGCATCTTCCCCACCAGAGATGGCCAGAACCACAAGTTGCATTTGTTCAGCCTGGAAAGCCCCATGAAACCTAACTGTTGATAGAGTGTTGCCCTCTAGTGCAGGGGTCGCCAACTCCGGTCCTGGAGGACCACCATGGCTGCAGGTTTTCATTCTAACCCTTTTTTTAATGAGTGTCCTGTTTGTGCTGCTAATCAACTTCTTGTCAATTCATTTTAATTGAATTGCTTTTTTTAAGATTTGCTCTCCTGAATTTCTTTATCGTTCCTCCGAATTGCTTCTTTTCTTTCCTTAAATGGCAACCAAAGTGAGGGAGCCAAAAGAAGACCAAGTAAGTGAGGGCCTCAAACTCCAATCAATTTCACTCCAACCAGCTACTTAATGAGGAGCCAATTCTTGTCGTTAATTAAACCCGTTCTTTAATTTCGTGGTTTTTGTTGCTGCTCTCGTGGTGCATTAGCAGATATTTCCAAAATTGTTGATTTTCTCTTTCTAAGAGCACACTTAAAATGTTTTGGGGACCTGAGCAGATTGACATTCATGAGACCTTCATCTTTCTTTATTTTCAGATATTGTACTTTGGACGCCAGCTGTTTTGGCTCCTTTTGTATCTCGTGATTGTTTGGCTGATAATTAAGGAAAAAGAAACAATTAAGGGGTCTGAGTCTTCAAGAACAATTAAATTAAAATTAGTTCAAACGAAGATATTTAGCAGCAAAATCAGGTCACTGATTGAGAAAAGGGTTAGGCCGGGGTTAGACTTCACGCGACGTGATACCTTGCTATGCAAGCGTTGTACTGTTTATACTTGCACGCTTACTTTACGTAAATCTGGAGGAATCCACCAGGTGGCAGTGCGAGATATCATCACGGTGAGAACAGGTTCGGCTTCGCTGTGTTGTGGATTGCCTGAAACATCCATTAAATTCCGATGACGCCTTACCGCAATATCTCTGAAAAGGATGTTTAATGATTAAATCCATCAGCCCAGGGATTTGCCCATTTCAGCTAGCATTGGGCACGAGGCAGAAACAATCCCTGGACGAGGCATCAGCTCATCGCAAGGTGAATACAAGCACTCACACACACTGGCGTCATTTTAGTGTCACCAAATCTGCATATCTTTGGAAGGAAACTGGAGCTCACTGTGGAAGCCCAGCAGGAAAACATGGAAACTCCAGGCAGGGAATACCAGCGACGTGACTCCCTGCAAGACAGCAGTGCTACCGCTCCACCACCGTGTCACCCCATGTGTGTAATTATTAACAGTATTCATTATTTCAACGAAATTACCGATTTATCTGTAACATGTAACATACATACTTTAATGCATTTCATCATGAAAGTGATATCAAGTATAAATCTAAGGATTCTAAGTGTGCAGAGAGTTGGACTATCATACATTTAATGTGCTCGATGTGGCGATCTATAGCTGGTGATCCACTGCTGTCAGGACCGGATGGAAGCCCTAGAAAAAAAGACGGCACAGAAGACGGTATGTGAGACTTTTAAAATGTATTGTGTCATTACGATGGGGAATATGCGACGCTTCAATATAAAAGCACCACAAATGTATTTGTATGTCGGCATTATGCTTCACCACATCGAACCGTTCATGAAACATCGAAGCGCGCACACCGATCTCGTAAGATCCGCAAAGCTTTCTGTCACATGTAGATAGTAAACAGAGACTCTGATGTCACATTAAAACTTTTAGCACACTGCGCTCCCCCTGACTTTTTGCTGGTACTGCAACTCGCACATGCGTCGTGTTAATTTCTGAGGACCTGCTCAGAGGACGCATCAAATGAACACTGAGAACGTGTGGCAGCCATGATGCGGGCGTGTACGCATTCTGAGCGTGAAGTATAAATGAGCCCTTAGAATGAAAACCATGCAGCCATGGTGGTCCTCCAGGACCGGAGTTGGCAACCCCTGCTCTAGTGGATGTCTCCCATAATTCAGTTCTTCTGGCCTTTCATAATTGTGTTACCACCACTGAAGGTCAATGAAGTTGGGTGTCCTACCTCATGTTGGATCTCTAAAGTACAATACATTCAATTCTGACTATCACCTTCTCTGTGGTCACCTAGAGCAGTTCAGGCATCAAATATTATTCTGTATTTCAGTATTCTGTCCTGCTTTTCAGAATTTGAAGCTCCGTCCACCTTTATAGAAGGGCCACAGTCTAACTTATTGACGCTCATTTGGTCATCAACAGGTCGTAATTTCAGATTTCATTAAGTAGGCAAAAATGTGCATCTCACATTATCTTTTGTAAAACAAACAAACAAACAAAAACAGTTTTTTGAGGTACATAAAGATGTGTAATCGTAGAGATATAAATGATTACCTTTTTGCAGACCTCACTGGGAGTCAGCGGTGGGATTTAATTTTTATTTTATGGTTTCCAACAGCGTAAAAAGGATGTAGAGGCAGAATTCCATGAGGAAAACCTGAGTTATACCCTTCTGGACCTCTTTGTGGCGGGAACGGAGACGACGTCCACGACTCTGCGCTGGGCGCTGCTGTATATGATGAAATATCGAGATGTTCAGGGTAAGATCTGGCCATTTGCTTCTGACTGCACGATATCATGCAGGGAGTGTAAAAGTCGATATTCATGGAGGCTCAGAAATGAGGATTACTGTATGAGTCCTTTTGGTGGGGAGGAGGAGGATGATATCTTTGTGTTACATAAGACTAACTGTCGCTCCCACTCTCCTTTCCTGGTAGAAAAAGTCCAAAAGGAGATTGATGCCGTACTCGGTAGAGACCAGCCTCCATCAATGCAGGACCGGAACAACCTGCCCTACACAGACGCCGTGATTCATGAGATCCAGAGAATGGCTGACATTATCCCACTCAACATGGCCCGCAAAGCTGACGAGGAGTTCTCCTTGGGCGGATGCATTATTCCAAAGGTGAGATGAACACAAGGTGGTGGCGCGTAGGAGTGCGGCGAGTGGCGTCTGAAGGGAACCGTAACTCTCTCTCTCCCTCTCTGTCCCCCGTCCAGCACACCACAGTGCTTGTGAACCTGAACTCGGTGCTCTTCGACGAGGAGGAGTGGGACGACCCGTACACGTTTAAACCCGAGCGCTTCCTTGATGCCGATGGAAAGTTCTTGAAAAATGACGCCTTCTTTGTTTTCTCAGCTGGTAAAACATTTACCTGTTTTTCTCCCAGCGATATGGTAAACAACTCAAGCTCTGTGCCGAGACATTTGCTCTCTTGCTTGTGTTGTTTGGCTCATTTTTTTGGATTCCATTTATCTTTTTTGGAGTTAGAATTTCACTTTGTGTTCTTTGACCTATGGACTTACTGCTCTTGTGAAAGATATCGTTCTTGGAATTCTGGCTTTGGTTCATTTTTAGTTTTAGTTTTTTCAGGCAACCTTTTTTTATTTTGCCCTTGGCAATTCCTTTATTACTAAACTTTATTTATACAGTGGGGTTGAATGACAAACAGAATGAGGCCCGCGGAATGTTGGGGTGACAGCTGGGATGCACCGTTTAATGCAGATGAAAAAACAGAGAGAAAGAAAACAAAATGGTGGTGAGTTCCAAAACAAGAGGAATGGGCAATGGCCTGGGTTAACGTCTCATTATGGCTTCATTGTTCAGGCTTTTGGCGGAGCGCCGTACCCCTGGCTACCCAGGTCCAAAACGTGACACCACTTTTCAGGGATGTCATCAGGTCTTGTACCGTCTGGGCTTCACTGATTTAATTTCTCTCATTAGGCATCTATTCAGCATGGTCAGGGAGAAATGAGACGAGACCATTAGTGACAGCGCCCCCTCTCGTCCCAGAGTGGAAATGCATACCTCAAGTGAGCCCGGAAGGAAATCCTCAGGGATGCATTCATGAATGAATGTATGAGGAATGAACAGGAGAAAAGACAATGTCAAAAATGATGTAGTAAACGCCACAACCAGAAACATTTACCACCACTTATCTGGTCAGGGTTGTGAAAGCAACTGTCTAAGCAAAGATGCCCACGTGTTCCCTTTTACCAACCTCCTCATTCTCCAGCTCCTCCAGGAGGATGCTCAGTTGTTCCGAATCCAGCTGCGAGATATAATCTCTCCAGCATATGCTGCGTTTGCCCCAAGGTCTCCTCCAGATTGGACATGCTTCAAAATATCTCCACTGACAGCCATTCAGAAGGTACCCTAATCAGAAACCCCAACCACCACTTCTGGGCAATACCCAATGGACTGCTTTCTGAACATCAAGTAGTTTATGAACTGAGATGGACCAGAGAGAGTCAGGAGGCAGATGAGACTCTTGGTTTAAAAAGTGTATCATTATTTCTGTTGAACAATTTAAAGTGCAAAAGTCCAAAATAAATTAAAACATTTTGATAAATAAATCTCTTAGATTCGCATAACATCACCCAGGAGTGCAAAAATAAAAACTTTTAAAACTCCAAATGATCAACATAAAATCTATTCGTGATGTTTCCATATCTGACAGCCAGAACACCAGACAAATCCCCTTTTGTGAAAACCTCAACTCATCTTTACGTTCAGCCACCTCCTTCGGTAACTATTTAGCTCTTTCATGAAGAGCACATCTCGAGGTTTGTAGCATCTCCTCCGTTACCCACAGAACACTCCAGTAAAGACCTCAGCAATTTCTTTGCAGCCAGGGCACTGTTGACAGGGTCAGGCGGTGTGACAAAGACCTTCACAACTTTCCTTCGGGTCCCATAGCTCTGTTGCCACCACACCCAGAATTTGACCTTACTCTTTCATCTCCTTCTGCTATTAAGTGACTCTCCACCAATTTTAGATAGATAGATAGATAGATAGATAGATAGATAGATAGATAGATAGATAGATAGATAGATAGATAGAT
>JANRMT010062857.1:45179293-45196225 GCA_026402145.1 Polypterus bichir lapradei | reverse complement strand
GATAGATAGATAGATAGATAGATAGATAGATAGATAGATAGATAGATTCAAACACTGGCATCCTACTGAACTCACCATACGTAATCGGTCTTGCTCCTTCAAAAAACAATCAGCATGATAACCCATGCCATCTGTCCAGCTCTTCCTTGGGAAGGCACCTGACCTCTGACAAAACCCTCACATGAATGACTGCTCTTCTCCTTTGTTTATCTTTCTTTGATGCTTCATTCCTTTATTCTGTCTTTTCCGTTCTAGCATTTACCGTACCCGGTTTTTCAGCATGTGGCAACCACAGCTGGCCAGGGTTAATTATCACTTCACTCCTCTCATATTTGGAAATGGAAGCCACTTGTCAATGGTTCAACCTCGAGGATGTACTCTAAAACCCATTAAAAATCACTTCTAAATTCATCCATGGAAACCCAGCAGGACACAACTTCTCACAGTGCTTCTGCTGTGGAGGAGCAGCAGCTCTACTTTGAGCTCCCTCTGAATGTCTGTACTCTTCACCCTGTCTCTAAAGCTGATGAGCCCACACACCCTACAAACAAAGCTCATTGCTGCCACTTATATCCTTACATGAGTTCTTTTGGTCACTACCCACAGCTCATAGCCATAGGTGAGGGTAAAAACCTGGATTTACCGGTAATCAAGAGCTGTGCCCGACCGGTATAATGTCCGCATAACAGCTGCCTCAAAGCAATTCTGGAAAATCATTGGACAACCCAGTAGGGGATGCCAGTGCTTCTGCCATATTGTGTGTGGCAGGAATGGAGTGTTGATGACCTCTTCTGGTGATATAATAAAGTCGAGTGGTGAAAGGAGTATTTCGTGGACCTCCTGAACCCCACTGGCACACCTTTCTCAGAGGAAGCACAGTCTGGGGACTTAAGGTGGCTCCCAGGGTGTTGCTGAGGTCTCACTCACTGCACTCGGGTGCCAGTCTGGGTGGTTTGTTGTGTGGTGGGCGTTATCAGCATATGATCCAAATCTCCTCCTCCTGCCCCTATTACTGGAAGTTCTCTTTGGTGGCAAGACTCTAGGAATGGATGACATTTGCTTGGAGTTACTGAAGGCTCTGGAAGTTGTGGGGTTGTCTTTGTTGAAATTGCCTTTTTAACATTGTGTAGAAGTATGTGACAGAGTCTTCAGATTGGCAAACTGGGTTCCCTTTTTTAAGATTGGGGACCGTTTGGTGTGCTCCAACTTTAGGTTCATCACTCTACTCAGCCTCCCAGGGAAGGTCTGTGCCAAGGTGTGAGAAAGTAAGGTCCAGCTGGTGGTTGAACCTTAGATCCAGGAGGAGCTATGTGGATTTCATCTCAGTTATGGAAAATTGGGTAAGCTCTTTACTCTCATGGGAATTCCAGAGTATGCCCAACCAGTCTAAACGTGTTTCGTGAACATGGAAAAGGCATACGGCTACGTCCCTTAAGGTGTCCAGTTGGGAATATGAGGTTTCAGGCCTGTTGTTACGGACCACTCGCTCCACGCACAACAGAAGCAAGAGCTTTGTTCACATTGCTGGCAGTAAATCAGACTTGTTCACGATGGGTTTGGGATGCCCTTTGCCAATTCTGTTCATAATTTTTAAATCGACAGGATTTTCAGGTGCTGCCAAAGGGTGCAGGGGTTACAGTTTGGTGACCTCAGGATAGCATCTCTGAATTTTGACAGATGATGTGGACATGTTGGCTTCATCGGGTGGTGGTCTCAGACATGCACTGGTGTAGTTTTCAGCCGCGTGAACCTCCACGATATGCCAGGTGAATTCGGTCGTATGAAGTGTCCGCTGGGTGCAGCAGTCAAGTGGCAAAAAGGTGAAAGGATTGCAATCTAACGGAAGGACAAGCAAGACATTAAGCACTGTCCGCAATGCAACAGTCAATGTTTGTGTCAGGGGAAATGTAGAAATCATTAATCCTTGTTCTGTGGGCACATCGATTGTGTAGATAACCTCTCCTGCGCAAATCAAAGAAAAAAAAATATATAAGAAAAAGCAGCACACTTGTACTGTCCTGTTCGTGACGTCAAGCTGTGCATTGGTGTGAGGGATGCATACTGAATCTGCAGGAGTACAGCAGTAGACACTGGACACACCTTTATTACTGTATTTATGCTGTCGTTTTGGTATTTATGTGTTGCTGTAACGCATAACAACCTTTTTCCCCGTTAACAAAAATTCAGCATTTTTGGCTCATTTTTCCAAGGCGAACGTGAAACACTAAAAGAGATGAAGAGCAGAAACCCCTCTGATTTTCACACAAAGAACTCGTGCCACAGTTTCTTTATTTTATATGTTGGATTGCATTGCATTTGGCACAGATAGTCCTCCATACAGGTGGCATCCTGCTGCAGAGACAGCATTGCTGCCTTACAGTAAGGAGACTGCGATTTACGTGTTATCCCGAGTCCACGTGGGTTTCCCCAGGTGCTCCAGTTTTCTGCTACAGACCAGAGAGATGCAGGTTAGGTGGATTGGCAATGCCAAGTTGCTTTGTATGTTCACTCTTGCGATGGCCTGGCACCTAGTCCAGATGTTGTTCCTGCCTTGTACTCGCTGATTGCTAGTACAGGCTCTAGCTTCCCTGTGACCCTGTCCAGGATAGTAGGATTACGAAAAGGGATGGCTGGATCTCTATTGACATCAGGGTGGGCACACCAATCAGATTATCCTCTACTCTGACTCTCCATTTCTTCCTTTCTTTTTTTTTTTTTTTGTCTTCTCAGGTAAGCGTTCCTGCCTCGGGGAGCGATTGGCCCGCATGGAGCTTTTTCTCTTCTTCACGTCTCTTCTTCAGAACTTCACCTTCCAGCCCCCTGAAGGATTTGAGCCAACCCTTGATTTCCAGCAGGGCCTCACCCGGGTGCCTGTGCCGTACAAAGTCTGTTGCATCCCACGCTAAAGTTCCCACCCCTGCTGTTGAGAGTTCTGCATTACAGCTTCCAATTTTGCGTATGATCAAGAAGGATGGTGCCCTATATGCTACTGCACCGGTCTGAGGGATCCATAGATTTTTACCTGTTTTCAAGACAGGGCTACGAAGCCCAGCCAGAAGACTAAAAGCAGACTGGCAAGGTATCTGCCAGGCGCTCTCACTTTCACTTTGTGACATATTAGAGTAGCATGATTGCTGCTTTTCTTAATTAAAGTGACATCCTCCACTCTTCATGCACTCTGGTTTCTTTTTTATTGTCTCAGTTAGCAAATAGCTTACCAGAATGTAGACACCCTCAGAAATAAAATGTCCCATGACTGTCGTTGGCATTTCCTGAAGTCCTCCTCACCCTCCAGCAGGTGGGGCACCACTAGCAGCGTAAGCATCCAACAACCCACCCCGTGCCAGATTCCCACTCATTGTCTGCACCTCTCTGTTGTTGTTGCCATGGCAGACCCTGGTATTCCGGGCACCTTTATAGTGCCATGCTGTGATGAGCAGGACTTCTGGTGCACCCCAGCCATATGCATTTACATTTGACATTTCTACAAGGCATGCCAAGAAGGTGGCAACTTGGTCAGCAGAAAAAAAAGCTGGCGAGTCAATCAGAGACTTTATATTCTGTAGCGTCAAATAGTATCATCACAAGGTGTTTATTACATTTAATGGTATTGTTTTTAATATTTTACTATCATAAGCACACACCTGTGAAGTGACTTGGCTTTGGGAACACACAGTCTGTGATAATGACAGTTTTCAGTGATGTTATATAGCGCCTTTCCCTAACAAGCACCCAACCCAAAGGTACATTATGCATACAGTCAATGTTTTCATATTTCTACAAGTTCACCATTGCAGGTGCAGTGACATTACACGAGAAATCAGAAGAATGGAGCGTTTCTGGTGATGTTATATAGCGCCTTTCCAAAGAGGGCTATTCATACGTATAGTACGATTACTTCAATATTTCTATGATCTCGAGCACAGGCATAGGAACAGACTTGCATCAGATCTCACAAAGACATTGGAGAAAGTGATCTAGAGGATTTCATATAGTGCCTTTCATAAGTGCTTTATGCATACAGTTTGCTTGTTTCCATGACTCTACAATCTTAGCTTTGCAGTTGAAGTGATTTGCACAGGTTAAGATTTTAATCAGAGGAAGAACATGTTGGTGTGATTTTACACAGTGCCTTGCCAAGGAGCAATATGTATAAATACAATATCGCAGTTTTCATCTTTCTACTTTGGTTATCAGGACCGACTCAGGGTCACACCAGGAGTAAGTGGTAGGGATGACATTATATAGCACCTTTCTGTAGCCAACGCTTTCCAAAAGCCCTGTCTAGATTCAGTAGACTTGTTTCCCAACTTCTATAGTTGGAGCAGAAGAACCGGAGTGTTACTTCTGGCACAACATTATAATAATAATAAATTGCATTTATAGAGAACCTTTCAAAACCCAAGGTCACTTTACATATGAATGGAAAGGATGAAAAAAAAAGATCACACAGAAGACAAAAAGTTCATCGAAGAGGAAAGTTTTAATCAAACTTGGAGAGACTGAGGAAGAGGGGCCATAACACTGAAGGAGCTGCCTGCCAGGATGGAGAGTCTGGTGTGTGGGACAGTAAGGAGATGACTGTGTGAGGACCTGAGAGAGAGCGACAAGGAGTGTATGGAGCTGAGTGAGGTAGAGAGGGGCAAAGGTTAGGTAGAGCTTTGAAGCTGAGAAGCAGAATCTTGAATTTAGGCCTTGATGGAACCGGTAACCAGTAAAGTTGGGAGAGAACAGGGGAGATGTCAACAAAACGCTTTGTGTGGCTGCGGAGTTCTGAATGTACTGTAGCCTCTGTATAGGGAGGCCGATGAAGAGGGAATTACAGTAATCAATTTGAGACATTATGAAACAATGTACCAGAGATTGAGCATCATTAAAGGACAGAAATGGACGGAGGCGGGCAACGTGACAGGACAGATACCTAATGTGTAGCCCACAATTAAGTGATAAATCAAAGAAAACACCAAGATTTCTGACAACAGGAGCAGGTTTGACATCAACAGAAACAGAGAAGCTGGATGTCTTAGAAAGCGAGTAGTGTGGGCCTGCCTACTGGGAATTCTTGAAACAGTACAGAAAATAAAGTGAAACGGTCTCAATGATTTTAACTGAACATGATTGCAGCCTACCATGCATGTTTTTATTTACTAACAGCAGGATGAACAACAACAAGAATTCAAGATGAACATGCCACAGTCTTCCAACAAACAGCAATAATACACTGCCACCTAGTGGAAAGATAAACAGAACCTGCTAGACTATGTGTATTGTAGTTGTTGCATTAAACATGTATCACATTACTCCAATCCCCCAACTCAACAACTTCATTTTAATATCAGTCCCATTCTGTATCTTAGATCTAGAAATTTGTTTCTTGCGAGTGGCTTTGTCATAGCATCCGCAATCATTTTATCGGTCCCACAATATTAAAATACAGTCATTTTTTGTTCTGTTAAATCATGAACGTAATGGTGTCTGACATCAATATGCTTTAATAATAATAATAATTCTTTGCATTTATATAGCGCTTTTCTCACTACTCAAAGCACCCAGCAATTGCAGGTTAAGAGCCTTGCTTAGGAGCCCAACAGAGCAGAGTCCATATTGGCATTTACGGTATTTGAGCCGGCAACCTTCCGATTGCCAGTGCAGATTCCTAGCCTCAGAGCCACCAGTCTGAACATTTGGTTCTTGCATTAATCTTTTCAGTGGTTGCAAGCTTAATGCATCCTTGATTGTCCTCTTTTAAGACTGTAGGATGGGTCATCAGCTCTCCAAGATCTTCTAGTAACTGGCGTAACCAAACAATTTCTTGACTGGCATAGGCAGCTGAAATGTATTCTGCCTCTGTAGAAGATAAAGCCACTGAAATTTGCTTCTTGCTGAACCAGGATATAGGACTCTCTCCTAACTTGAATAACTAAACACTTGTAGATTTGCGAGTGTTGTGGTCACCTGCCCAATCAGAGTCCACATATCCTATGAGGTCGATATTACCAGTTGCAGACAATTTTTAACTCAAGTCCTTTATTTGTTTGAGATATCTCATGACTCTCTTGACTGAGTTCCAGTCTCGTTGATGGGGTTTACTTATGTGTCTGCAGAGTAGCGACATTGCAGCTGCGATGTCTGGACACGTGGCCGTTGCAATATGCAGAAGTGCCCCCACTGCTTGTCTATACTGTTCGTTAGTAGACAGAAGATCTTCTTCTACCTTCCAGCTTTGGATACGCTGTGTCCATGGGTGTGCTTGCTCCTTTGGCTTCAGTCATGTTGAACTGCTGAAGAATTACATCAATTTTTGCGCTCTGTTTCAACAGGAAGCTGCCATCCTCTTCACGCTGTATGTTGATCCCTAGGTAATATGTCACTTCCCCAAGGTCTTTAATATCAAAGTGTTGGTTGAGTACAGCAGTTAATTTTGCAACTTCCTCATCCTTTTTGTGAGCAATTATCAAATCATCCACATAGACCAAAAGATACATCCATTCTTCATTTATACATTTACAGTATAAACACGGATCAGCATTGCTTCGTGTGAATCCTTCATCTATCAGAACTTTGTTAAATTTTGAGTTCCACGCTCGAGCTGATTGCTTAAGTCCATAGAGGGATTTTTGCAGTTTGCAAACATTTTTTATATATCCTTCTGGTTGTGTCATATTTATCTCCTCTTCAATATCACCATTAAGAAAGGCTGTCTTGATATCAAGATGTTTCACAATCATTTTCCTTTGAGCTGTCACTGGAATCAAGGTTCTGAAAGTACTTTGTTTGGCAACTGGAGCAAAAGTAGCATCATAATCCTCGCCAAACTTTTGTGAGTACCCTTTAGCCACTAATCTTGCTTTGTACCTACAGACATTGCCTTCAAGCTGCTGCTTCACCCCCTGAGGCCACAGGTCCTCCACACCCTCGACCCTCTGCAGTTCACATACCAGGAGAAGGTGGGAGCGGAGGATGCCATCATCTATATGCTACACCGATCCCTCTCCCACTTGGACAGAGGCAGTGGTGCAGTAAGAATTATATTTCTGGACTTCTCTAGCGCCTTCAGCACCATCCAACCTCTGCTCCTTAGGGACAAGCTGACAGAGATGGGAGTAGATTCATACCTGGTGGCATGGATCGTGGACTACCTTACAGACAGACCTCAGTATGTGCGTCTCGGGAACTGCAGGTCTGACATTGTGGTCAGCAGCACAGGAGCGCTGATTGGGACTGGACTTTCTCCGGTCCTGTTCAGCCAACATACATCGGACTTCCAATACAACTCGGAGTCCTGCCACGTGCAAAAGTTCACTGACGACTGGGCTGCATCAGGAGTGGGCAGGAGGAGGAGTATAGGAACCTAATCAAGGACTTTGTTAAATGGTGCGACTCAAACCACTTACACCTGAACAACAGCAAAACCAAGGAACTGGTGGTGGATTTTAGGAGGACCAGGCCCCTCATGGACCCCGTGATCATCAGAGGTGACTGTGTGCAGAGGGTACAGAACTATAAATACCTGGGAGTGCAGCTGGATGATAAATTGAACTGGACTGCCAATACTGATGCAAGAGAGGACAGAGCCGACTATACTTCCTTAGAAGGTTGGCGTCCTTCAACATCTGCAATAAGATGCTGCAGATATTCTATCAGACGGTTGTGGCGAGCGCCCTCTTCTACGCGGTGGTGGAATAACTGATGAGGAAGGCAGGCTCTATTGTAGGCGCAGAGCTGGACAGTTTGACATCTGTGGCAGAGCGACGGGCGCTGAGCAGGCTCCTGTCAATCATGGAGAATCCACTGCATCCACTGAACAGGATCATCTCCAGACAGACGAGCAGCTTCAGCGACAGACTGCTGTCACCGTCCTGCTCGACTGACAGACTGAGGAGACTCCACACTATGCGAATCTTCAATTCCACCTGGGGGGGGGGTAAATGTTAACATCATACAAAGTTATTGTCTGTTATACCTGCATTGTTATCCCTCTTTAATTTAATATTGTTCTTATCAGTATGCTGCTGCCGGAGTATGTGAATTTCCCCTTGGGGATTAATAAATTATTAGAACATTAGAACCAGCCCAACAAAGCTCGCCAGTCCTGTCCACTTATTTCCTCCAAGAAAACATCAAGTTGAGTTTTGAAAGTCCCTAACGTCTTACTGTCCACCACACTACTTGGTCGCTTATTTCAAGTGTCTGTCATTCTTTGTGTAAACAAAAACTCCCTAATGTTTGTGTGAAATTTACCATTAACAAGTTTCCACCTGTGTCCCCGTGTTCATGATGAACTCATTTTAAAGTCATCGTCTTGATCCACTGGACTAATTCCCTTCATAATTTTAAACACTTCAATCATGTCACCTCTTAATCTTCTTTTGCTTAAACTGTAAAGGCTTAGCTCTTTTAATCTTTCCTCATAATTCAACCCCTGTAGCCCTGGAATCAGCCTAGCCAATTTATAGTAAATGGAATTTATTGCTGAGATTAGGCTCTTTCGTGCACTTTTTGTAATTCCTCCCACATTTCTTTAGCAGTTTCACAGTTACATATACAGGTAAAATTCTATTGCAACAAATATCTTTACAATGAGATTTTCATTATAATGAAGTATTTTTATGGTCACGACAGTTTCCCCATATGACACGAGTCTATAGAAATCTCGTTACTACGAACTCCATTCAGCAGATACTTTCATTACAACGAAGTGCACAAAAGACCTTGAAATGCCTGAATGAATCATCCACAGAGCAGTTAGTTCTGTGGCCGCAGCTCTGTTGTGCACAACGATCCCCAAACAGAAACATTGTCATTTTTTTTTCTTTCTTCGAACTTTCCTTCTACTGTTTTTTTTTTTGCCTTTTTTTGTTTCCTGCGGTTTTCAGTGATACCTTTTGCTTATCGCTCGTCAACATTTGAAAAACATCCATTGAAATTTAACTCATTGCCACCCTTCTATAGAAATGGCAGACACGAAAAAATTATAACAGTTTATACAGTAATCCCTCCTCGATCGCGGGGGTTGCGTTCCAGACCCTCCCGCGATAGGTGAAAATCAGAGAAGTAGAAACCATATGTTTGTATGGTTATTTTTATATATTTTAAGCCCTTATAACCTCTCCCACACTGTTTATAAATATTCCCCGCAGAGTTATATAGCATAATCCCTTTGTATTCTCTTAGATATTAGGTAAGATTAATTGAAATTCTGTATATAAACACACTGTTTATATACAGTAAAACCTAAATATTATTTTAAAGATATTGAGTGTCTCCGATATCACATATGTTACAGCCATTACAATAGACAGGCCACCAGCAATAAATACGTACAATGCAAGAAAAACAGTATACAGTAAATGTGTGTACAGTGACACTAAACGTACGTACATGTACTAAGCACTGTAAGAAGAAAATTAATTATGGTTACTCACCAACAATGACACGATGACTTGTCCGATAACAATGAGTTTAATTTTACTGCACAACAAAGGAGAGCGTTACAGCCCTTGTAAAGGAGCCACTTCTGGCGATTGTGTAGCACTGCCGTTGTTCTTCTTCTGGCAGTCTTCAATCCAAATCCCTAAAGCAGATTCCATCCAGACTACTGCCTTATTACATCCACTTACAACTCGTTTTGCACCCTGGTTAAAAGGACACTGCGGCCGTAGATCTTATATTCCTTTCTTACTTTTTAAATAAAAAGAATCGTAGCCTTCAACAAATCCAAAACGTTTACCTTTTCAGCAATCGTTAACATCTTCTTCTTGCGCTTGGGCACGGCCCCTGAAGCAGTAGCAGATTGTTTTGGAGCCATAATGAAGGGCTTGATTATGCACAAAGATAAACACAAAAGAGCACAACTCTTTACAAAGCGAAACATGTTGATGCTGAATGAGCGAGACGAGACTTCCTGGTTAACACTGCATTCAGCACGCAGGAACTCAGCTGCGTACTCTGGTTGGTTAGCTTCTCAGTCAGGAGAACTTAACTGCGTGCTCTGATTGGTTAGCTTCTCAGCCATCCGCCAATAGCGTCCCTTGTATGAAATCAACTGGGCAAACCAACTGAGGAAGCATGTACAGGAAGTAAAAAGACACATTGTCCGCAGAACCCGCGAAGCAGCAAAAAATCTGCGTTATATATCTAGTTATGCTTTCATATAAAATCTGCGATAGAGTGAAGCCACGAAAGTCGAAGTGCGATATAGCGAGGGATTACTGTATTAGAAAAACAAAACTTAAATTTTTTTGCAGCTCTTGATTGTGGCAAAAAGAAAAAAGCCAGTGAATTCGAAATTTCGCCATCGATGCTGTCAACTTTCTTGGAAAACAGAGCAAAAAAAGAAGAAAAATCTTGGGTTGCAAACATATCTGAACTGCTGCATTTGAAGACATCGAAAAAGCCGTTTTTATGTGATTCAGTGATGCTCGTTCAAGAAACATTCCTATTAATGTGGCACTCATTCAAGAAAATGTGAGGTTTGTAGACTCTCTTGGGACCTCCCCTAACTGGACGACATGCCGAAGAGCGTCCCTAAGTGCGATCTCTGCGTCTGTACGGGGCAAAGCAGGCTCATAGCTATGCTGTGTCTCTCCACCAAAGTAAACAGAAAAGATCTCGATGGGTAATGCAAGGTTAGAAGTAAATTGTAAATGCAGATAACAGGATTACTTGGTCACTGACCTGGTCACGACCCTGCCTGACTGCTCTGTCTGTGTATAGCAGAGTGACAGATCACGCTACAATAAATAACTGTGCCAATCCCGTTTCAAGCTGAATAAAGCTGGTTTTGCTAAAGTACTGAGACTCAGCCTTGTGTTTTGGGGTGCAAGACAGGGACTTATAGCGCGACCCCGATATTTTAGGATTCACTTCTGTTGTGCTTCACTGCACCGCTGTGAGCCTCCTATTGCCTTGCCCCAGAAACGGACAATCTTTCACACTACAGCATGTCACTCCCGTTGCGGGGAGGGTCTCAAAAGAGTTCAGAAACATCATAATATGAAGAAGAAATAATGATTCGGCTCCTGATTGATAACTGTGCCGCATTTGGATAATGTTCGCATTGAATTCCTCCCACCCAATTGCACGGCAGTGCTTCAGCCATTGGATTTGGGCATCATTAGCACCCTGTAAGTGTATTATCACAAGGAAATGCTGAGAAAAATTCTCATTAGCATAACTTGTAGGCAGGAGGAGATTAAAATTAACGCGAAAGAAGCTATTGAAATGATTGTAAATGCCTGGATACAAGTTAAAGAAAGCACTATAGTAACAAATGCAGAATCTCATTACAACAAAATTTTCATCACAACGAAATATTTTTTAGATCCCTGGGAGTTTGTTGTAATGGAATTGTACCTGTATGTATAATCTGATCATCATCTATACAAAGGGAAATCGTACTCTGAGCTTTCCGATCATTTTCTATCCACTCATTTGTGGGTGCAGCTGGTTTGGCCTTGTTTCCACGTTTCCACATTCCTTCTCTTATTAGCAACATTTTCATTTTAAACTTCCAAGATTGATAGTTCTGGATCATCAGGTTCGCTATTGAAAACTTCGTTGAAGCGTTGTTAGTGGCCATTTTAATCATCTTCTGCCGTAATCCTTATATGTCGCTATATTTTGCACTTATTTACCGTAGCTGGTTGTGACTGGGCCCATAACCTATTGGGAATTCTTGAAACAGTACAGAAAATAAAGTGAAACAGTCTCAATGATTGTAACCGAACGTGGCTCCAGCCTGCCATGCGTGATTTTATTTTAAAAAGCAGGAAAAACAACGACAAGAATTAAAGAGGAACATTCCACATTCTTCCCGCAAACAGCAATAATACACTGCCACCTAGTGGTAAGATAAATATCCATCCATCCATCCATCCATCCATCCTCTTCCACTTATCCGAGGTCAGGTCGCGGGGGTAGCAGCTTGAGCAGAGAGGCCCAGACTTCCCTCTCCTCGGCCACTTCTTCTAGCTCTTCTGGGGAAATCCTGAGTCGTTCCCAGGCCAGCCGGGAGACATAGTCTGTCCAGCCTATCCTGGGTCTTCCCCGGGGCCTCCTCCCGGTTGGACATGCCCGGAACACCTCATCAGGGAGGCGTCCAGGAGGCATCCTGATCAGATGCCCGAGACACCTCATCTGATTCCTCTTGATGCGGAGGAGCAGCGGCTCTACTCTGAGCTCCTCCCGGATGACTGAGCTTCTCACCCTATCTTTAAGGGAAAACCCAGACACCCTGCGGAGGAAACTCATTTCAGTCGCTTGTATTCACGATCTCGTTCTTTAGGTCACTACCCATAGCTCATGACCATAGGTGAGGGTAGGAATGTAGATCGACTCAGCTCAGCTCCTTTTTCACCACGACAGACCGATGCAGAGCTTGCATCACTGCGGACGCCGCACCAATCTGCCTGTCGATCTCACTGCAGTACAAGCATTTCTACATTTCTTCAGTGATAATACTCTTAGGGGATGGTTCTGGTTCAGGGACACTCTGTATATAGTGCCTTTCATCAGGTTGGTGCCTTTCACTTACAGTACACTTGTTTTAATATTTCTACAATAATTCACAATTCAAAGACATGCAGGATAGAATAACTGGAGACTCTAAATGAGAACTAACCAATTTTGTGTCCCCAATCCATAAAAAGCTACCTTCCAGTAACAGTAGGCTATCACATTCAAAACATGAATGCCACTCTTCCCACACAATGCCCATCACCTCCAAAACACCAACAGCCAGACTACATTAAGGAAATGTTCTTCTGAATGAGCCAATGAATAACTAGAAGTCAGTACTGAGTTAAGGAGTTCACGTTAATCATGATGGAACACAAGATTTATGATTTCAAACTGGCAAGGGTAAACTGTGAATTAGATGGAAACTTTTCTTTTCTTTAGTTTCCTGACTGTACAAAATGCAAACCCAGAGCAGCTCCTCTGAGAGGCTAATATGTGTTATTTTAAAGCAAATGCCTAACGAAATCTGATCTGTGCTGTGGAAAACAAAGAAAGAATTTTCAAGGGGAGATGAATCACTGGATAGCTGTGGACGTCTAGCTTTACAGTAGGATTAAAGAACAAAGAGGGGGAAAAAAAACCCACCCGCAAAACATTTGGGTCCCCAGTTATGTTTATTCTCTTCAGCATCAGTACTCAGGCCCCAGCTATGCTAACATAATCACTCTGGAGGAATCATTGTGGCCTTTATCCTTTCCCCATAATATTTCTGTTAGACTTGCACTAATGGAATAGTCATTTCTATGGGAAATTTAAAAACTTTCAATGAATACACTCATGTAATTGCCACTTATTGACATTATTCTCATTGTGGGTTCCTCAAAATTATGTGGACACTCAGATTTTTACCACCATTGTGGCTTGCTGGATGGACATAAGGCTTTAAAAAGTCCTGAACTCTTTAAAGGAACAAGCACCCAACTTGCTAAAGGGCATCTCTTTAAATCAAGAGTTCCCAAACTTTTTTTGGCTGCCGACCCTTTTACCAAAAATTTTTAAAACCGTCGACCCCCTAGTCATTTACTTTACTTACTCAAATTAAAACATTTGTACAGTACTCAATATTAAATATTTCACTAGATATCAGATTTTAATCACTTGTAATTATGATTTAAAAAGATAAAATACGAGCAGAGTTTTTTTTTTTTTTAACATTTTTGACATTTATGAAATAAATATGTAAATTCAAAATAAGTACAAATAGTCCAAGCTGTACTGTCTGCATTTCTTTTTTGGTTCAGTCATATTATTATCTGAAGAAATACAAACTTTTATTAACAAACAATTTCGACAGCCCCTGTGATTAAAAAAAAAACAAAAAAACAATAAAGTATGTACTTACTTGAAACAGAAGATTTTTGTTCTTACTCGAATAAATAAACTGTGTCCTCCGATTTTCTTTTTCGTAGTACTGCTCCTCAATAAATAATTATATTCAAAGTTCAAATCACAAGTAAGTACATGTCACATCAAACGAACCAATTTATAGTGTTTAATGAAAGCATGACCGTACAAGACTGATAGATTCTGCTAATATCGAATATCCGTCGTCTCGTCCCACCGCAAGCAAGTGTGGACATGCAACAGTTTTGCATGTCCGCACTTGCTTTGATACGTTCGATAAGACAATGCACAGATACTGTATGTTTGTGTTACATGTATTTTCATGCATTCTTATGTGTGACTCTTTTAATGACACATTTTACCTTTTTGTTCGCAAGTTTGGTATGTAATGTGTTTTTATCAAAAAAGTGTTTTTTTGAATTATTTTACTTCTTAATTAGGTACCTATTGGAATCATAGATATTTTGAAGTAACAAACAAATAGCAGTAGTAAGGGGGTCTATTTTTGCTGTCGTTGACCCCCCAATTTTTTTATTGAAACTATCGACCCCTAGAAAGTTCAAATCGACCCCAGGGGGTCGATATCGACCACTTTGGGAACCCTTGCTTTAAATGATATACAGTAATGGTATGGCCAGATGAGGAATTGACAGATGGCTTGACAAATATTTGGGGCATCAACTGGGTCATCCCATTTAAAATGTAAGAAAACAAACAAAAGTTACGCCCGTCTTGGCGATGTTGCCCAGGCTAGAGGACAAATTTAAAAAGGATTTCACAAAAGTTGCATGAGTCAGTGCTTTCAGGAATTTTGAATCGCCAGTAGTCCATCAGCCAAATAGCGCTGCCTTCCGGGAACCCGGTGCCCTTATAGTTGGTGACCCGGAAGGGGTGGGGCTAGGCGCCCTCACTGCCCGTTAGTGATAGCACCCCTTCTCATCTTGATGGGTTGTTATATACCTCAACGGAGTACCGGAGAAGGTCCTTGGACACACATGTGTGAGAAATGGGCTCCTGTGAACCATTGAGATAGAAAACATATCTGGTGTTTAACTGCAAGTTCCTTACAGCTTTGAGGCTATCGAAGTGCACGAACCTTAGAGGCCAGAGGAAGATCAAGTGATAATGCCTCAGGGCTTCAATATATCTTCAGGAACCACAGAGGCAATTACTGGGTGTATATATGCCAGCAGCCATACCACATGCACTTCAGAAGAGATTGCATCATTCATGTACTTGCTACACATTGGTGGTGGTTGAAGTGGCACCCAACTCACTATGAAAACCACTTTGAGTAGTGAGAAAAAGGAGTTATATAAATCTTCTTCTTCTTTCAGCTGCTCCCGGTAGGGGTTGTCACAGCGGATCATCTTCTTCAATATCTTTCTGTCCTCTGTATCTTGTTCTGTGACACCCATCACCTGCATGTCCTCTCTCACCACATCCATAAACCTTCTGTTAGGCCTTCCTCTTTTCCTCTTCCCTGGCAGCTCTATCCTTAGCATCCTTCTCCCAATATGCCCAGCATCTCTCCTCTGCACATGTCCAAACCAACGTAATCTCACCTGTCTTGGTCTCCCAATCGTCCAACTTGAGCTGACCCTCTAATGTCCTCATTTCTAAACCTGTCCATCCTCGTCACACCCAATGCAAATCTTAGCATCTTTAACTCTGACACCTCCAGCTCTGTCTCCTGTGCCACCGTCCCCAGCCCATATAACATAGCTGGTCTCACTACCGTCCTGTATACCTCATACAATACCACAACTGTATAAATAATATATAAATTTATAATATATAAATAATAATATAAAAATGTGAAGAATTATTATTATCAGTATTATCTGGAAGTAGTTACTGACCAGTGTTTGAAAGTTCTGCACTCTGGAGATGTAACATTGGTAGGAGAAGAAAAGAGAGTTGGTGAGAGTAAGGTAACTAGGACTGTCTTAAATGTGGATTAGCCATACCAGTTGGTAGTTGGGAACAGCCATGATTGTAGGCAGGCTGGGTGGAATGTCAAACCTTTACTATGTACTCCCTGTGATATTACTGTTGTTTTTTTTGTAACAAATCTTTTATTATTCTTCATTAGAAATGTTATCTCCTTACTTATATTTGCACTGCAGTCCATACTGAAAATAATCCTTTATAATTAGTGCCTTAATAGCACATTTCTGTTTACAAGCTGTGAACCTTTATATGAAAACACATACCGTACTGACAAGTATGGAGGCTTGCTGGCTAATAGAGCTGCCTGATGGATCCACTGTCCTGGGTTTCAATCCTGCACCATTTTATCTTTTTGGATTTTGCATGTTCTCCCCAGGTCTATATTGAGGCTCCTTCAAGTATATAGGTTTTCTCCCCACTTCCCCAGTGATGGTTCTTACATGGGCGGGCAACACTAGATTGGCCCCATTGTGGATATGCATGTATGTGTGTCCTATCATGGACTAGTGTCCTGTCTAGTGCTGTTTCCTGCCTTACCCAGTGTGGATGAATAGCCTTGATCCCCACTGTTGTGGAAAAAAAACTTTCCTCCATCTTCAAAGAAGTCATTCACAAAGACCAGATGAAAATGAAGAACGATTTTTTATTTGCACATAGATATACACAAATGTCTCAGTACACGGAGTGAGCATCAATAATACAATTCATTTCCTTTTGTACTTTTCTATTACCATTACCTTACCTAATACATCATGTTGTCTGACTCTTAATATGCAGAATTCTATCATCTTAGCCAAACAACTACAGCCACCAATAACTTCATATACTGTACATGTAGATTCTTCCTTTATTCTAAAAATTACTTTGTTAATAGGGGTGTCCTACAGGTTTTCCCATTGATCTTATGACCGTTTCACAATTAGGGATGTTTGGACTTTCTCACTAGCTTGTCCTAAGTTTTTGAGGGGGTGCTTATTACTCATTTACTTCATTTTACCCTTACTAATTACTTTAGATGGTTTCTCTAAGATAAGGCAACCCTCACATGCTCAAGTTTTAAACAGTGTTTAGTTAACCCTTTAGTTAGCTTCAGTTCTTTTCCTTATGCTTTTAATA